>PVKZ01001378.1:0-409906 GCA_004027375.1 Macroglossus sobrinus | reverse complement strand
AATGATGTTTTACTCCATTTCTTCTTTTTTTGTGTTTCATATCTCAGCTCTGGATTTTTGTTTTGTGATTATCATGAGGTTTGTGTATTTCTCATAGACAAAATAGTCCTTTTTCTTCTAACATTTTATCTTTATTTGCCTATATGAATTTCATATTTTCCTCCTCTTCTTTTGTGTTTTAGTTGTCACAAATTATTCCTTTTAATGTTTTGTGTTCATTACCAAATTCTAGTAGCTATAGTTATTTTTAATGCTTTTTCCCTCTTTAACCTTTGTGTTATAATTAAATATTTAATACCCTATTCTAAAATAGTTACAGATTCCTGCTTCTGTCTATCATCTGTCACTTTACTCAAAATTTTGTATACTTTGTCTTTTTGTTTCAGGTAGAAGAGCTCCTTTCAGATTTTCTTATAGTGACAGTTGTGTAGTTGTAAATCCCCTCAACTTTTGTTTGTCTGGGAAAGCCTTTATTTCTTCTTCACATATAAAGAATAACTTTGCTGGATAAATTATTTTTTGGCTGGTGTTTTCTGTCTTTCAATATTTTGAATGCATTATTTCATTCTTTCATGGTCTGTAGGATTTTTCATTAGAAAGCTGATGGTAATATGATGGGGTTTCCCATGTAGGTTACTGTCTCTATTTCCCTGGCTGCTCTGAGAATTCTTTCTTTATCAACTTTTGATAGTTTTAATATAATATTAAAGGTCTTATAGCACTGAGGTAATTGATGTTTGGTTAACGTCTTGTACTTGAATATCCAGTCCCTTCCCTATGTCTGGAAAGTTCTCATCAAATTTTTCTTTGAACAGGCTCTCTGTTTCCTTTTCCCTCTCTTTTCTTCCTTGGATGCCAATTATCCTTATGTTGCCCTTTCTAATGGAGTCAAATAGTTCTTGTAGTATTTTTTATTTATTTGTTTTTAAATCTAGTTCTCGCTCTTTTTCCACCTGAATCATCTTTAGGATCCTTAGAGCTCACAAATTTTCTCTTCCTTTTGGTCTGCTCTATTTTCAATACTTTCTAATACTTTCTTCATTTAATTTATTGAGTTCTTCAGCTCTAGAATTTCTGTTTGGTTCTTTTCAATAGTTTCAATCTCTTTATTAAAATACTCTATCTGTTCATTAATTTTATTTCTGAGCTCATTGAACTGCTTTTCTGAATTTTCTTGTATTTCATTGAGTTTCTTCATAACAGTTATTTTGAATTCTTTATCATTTAGGTCACATTCTTCCATGTCTTTGAGTTTATTTTTAGAGAATTGTTATTTTCTTTCTGTATTGCCATGTTACCTCGGTTGTTCATAGTGCTTGATAGGTTGTCCCTTTGCTGGCACATTTGAAGTAGTGAACACTTTTCTGACTTTTGATTTAGCAATTTAACAGGTTGGTAATTAGAGGTTTTCCAGCAGATGGTGCTATAGCGCAAGTTTTTGTTTTCTCTTAACCTGTGCTACTCGGGCTCCAGAGTGAGGGGGAGCATTGCTGTGGTCATGCAAATCACCGCCTGGGTACCCAGGGGCGGCGGGTGTCCCAGCTTTCTGGGTCGCCTAAGTCTGGGGGCACCCATATGGCAGGTGGGATGGTTCATGCTCCTGCTGCAGCACTACCAGGATCCCTGCTCTGCTGTAGCTGAAAGGCGGTAGTCATGTCTCTGCTACTGCTACCAGGTTCCACCAAAACCAGTCGGGGCAACTGCACAGATTCTCAGATGCTGATGTCGCTTCTTCCTCTCTTCCCCTTCACTGGGCCATAGTTGGGGGGTGTACCCCAACTCCTTCACCGCTACCAGTGCTAGTTGGGGCTCAGCTGCAGCAGCTCATACTGCATCTGTGGGCACTGTCCCTGTCCTTCCTCCTGTCCAGCCTCCCCCACCTTCAGATGCATTGATGTGTGGGTTTCAGGTGTGATAGTGTGTTGTTGAGTATAGGAACCTCTGGTGGATTACAGATGTCCAACTAGTTGTAAATTAAAGGGGAGATACAAAGGGGTCTTCTTACTGCCACAGTGCTGACATCCAGTACTGTTATTTTGAACCAACCTATTATTTATGTATGTGTATGTATTTGTTTAATATATAATAGGATAACACTACAAAATATACAAAGCAAGTGTATTAATGTCATTGGTAATTAATATTTTCAGTATAAGGAATATAAAATATAAAGTCAAAGACTAAAAGCTCTGCAGTCATATTTGAATTGGAAATACTGGTATGAACTCATGGTGAAATTTCTTATAAAAATTATCAGTGGCAGCATGATTTCTTAGTTTATTGATATCTGGAAGCAACAAATTAGGTGGTAAAAAAAAAAGATCAGCTCTTTACAGCTATTGTCAAAGGAAGGGAAAAGGGAAAATATACTGTCAGGGTAGTAAGTGTAGGAGCAAATCACACTTTATTACTGATTATGGTAAAATGAATGATACTCATAATCATGCTTTGAATCAAGAACAGCTCTAATTATGACCATATCTTCTGCTGAAGAGCAGTCGAATATTTTGATATCTTAGAAAACAAATAAAACATGCTTTATCGTTTAAACGTAAGTTCCAGGTATGTCAAAATTTATTTATATGACTTTCCTTATTGCCAGATGATACTGACAGATGAGGAGTGGTTATATTTGGAAACACTTCCAAATATGAGCTAATGTTCCCTATTGATTTGTACCATGTAATACTTTAAAGCATCTTGGTAGGGATAACAAGTGTCTGGTCTGAGTCTATAATTATGAAAGAATTGGCTGATTAATAGTTATGTGAATCCATGTGTCTCTCAGAATACAAGTGCAGCCTGAATAGGTCATTGCAAGATGATCAGGGCTGTCTAAATATACAGTTAATCTCCAGATGAATTTGGAGTAGCTTTTCCTTTCCCCACAGTGCCTTTCTGTGCTGATTTAATTAAATATTTCTCCCCGCAATCTAACATTCTCACCTTATTTATCTCTTCATATCTTAAAAAGTGTTAGTAGTATAAGCTGCTTCACATTTTAAACTTAGGATTTATTGAGTCACTAGGCTTAGCTACAATGACATAGAATAGTGTTAGCTGAAGTCGGTCTTAGCTGTGATACTCAGGCACTGACAGCTTTCTTTTTTGGTAGAATGATTAATTTATTTAAATTATACCTTTCTGTTATCTGTTTTCTGGAACTAAAAGTAGATAATTATATGGAAATTATCACATTATAAAAAGAATAAGTGATCTTATTTTTCAAAGAAGGGCTAAAATGAACTCCATTGTATAAAATGTACTAATTCATTATTTTCTATATATCTATATACCAGATATCTATATGCTAGGTAGTGTAATATACAAAGGTGAATTATATAGGAAGTGTGTCCCTCATCACACTCTTTCCTATTCCTGCCATCCTCCCATGTTGTCTAAAATTCATTCCTTTGTTATATAAACTTTCTCAAGTGATATTCATATGTTTTAATAAGATTTTTTAAATGCATGTATACTTGGAGTCATTAGAAGACTGTTATCTTAGTGTTAGTAGAATCAGATTGTTTCTCTTCTGACACCTGGTTGAAGTGAACCTCGTTGAGCAAATAAACTTTCTTCAGTGGGACTGATAGAAGAAACCGATTATTAGTTTGGCATGTCAGACATGTGTAAAGAGGACATTTAGACAGCTAGAGGACAGATGAGGGCAGCAGGTACCTAAGGAATCTCGAGGAAGGGAGAGATAGGGGTAAGTAAAGGAAGATCCTTTTCTAAGGATAAGTTGCTCTTGTAACCATGAACTGACATTCTGTTATATCTTTGAGCCATTTTTCTTGGTGTCTCATCCCTTGCTCCAGCCTTTCTCCCATGTTGCCCCTTGATCTCTTTTGTTGAGGCTGTTCTTTAGGACATATAAATTAGAATATCATCACAGTTTCCATATCAACAAATCTGCCAGAACGATCACTTAAAAACATGAACCAAATAATATCACTCCCTTGCTTTTAAAGCCTTACAGTGGCTCCTATATACACTTACAATAAAAGTCAAACTCTGTATCTCAGCCTACAGAGGTCTACTTGACCTGGCTCAGGCCCGTTTGATGACCTCATTTCTCATTATTCTCTCCTTGTGCTGCAGCCACGCTGCCTCTGTCTCCATGAACTTGATATACTGAATATATTCCTGGTTCATGGCTTTTGAACTTGTTATTGGGTCACTGTTCCTATTGATTCTTTCCCGAGACTCTCTTTGCCTACACTCATGTCACTGTCTAAGTGGAAATAGCATATTTTTGTTTACTTGTTGATTGTTTCTCTTGTCCCACTAGAATATAAGCTCCATGATAGAGACTTGTTCTGTCATATTTTCCACTGTTAAAGATGCTTTAAATGAATACATTGAGCAATTTTTTTATTTGACTTTTTATTTTAGGAGAACACTCTCTGTAAACAATGTCACATTTTCACTTAATTTTCTCTTCATAAAAATCTCCAAGTTTTCAAATAATATACAAATATATGCATAAACTGAAAATAAACCTCTGCTTTATTCTTAGGTATCTTTAATTTGGGGGAAGTTGAGATGGTAAGAGACCACGTAGCCAGCTCTCTATTTCTTATAGTTCATATTTGTTCTGAAAGGCAGAAAAATATTCTAAAGGTCATGGGATATGTCCTCCATTCGGTTGGTCAGTAGTAGTGTTATTCTCTTACTGAATACCAAAATGGGCAAGGTGAATGTCAAGCAGAAGTATTGATTTCTATCTTATGTGATTTTATTCTTATTGTATCAACATCCTTCTCACTTCCACATTCTCCAACTGGTTTGAAAGCTCTTTAAGGATGGAAATTGGATTGCACATTTTTATTTACCAATAGTATCTAGCATAGTGCTAGAGACTTAGTGAATAATCTGTAATCATCTTTGATTAAAGCAATAATAATGAAAATAACTGTAGTTTTATATAGATCTTTATAGTGTAGCAAGAAGTAACACATCTGTTCTTACAAAAAAAAAACCAGTAAAGTAGCAAGATAAATAAATATTCACTCCTTTTACAGATGGAAAGACTGAGCTTGCAGAGTTTACCAGAATTATCTAAATTCTCTCAGCTAGTAGTGGCTGAGCTATGACTAGGGACTGCTTAGAAAACGTTTCCTGATCCCTCAAAGGGCTCATGTCTTCAAAAGACATTAGTTGTGATGATGCTTAAAAATTAAAATGAGTAAATAATTTCAGGTAATATTTAGTGAAATATTGTTCATCTTTAAATAACATAGTGAAAACATGAATTAAATATTCAAAAGAGAACTAGCATACAGTCTTTCAGATACCACTGAGAACCTGAGTATATGATGACATTTTGGATTGTGGAAGAACAAATTGTTCTAATGGGTCTTGAAGGATTATTGTCCTTTCCAGATTTGCTTAGAACCTTATAGCATGCCACAAAATGCTCCACCATTGACAAATGCAGCAGTATAAAAATAGTTTTGCTCTTTTACTTCTATAAGAAATTTTAAAAACGATAAATTTTCTCACACATTTTTAAATTGACTTCTAATATTTTTATTATAAATGAAATAGTAGCAAATGATGCAATTACATTGTATTATAAATATTGACATTAAAATAAAATTACTTTCACTTTAAAAAATGTCTCCAATGGCATATAAATGCAATTATCTATTAAAATGCAGTAATCTATTTAAAAAATACATGAATAAGCTCTTCTTAACACTTGGAAATTTTATATCTCTATTTTACTCCTAGAACTACAATTTCCATTCTATTTTTCTCTGAGAAGTAATAATGTAATTAATCTTATGCTTAATGTCCTTTATGGCCCACTTATTTTATGCTTCTTAAGAAAGATATATATATTCATTATTATAAGATTTTTAAAAATTAGTTTTCTTTGATTATAAGTCTTCATGCATTTAAAATTATTCTTCTGGATTGTGTTACTACTACAGTTATTATTAGTATGTGATTAATCAAAACAAAATATATTACATATTTTAATGATTATTAACATAAAAAACATTTTAATAGAAATACTCCTTTAATGAGATCGATGAAGCAGGCTTTCCCCAATTAATTCATGTATCTCTGGATACTATATATTGCTAGGATGAAACAGGAGTTAGCATAAATTTTTTTCTGTTTTTAAATATATAAATGCTGATAAACCTTGTTTGTGCAAATAAGTAAATAAGATTGGAAGAAGTTTGTTATAACAGTATTATTCAGTGTGATATTAGCAATATTCAATCAATTCTTTGATTTTTTTTGATAGTAAATATCAAAATTCACATAGTGAGCTTTTATCAAGATAAATTTTAATGGTCTATCAGCTGACAAGTTGATTTTGGTCCTCCAATTTTGCTAAAAGCAAATAATTTAAAACCACCTGATTTGCAAAAATATTTTGTTATACTATCATTTGAATAATTCATTTTCTCAATACCGATGCAGATATTTGAAAATGTTTCTTTTTTTGAAGTCCCAGAAGTTTTAATATATGAGGGTCATTAACCATGGTAAGATGCTGGATGGGTGAAAGGTTTACCTGTCTTTTTTGTTATTTTCTTTCTTTTTTTTGTCTTTTCTTTCTTTCTTTCTTTCCTTCCTTCCTTCCTTCCTTCCTTCCTTCCTTCCTTCCTTCCTTCCTTCCTTCCTTCCTTCCTTTTTTTTTCTTCTTCTTTTTTTTTTCTTTGCCTTACTTTGCTTTTCCCTTCCTTTTTCCTCTTAGTTTAAATCACCTTTATTAGTTATATTGCATACAACAAAATGCACTTATCTCACTGCATATTTCAATGAAACCTGACCAATTTATATCCCATGTAGCCACTGCCTAAGGCCCTTGGTATTGCCTATCTTTTTTAAAGAGGGAGAATGAGATTGTGAAAGAGTACCAAAGGTATATTCTCTGGCAGATAAGCATTGTAAAAAGAATGTCTGGCAATTGAAAACTCAGAAGCATAATATTCTGTAAAGCCACTTGAGCACCCCTGGATTAATGGATCAACTGTAGGGGTTGAATTAAACACCCTGATAAACAGGATCAAGAAAAGAATGATCATAAGCTGCAACAATTCTCTCTCTCTCTCTCTCTCTCTCTCTCTCTCTCTCTCTCTCTCCCCCCTCTTTCTCTCTCTCCCCCCACTTTTTTTCTCTTTTCTTTCTCTCTCCCTCCCTTCCTTCCTCTCTCCCACTTTTCCTTCCTTTCTTCCTTCCTTACTATATATTTGTCCATTTATTAAATTCATTGAAGTGAAATTAGTCAATTAAATTATATAGGTTTCAAGTGTACAATTCAATAATATATCATATGTATATCGTATTGTGTGTTCACCACCCAAACTCAAATTTCCTAACGTCACCTTATGTATTTGACCCCCTTTACCCTTATTTACCTTCCCCCAGCCTCCTTTCATCTAGTAACCATTAAACTATTATCTGTGTCTATAAATCTCTGTTTTTCTTGTTCATTTGTTGCTTTAAGTTTTATATCCCACACGTTAGTAAAATCATATGGTTTTCAACTTTTTCTGTCTGACTTATTTCACTTATCATAATGTCAAGATTCATCCATGTTGTTGCAAATAGCAATGTTTCATCTCTTCTTATAACTGATAGTCCATGGGATACATGTACTTCATCTTCTTTATTAAATCATCTATTGAAAGGCATTTTGGTTTTTTCCATGTTTGGCCTCTGTGAAGAATGCTTAATTATTGTTCATTGTTACAAATAAAACACCCTGAAGATGGTTAAATACAATATGGCTTTTCATTAATGTCTCAGAAAATTGCTGAGTCAGTAGGAGAAAAGACATGTCTCCAACTTTTATCGCTCAGAAATGTTTTACTTATTTTTTGAAGGTAGAAATTTAGCATTTCCAAAGGCAAATGGGTTTGCATTTTATGCATCCTTGATAAATAATATGAGGAGGTAAAACTATGAGATAAACAATGTTGATTTTTAGTGATCTTCCCTTAGCATATGTCTTTTTCTTAGATTCTTCAGTTCTTCGACTCCTAAGCTTCTACAGTGATCCACCTGCCCCCAACCTCTACCCCTGTCTCCAAGTACCTGCATTTTAAGGGGACATTTCTGAAGAGCCTAAAACCTTCATGATACAAAAGAAGGCAAAATAGAGAATAGTGACAGGCAGTGAGGAATGAATGTTCATACTTCATAGATAACGCTGCTTATTTCTTTGTGGTCTCAACTCTGTGGGGAGGGAAGATAAGTAGAGGGTAATGTTGGCTCCTGTGTGCTGGCCCAGCATGTATTCTGTAGGCTTAGCAGTATTTTTGTAAACTAAACCTCTTTAGACTGATATTCAAGACTAGGTTATTTAGATCAAAATTACATGATACAAATATTACATATTATGTGAAACTGAAGACCATGACCAGATACTGACCTCCCAGAATATGGCACCAAAAGATTAATGAATGGATGAAGTTTAGGTTTCTGAGGTCAATTTGGCTTTAAAAGAGGAGTAGTGAGCAATGGTGGTGACAAGCAGGCAAAGGACTATTGTATCTAAGTCTAAATAAACAAAATGATAGTATCAGACTGAATATAAATAGATGAAGGTTTTCTTTAGGGCTATATAAAGCACATAGCAAAGCAGGATCTTTATTTATAACAATTATAGCATTTGGCTTGGATTCGTTGCCCTTGAGAAGAATAAGTAAATCTGTGTAATACATCTTCCATGCTTAGTTTTATTTTTAATGAAAGCCTATGCATCACATTAAAGAGAAATGTTATTCTGGAGTCTGTATAACTCTGTAGAAGGCTGTATAATTTATTTTAATATGAAAAATGTGGTTAACAGACACTATCTTATAATTTTTTTAATGGACCCAGTTTTTCCTTCAAGACACAAAACCATTCTTAACAACTTTAAGAGAAAATAGTCAACTGTTATATTCCACATTCCAAGGATAGTTCTTCTAGCACAGTAAGCTGCAGCCATCATGATAATCTTAGAGCTAGCCACCAGAGTGTTTCTATGTTGCCCATGAAGTCTTAGCATATTTTATATCCTGTGCAGTGTATGGGATAAAATTAAGCCTTGCAACAAGAAAGTTCTTCTAGGGGCTTATCCCAGGGTAACCTCCTCAAATAATGTCATTAATACATAGTTCATAGTACTTCTGCAATTAAAGGACCTGAGGAGATACTCAGTTCACTTTTACAAAAATGATCTGGAGGTGTAGAGTTTGTCAAAGAGTAAGTACATTATGAGTTTGTCCCAGAACTGTGACTGAGTTTCATCTTTTGTCTTGCAATTGAATATTCTTCCCACTATTTAAGTCAGCCTCCTGAGACAGCTCACTTTCCATGCGTGCCCGTACACAAGGAGGTAACCTGAAATAGCAGGAAATAGTTCATCCCCTTTCATTTGTCTTCCCAGAGCCTTCTACAATGTATTTGGCTTCAATCTTTGGATCAAAGTTAAGTCTTTAGAGATGTCAGACTATTTATTCTTTACTCTGATGACCAGATTTAGAGCTGTCTGAGACTTAGGATGTTCGGTGAATTATAACATCAATGATATTTCCCCTTAAATTTTTAGGGAAGTATGCCAAAGAAATGCTGGGATGCAGCAGAGATCCACTGGCCAGGATCTGAGTATAGAGACATACAAAGCAACTGTGTGTGAGCTGGATTTCTTCGTTGTATATGTTTGCAAGTTTGAAAACCCTATTTATGCCAAGAGATGCTCTGTTTGAAGTCAGGAAGAGAGTTCTAGAACTCTGTTTGTCTCCCCTTTGCTCTGAGCAGCTCTCCCTTCAGAGATCCCCAGGTTTCTGCAAAAACACCTCTTGGAAACCACTGGTTGACTTGCAAAGGAATCCTCTGCTTGGAAGTACAGAAATATCACTTTATTTATTTTTTATTTCTTTTATTCAACAAATATGTACTTAGAGTGGTATTTTATGCAAATTTATGATATGCTATTTTTCACTCTAAGGTAATGTTAAGTAAGCTGGTTCTTCAATAACAATTACTTTTACATAACCAGCTATTGGATAGTAGAGCACACTGTAACAAGTGTTTTCATATATGTGGTTTGCTTGATCTTCATAACAATTCTGGAAAATAAATATTTTAAGTATTCATTTTGCAGGTGAGCTACAGAAAAATTAAGTGTCTTGGCCAAGCCCACATAGCTAGAATCCAGAATCTCAACCTAAGACTTCTGACCACAAATCTAGGCTTGTTGGACTTTTGAACCTTTTTTTTTTTTTTTTTTTAGCTGGGGAATTAACCTGTATGAATTTGCCTATTGTCTTTGATACAATTTACAATTTGTGAAATTGCTAGTATAGTATGTAGTCATGGAATTAATCAAATCCAAATTATTTATGAAGTACTGAAAACCATGACGTTTGTCTCACTGGAAGTCACTAAGCTAATTTGCCATAGACAATTAAAATCCCCACAGTAATTATCACTGAAGCATAGTTGTAAGCTGGAATCCTAGATCATCTTCATTAATATCTGCTGTGAGATTCACTCCTTAGTAAAGCCTAGTAGTGATGATGGGTCCTATAATCAGAACTGTCTCTAGATATTAAGGGACTTTTCCCTAAACATTTTCCTTAAAATTTTGTGTGTGGGTGGGAGGGAAATGACGTGGGTGGTGAGCGAGCAGATAGTAGAGCACACTGTAACAAGAGGGGAGAAGATGTCATCTTGCCAGCAGGTACACCAAAAGACCTACAGTTTTATGAACATGACTAATCCACCATTTCACTGTTTCATGCTAAAAAAGATAGAACTTCTCTTCTTTCACTCTCAGGCTGCCCTTTCATGACATCATTTTTAAATTAATCGTTGTCCATGATGTTCATTTTAATCAAACTTTACTTCACCAGAATAACAGAGATGTGGACATAGAAAAGTAAGTTCACTTTGATTTTCTTCTCAAGCTCCATTCCTCTTAGGAAAGTTGCTGCTGAGAGGTCCGACCTGACTCATTTCCATGTTCTCCATAGCTGTGCACGAGAGGCAGCAAGAGGCACGCAGCACGAACCTGGTCACCAGGTGGGCAAAGAGAAATCCAGGGCTGAGGGAAAGTGGCAGAGAGGGTGTAGCCGGTACTTGTCAGGCCCATGCCTTGCCGGCCTAAAATATAAGAGTGGAGCACTTTTGGCTGCGTTTTACAAGTCCAGCCAGACTTAGGGAATCTTTTTCATTTGTGGAATCATTTTGATTTCCTGATAGGCAGCCATGTACTTTTCTTATTTGTCTGAGAGTCTAGTTATCTTCTTTTTAACTCTTCCACTCTGACTTTCTCACCATAGGGTTGGAAATTTAAAAATACTTGATATGGTCAGACTTCCAGGATCTCTCCAATATAAGTTTATAATCAACATCCAAGGTCTCAGCCCTGGTTATCAGTAGCTATCAGCCAGTGTCTCCTGAGGCCACTTTTAACCACGTCACCCAGATAGTATTTCAGCTAAGTATTAAGACTTTCTTTCCTTTCTGAGTTCTCCTTGAAATTTGATGATTATATTAGACATCACCACCATAGCAGTTTCTTCAGTTTCACCTCTCCAGGTGTTAGGAACAGGTGTGTTCAGTGATATATTTGAACATGATCCAAATACCTTCCTCCCTCCCCAGGTAAGCCTAGGAGCATTTTAGCAGTCTTTTCTGCACACATTTTTGAGGGGACCCTGATGAGAGAGTATAACTTGTGGTTTTGCCTTGAATTTATTGCCTTTCTCATTAAACAGTAGCAGGAATGAAGTCTCATAATTTTCATCTGTGCAGAATATCTGGTGCAGTTTCTGATGTGTTCTGGCTTGTAGCCTTATAGCCCCAAGACTTGATCTTTTTTCTACCACACTCCCATTTCTAAGCACAATAAGCTTGGATTCATAGAATACTAGAATAAAGCAGTTGGTACAAGGCTGTGGTATTTCTGATCCCATTGAATTGTTAAGTCCTTGGTCGTGGGACATAAACTATAAATGTTAGAGAACTCAGAGTTGGGGCATACCACTGTTAGCCATTTAGTCATTCAGCATATATTTATGAAGTCTTCCTCTGGAGACAGTGCTGGACAGGGTGATGAGCTAGATTACATTAATTTATTTATAATGGTTTATCTGGAGAAATAGCAAAATATTTCAAAGAAAATAAAACAAGAAGGTACCTGCATTTAATTTTGGCTATTGATTGTTTTGGGAAAATGATTGTACTAATTCATGTGTGGACTGAGCAAATATATTTGGGTGCTCTCAAATTATGACCCCAGTTACTAAATAGCACATACTTAGTGAGCAAATGATTCTCATCACATCTTCTCAGGTCATTTTCTGAGAGGCTGATTTATATTTGCAAATGGAAAAAGCAATATTAATTGTCATGCCTCATTTCTAAAGAAATGGTGTATGATTTGTAATCTAGTCCTTGGATTTTTAATTCATTGCTTGATTCACATCTTCTGCCTTCGTCTTCCTCTGGAGACAGTGCTGGACAGGGTGATGGACAGGGTGATATATGAGAATGGATATATTTTTTAAATAGGATATAATCAGGAAATCCTGCTTCTTCATGGTAATGTCAGAGTTCAGTGGCTCAGATAATTCTAAAAAATCATTTTTTTGCAATCAGTTATATATATTTCAATAAAATTTGACATATCTTCACTAATTTGCTTTATTTAGACTAATTTTAAAATGTTTTCCCCCCAAAACATGTTAAATGATGGCTTACACAAGTGTCTGAGATTATATAAATAGATGATGATCCACCCACATACATATAATAAAGTATAAATTCTGTATTAATTTTTCTCCCTATTTGGTGATTTAAATTACTCTCTTCATTTATATTACCATGAAAACAAACAATGGGTTTAGCATGCTATTTATAAGGTATCGAAGATATGCTAAATAGCTTCCATTCACCTCTCCAGATCTGTCTCTTCCTTTGTGTAGGGGCTGGCTCTCCCTGCTCTCACCTCTGGAGGCTTGGCAGGTATGGACTAGTCAGTGGACTCTGTTCTTCAGTCTTCTGGATGCTTTTGGCCAATGGGAGCTTTGGCAATAGTTCAGAGTGTTCTCCCTAAAATTTTACTATGGATGGTGGCTGCATCTCTCTTTCAGAGATGACCAGATGATATGCTGCAATACCCTCCTGAGTGCTGGTCTTCTCACCTCTCTTTTGTGCCTCGAAGGTATTAACAGATTCTCTGATGCTATTAGCTTTGAGTTATCTAGTTACTACATCTTTTCTTATAGTTCCCCCAACACCTTTCCATACCTTTATACATTGTCTCTTTGTAAACAAATAATCCTCAAATTATCCTGATTTGTGTGCCATCTATTTCACGTAGGGGCCCTCAGTGATTTTTTAAAAAGGTTATAGAGCTCAGAATAAAGGATAGCATATATTACTTTCATTTGTAAACAAATGATGGAAGAGGAGGAAGAATAAAAAACTGCTACTTACTTTCAGCTTTCTTGGAAAAAATACTTAAAATTTCTAGGATAAACATTATTTTCTTTCTGTTCCAAATATAATTTATTTATATTTATTTATCTTGTGTTTACCAAATAGTATATATAGCTCAAAATTTCAATGAAGGCAAATTTACTCATATACAAATATGAGTTGTACTTTAGATGCTCTTCCTGGGAAAGACAGAATTCTTTATTCTTAAAGTTTTATATTAGTTTCTCCCAACTGGCTCTGGGATGATCCCTTATCATTTATAGTAATTCTACTGATGGGATTCTTGAGGATAGCTAATTCTGTCAGTATTGATTATAGTTAGTCTTTCCTTTGGAAGGTGACTAAAGGTATTGTTTTGTCTGTTATTGGTTTGGTACCCTCTCTATTCAACTGCTGGGTGGACTATAGCACCCTAAATGTATAAACTCTAAACCCTAGTATCCTAGAAGAGCATTTGGAATGATGGATGACAACGGGCATAATCTCGGCTGACTCAGGACTTTCATGTACATAGATATAAGACAGAGCAGGTAAAAAAAAATTTTTTTGTACTTTTTAGATATTTATTTTTAAATGATTTTAGATTCACATAGAAGTTACAAAAAATAGTGCAAAAAGTTCATACACCTTTTTTCAACTTTCCCAATGATAAATTATACAACCACAATTTTATATTTCATTTTAAAGATTTTTTTATAGAATTGGTTTATTCCTGTCCCCTCTGTTTCAGTTTGTTCATGAGCTATTATTAAAGAAGCTCCATTTTTTTCTCTATTTATTCTAGAGAAAAACATTAAAATGCATTTTAAGAAGGAACAAACAGTATGATAAAACAACATGTCTTTGCTAGAAAGTAGTAGCTGGTCAGAGAGTGAAAATGCTGTGTTGCTGATAGAATTTTTAGCAGTGACAATTAAATATTGATTTTTATTCCAAAGCGTGTTACATACCAGAGATGCTTTCCTAACAGTGCCAAGCTATATCTGAGGGAAAGCTGTCTAGTTTATAGTCAGCTTTTATTTTTAAAAAATCGGGAAGAATTTTTCCAGTATTTTGACTTATTACAGCTAGTACGTTTTTCCTATTTATAAAAACATTTTCCATGTTTAATAAAAATCTGATAGAGTGTATTGGAATCTTTTGTTTCAGAAACATGTATTGCTTCCTTGAGTATTTGACAACAGTTTCTGTTTCACAGTGGATTTCTACTCTTATATTCTCAGGACACTCAGGTGCATGGCCCTGAAAGTCCCCTTTGTATGGAAAGATCCTTTAAAAATAGTCTTCCAAATTGCCAAGACTTGAAAATTCATAGTAGTAATTTTAATGCTAACCTTGACTTTCACACTGTCCTATAATAGTTATTATATTTTTTGATGGTTATGAGTTTTTTGTATTTCTGTAAAATAATTTATATTATTTTATGACTTGTGTTCAAATAATTCTGCAAATCTGAAATCTGGCCCTGACCAACCAAATGCTGTTTGCTTTTAAATACTCGTCTTGAATTCGGCATTCACTGAGCAGATGAAAGCAGGTGGAAACAAACTGCTCTCCCTAGCATTCCTTCAGCTATAAAAAGGTAGGCCATTGGTCTTTTAAATTATTGGGTGTCAACTACTTTTCACTAAAGGAAATTGAACAAGACAAATCTGCTTCCATCACCATATGCTTGACCCTTTTTCTCTTATCTTCCTCTCCCTCCCCACTTTGCCTCTTATAACCACTGAACTGTTGTCTGTGAGAGTTTTTATTTGTTTGTCTTGTCCCTTTATTGCTTTCAGTATTATATCCCACATGAATGAAATCATATGGTTCTCAGCTTTTTCTGTCTGACTTAACTTCGCTTAGCATGATCCCTTTAGTTCTGTTAATATTTTCTTCATATATTTAGGTGCATAAATATTTACAAATGTATCCTCTTGATGGATTGACCTCTTTATCATTATGTAATGCCCTTCTTTGTCTTTTATTGTCCTTTGTTTTAAGTCTATTTTGCTATCCCATATTTCTTCTGGTTTTAATTGGCATGAAACATTTTTTTTCATCCTTTCACTTTCAGTCTGTGTGTGTCCTTACATCTGAAGTGATTCATTGTAGAAAGTATATAGTTGGGTCTTTTTCCCCCCATTCTGCCAATGTATGTCATTGATTGGCGCATTTAGTCCATTTTATATTTAAAGTAATTATTGATAGGTGTGTACTTATTGTCATTTAAAAAATTGTTTCTTTATATTTTGTAGTTCCTCTCTATTCATTTTTTCTCTTGCTGTTTGATAACTTTCTTTAGTGTTTTACTTAGATTCTTTTATTATTATCTTTTATATATTTATTATGGTTTTTTGCTTTGTAGCTATCATGAGCCGTGTGTGTGTGTGTGTGTGTGTGTGTGAGTCTATTTTAAGTTATAGCCACTGAAGTTTGAATGCATTCTAAAACTCTACAATTTAAAAGCCCCTCATTTTGTTTTTAATATCACATTTTGCATCTTTCAGTTTGTTTATTCCTTAACTAATTATTGTATAGTTATTTTTACTACTTTTGTCTTTTACCTTAATACTAGCTTTATAAGTGACTAATCCACTACCTTTACTGTATAGCTACCTTTGCCAGTGAAATTTATACTTTATATATTTATACTTTATATATATATTTTTTTTCTTTACTGATTAGAATGCTTTTTTTTTTTTTTGGCTTAAAGAAGTCCCTTTACTATTTCTTGTAAGGCCCATCTCTCTGGTGCAGGTCTCAAAGTCTGGGGTGCCTCATTTGAGGCATGAACTCAGGAAGAAGCTCTGGATTTATGAGATCCCTCCTGTTTATGGGTCACAACCCTGGGATGGAGTTTTTGGCAAGACTACATCTCTGCTTCTCCTACCCATCTTGATGTGCACCTTTTATTGTTTGTTGTGAAGGAGCTGTTTGGCTAGTTTTCAGTTCGTTTTCAGAGGAAATTGTCCCATATATATATAGCTGTAGATTCAGTGTGCCCTCAGGAGGAGGTGAATTCAGGATATACCTATGCCACCATCTTGAACTGTCCTGACCCAAACAAAATCTCGATAAAGAAAAGCACACCTTTGTCTTGGCAAATGTTCTCTGTTATCTGATTTCATTATTGAAGCACCAATATAAGGAAGAGATACTCAAGGTTTCCTATGAAGACTTTGGAGTGAGTATATCCTATTTCTCGCTCTTGCTCCTGGCTAGGGGAATGATGACATTTTTGCTTTCAGATGTCTTTACTTTTTACCTCTATTTGAAGCTGATAAAAAAAGGAAACTTTGTCGTCAGTCTGGAAAAGGAATTGTAGATCGTTTAATGCTGACCTGATGTTAACTGAGGACAGGGCTGATTTAAGCAATGAAACTGGCTTATACTGATTACTCCCCACTTTCCAGTCTTTGAGTTGTGTTGACATTCACAAGAGGTATGTGGGGCCAATTTTGTGTCAGAAAATCTTAACTTACAAAAAAAATGTACAAAAATACATCTATGGAAATAATTAGGATTCTAATGACTCATTTTACCCACTGTGATGTGGAAGAACAGTTTTAAAGAACAAGCTACATCAGTCATCACTGGAAAAATCTGTTATACTCTGCCTTGTGCTGGAGTGGCCCCTGCTGTGTGCTGTGCCTGTATCAAGTGTTCCTAGTAGGAATCCACCGCTTCTCTTGGAAGCCCTTCCAATTTTCTGTCTATCACAGCTTTTTCCAGATGAGGAGGTTTGTTTTTTTGCAGCTGTGTTTGTCCGGATGATCCCATGAGGTCTCTCTCCCAGGATCATCCCTGCAATGCCCGATTATGTATGGACCACAGTGATCCGAGCTGGATTGGGAGGAAGAAAATGGAGAATGTTGTCAATCAACTTAAAGACTCATATTGTAGCATCACATTTTTGCTTTTCATCAAGCCTCCAGGATCCCCGTCACTTGTTTCTTACAAGTGACAGGTATAGAACATAATGACATTTAGCTCTACTTTTTATCAATACTTAGTTCCACAGTGACAAACTAGTACCTCCAAGATCGAGTCTTAAGTCCTCACCAGTGTGGTTACATTATTCTGGGTACTTAGTGTCATAAGTGATATGAGACATTCACTTGATCAGTATACCAAATGTTCCTGGCCTCATTTTCAAGCAGTGCTTTATTAGAAAATCATCCATAATTTTCTGGCTGCTGTCATTCAAGGTCCCTGTTTTCCATAGCCTCTCATTCCTATTGAGCAGCTGTGCTTCTGATTAGTTTTCTCTAGAGGTATTAACTTTTCAGCACTGTACAGGGAAACTTTTGAAGTAATGGGAACAATAGACCCATCCTTGCTTTGTTAAAGCCAGTTATTCTGTTATGGTTCAGAAAAATTCTGGAAGAGAGACTTGAAACTAAACAAAAATAAGAATTCACTTAAATGTTTCTTAAAACAAATCTGAGTTTTGGCATCATGAAAATTGTGACTATTCACACAGAATATGGAATAATATCATGTTTACTTGGTATATTTCTTTTGTCTATTTTTTTTATCTATTTTGAAAAACAAATATTTAGTTGTAAAGCCAGTTGTAATGCCAGTTCTCTGAAGATTTGAGCAGAATATGAATGACTTTAGTTGTTGAAGGTAACTGTACATAAACATTTCTTACCTGTTTTCCTTGGTCATATAGTTTAGGTAAGATGTCATTTGTTATACATTCTCATTGAATAGCATTTATTTTATAACACTTACCATACATTTATCAAAGTAAAAGGTGCCTTATAAATTTTTCTTAATAAGAGGATACCATGACTGTTAATAATAAAACCGTTTTAATTCCATTATCTATTAAATGACTAAATGATCTCCAAATTACAAATCTCTCTTCCAAACATAAATTCCACTTTTAGCTCCCTGCTATACAAGTCCGTTTTGTGTGTGTGTGTGTGTGTATGCATGTGTGTGTGTGTGCACGTGTGTGTGTGTGTGTTTTAATGTTTTCTCCTCAGTTGTGGCTACACATGGCTATTATCTATTCACTAGAGTATCTTATTAGGTTAGCAAATTTTTATAGTCTAGGTCTTGCTTTTCCATTATGAACTAATGTTAAGACATTATCATTCTCTATGGTGCTAGCCCAGAAATAGTCAAATTTGCCTTTATTTTTGAAGTCTGATGTTTAGTAAGTTTAAGTTAAATTTCTTGGATTTTCAAAATGCATATGGTAGTTACTCAACAAGTTTTAGCTGTTATTATTCAAAAGCTTTCTAGACATCTCAATTTGTCCAAGAAGCATTTGGAACTCACCATGTCTAAAATTAAACTGATCATCATCCTCCAAATAGAATGAAAGATATGCCTCGTCTCTGTGCAGGGCACCAACCATTTTCTAAGCCAGAACCCAGTAGTCACTTCCCTCCTGTTTCCACTTGGTCTTTATGTCCTGTAGATTTTACCTGTTTAACATGTTTTTAGTTAACTCCTTTATTTCCATGCCCCCCCGTACAGCCTGTTTAGATCCACAGCATCCCTTCTCTCTGGGCCCAGGTTACTGCAGCCACCACTTTCCTTTGCCTTCAGTCTCCCAACTACTCCAGTAACCAAACCATCCTCCACAATGTGATCTTTCTTAAGCAAGACATCTGGTGATGTCATCTTCCTTCCTGACAGCCTGCACTCAGGCTGTGATCCCTTATTAATTTCCAGAATAAAGTTTAATTTTTATTTTAATATCCATGGCTCTCATGATCTGTCTCTTTTCCCATCTCTGCACCTTATCTCTCACTACTTCCCCACCTGAATCCTTTGCTTTGGTTACACAAATAGACTTTTCTGAATATATTATGCTGTTCCATGTCTTTTTGGTATCACACATGCAGTTATCTTCTTTCATTCATAGTCCCTTTACATGCATCACGTAGCTTCTTCTAGCTGACTCTTCCATGTGTGTTTTTAACAATCAGCTTTAACATCATCTCTTCTTGACAGTGCTCCCCTGACTAGAATCTGATTTAATTACTACTATATGTAATTAAATGTCTCACATAGTGTAATAAATAATAAAATTTATCATTTCTTTCTTTCTTGGCAATGATCAAGTAGAATTTATCACTTATAAAACTTAGATTGAGACCCAGTGCTTTCTACATTTATTCTAGAACTTTCTAAATTTATAAAAGTAGTTGATCTTTAAAATGATGATTACATTTAGAAGGAAGTGTATGAGAGGGAGTGTAAGGGCTTGCTGGAGTGATGATAATGTTCTATATCTTGTCCTGGATTATGTTTTCATGAATATATATATATATATATATATATATATATATGCAAAAATTCATCATTTTATATACTTAAATTTGTGCACTTAACTATAAATTATGCTTCAGTTAAAAAAATGGGTATAAGAAGTTAGCCCTTTATTTTAACTATAAAATTTATTTTAAGACCATTTTGTTCATTTTCTTTTTTGCCTATTGAATGAAATCATGGGTACCTTGCCTCTAGAAGACAATTTTACATGTCATAATGACAAGGCACATTTAGCTTCCTGGAAAAGTATGCTTTTAAAACTTTAATTTCTCACTAGACAATGAAATAATAAAATGGGATTAATAGGGGAAATAGTTTAGTACTTGCTTTACTTATGTTTCAACTATTTCCTATATCTTTCCCAAATATTAATTTTATTGTACTAGGTTTTAATCTCCATCCAGTGTGATGTTCTTTTTAGCTTCTCAAGGTTACCAAAACTAAAGGTGTTATGAGTTGTGTCATCAAGGTTTAATTAAAAAATACTGGTAAGAAAAATAATCCAGTACTTTTTGATTTTCAAGTTGAAGTCTTAAGTCTTTGTGCTAGTCATTATATCACATGATCCTTAAGCTCTTAATCCCAAGAGTCTGTGATTCCACTTGGAGTGGTTTTTCTTGAAGAGAGATTATTGGTAAGAGCTTCTTTCATTCTTAGCTATGTCTTCTAAGAGAAACTTATCTTTGAAAGTAGATCTGTAACCTCCATCATAAACTGTTTACTATTGTACCTCCACCACCTAAAATAGTCCCTGGCATATATAGTTGATGCTCAATTATAATAGCAGTAATATTGATCAGCAAATAAACGAAATGAATACAACACTGCAAATTATACTACTCACTCATTTGCTCCTAGATCTGCTATAATTCACAAATTAATCTCAACTGTTTAATTTTGATCATTAGTTTTCTGAACACTTCAACATTTGAAAAATCATGTTGTAATGTGTAAAAAAATCCTAATAACAGTTTCAAATTTTAGTTTACTATTTTAAAAAATAAGTACCATTTTTACTTTGCTTAGAAATTAAATGAGAATTATTAATATAGTTCATGAACAAATTTTAATATGTTTATGTTGGAGGATATTGTGAATGTTTAAATTTGAATTTTTTAAAATATGTTTTAAAAAAAGTAAGTGAAACATGCAATTTAATTTATCCCTCATCCTCCACTATTCTGGACTGGTGCAGCAATACAACCTATTGCACTAGATTAAGTTCTAGAGATCAGTTTAATGGTTCTGTAGTGCTGGTGATGTCAACTGAAACTTAGAGAGCAGATAATGGAACTTTCTGAAAAGAGTTTTCCTTTCATTGATTATTGCCTTTCTACTAAATCTTTTTTACTAAAGCTTCACTCAATTTTTGTAATGTGTGGTGTCACATTCTGTTATTTTTTTTAAAATCTCCTCTTAGAATTGTGTAAAGCTGCAGTTTAGGTAGATTTATAGAAATTGTCTGAATCAATAAAAAAAATAGCACCCAAGAAAATCAGATTAACTAAAGAGGAGAATATAAACTAAGGTTAAGATCAAAGAATTTGAGTCTTAATTCTGAAATAGTTTTACTGGATATATTTAAGTGCTTTTTCTGGAGGTTAGATTGTGTTCTTGCTATGCATGAATATTAAAGAACTTGAGAAATAATTTTTAAAATTTTGTTGAGAAGATTTATATACCAAATCCAACCATTTTTACTTAAAATTGACTATTAAACTGGGTAGTTGTGAAGAGGAGAGACTAAAAATGCGAATGGTGAAAGAGATTAAAGTTGCTTTAAAAAAATCTAACTGCTACATAAACCCCAATAAAATCCCTGAGAGGAAGTCAAGGTGAAAGTTCTCACAATAGCTTGTTAATCTTTTTTTCTCGAGATATGTCTGGAGCCAACTATTATCATCATGACCTCTTTGTTGTGTTAGATGATTAGAAATAAATTTAGGCTTTAAAAATACTTATCTGGGAATCGGAAATAAGAAACATTTTGGTGCTTCTTGTCACAGCTACTCGTCAACCAGCAACTCTGGAATCAACCTGGTATGGTGTGATAACACTCAGTAGTCAAAGTTTGGATAAGTTTGAAGGAAATACTGTTTTCATCTGTTGTAACTCGTGTTGATGTCTTTGATGTTATTATAAAACAAGGAGGCTGAGTTTCATTAGACGCACACTAAATGTTAGCCTCTTTAGTTTGATAGTTACATCAGGTATAGGTGAGGCAATCCAATCCTGCACCTTAACTAGATTTATGTCAAGTGTAAAAGGCATTGAGCATATTATAGCTATATTCCTGAGAGATGGAAGTATCAATTTTGTTATTCTTCCATGAGAACAAGTTTCAGCCTTGATAGGGGAATATGAAGTAAATCTATGACTGGAATCCAGGATTTGCAAATTACCTTGACACTGAGATTTTATGTAATCTCTTTATGCTCTAGGCAGGTAGGAACAATATAAAGGGAATAATGCTGTCTTCCCTATTTTACAGGGTGGTACTGAAAATAAGAGTAAAATAAAACCTGTAGTCTTTGAAAAAATTAAAACATAATGCAAATCTAGGATGCTGTTGCTACTAAATTTTTTTAGCTAATGCTGGTAATAATTTGCAATAACTAGATCATTTATATTTTCAGTCTCATTCATGTTTATTAGGATTATAAAGACATGTAATTATGTTGACAAGTTATAGCTATTTCTCAGAGTTATGTTTCTCGAAGGCAACTGTTTCAATGCTGTGGAAAATGTATTTTTCCTTAAAATTTTTCCTAAAAGTAAGAATGTATTTTTGGGCATATAACCAATATATTCTGATTGAAACCAGTTTAGCACTTTCCTTTTCAGGCATTCTTTTTCAGCTCCTATTTCCTTGCCACTTATTTATTGCCTGGGTTACTGTTTTTCCAGATCTGAGTTGGATTTTGTGGGGAGACATAGAAAAACTTGGAAATGTGCTACTTATACTGGAAGAGTTTATAACCTTGTAGTATAAAATTAGCCACATATTTGGCATTTTTACTGAACAGGTTTTTGGAGATTACATGATTAAATAATTATAGTTATTTAACTAAATAGTTTTTATACCTACCAAAAAAAGTCTTACAAGGCTAAAGATTGAGCCTATTAAAATTCCTTTGACTTGGTTTCCCAGTTAGGCTATTCATCAACACAAATAATGCTTCCCTTAGTTTTCTGATTTTTTTACTGGGCAATAGTTTCTATTGATTGGTACTTCATTGTTTTGCATTAAAATAGTTGTTTCTAATACTTACTATGAGAAACTGAAATGTTTAAATGCTTTCTATATCATCAGAGTGTGATATAATTTTGCTAATTTTAACTTTAATGTTAAATAGTTTGAACTTCTTATTTTCATGATTGTCACTTTCTGGAGGGAAGAACGTATGTGTTTTACTTTCTTGTATACCCCAAGCATCATCTCTTGTGAATAAAATGATGCCATTTTTCTCCTCAAATCTAATGGATTTATTAGAAATTATTAAATGCTTAATATAAATTTAATATTTACATGAAATGCAACATTATTGTTTACTTATATTGTTTAAATTCTACAGGAAAAAAATTTAAATCTTAAAATTACGATGTTCATATGAAGTAAGAAGTTCAAATTATTATCTAACAAAATGAAATCTGAGTTATTTTCAGGTCTACTAAAATAATATTAAATTTTCTTTTTCACTTTAGTAGCTGAAATGTAGTTTATTGTAAAAGAGGTTTAAAGAATGACTAAATATACAAGAATATGGACTTCTTTCTATATTTAAAATTTGTTAGTGTTTTTAATATTTGCCAATAATTTCTGTTAACTTAAATGTTCACTATCTCACAGGGTCTGGTACTCAACAGGCACTCAGTAAATGTTTTTATTAGTCAAGCTGAAAATTTAAGTTAACAGATGAGAGAATATCCACTCCACGCACACATATACACAAACAACACCTGGCACAAAGCTCAATACAGTA
Organism: Macroglossus sobrinus; assembly: GCA_004027375.1. NCBI lineage: Eukaryota > Metazoa > Chordata > Mammalia > Chiroptera > Pteropodidae > Macroglossus > Macroglossus sobrinus. The sequence goes on along the minus strand of PVKZ01001378.1, from coordinate 386,174 downwards.
AAAAAAGATAATAAAGGTGAGTTTCTTCCTCAACTTCCCCATTCTCCCACCAGATGTTTTCTATGCTTCATAATTTTACTACAAGGATTCCCTGTTGAGTTTATTTATTTAAAGCCTCAGATTTTTTGGTAAACATGATAACAGAGGGCCTAGTTCTTTGATTAAACTGCAAGTGATTATAATTGAATATCCATGAATAGTCTTTCACAGAAGGGCCAATGGGAGGTATAGTGGAGTAGGTCAAAGTGTATAATGTCCTACACTTGATCTGCTAAAACCTTTGTTTCAGTGAACTTTCTCTCCACTGTTGCAAAAGGAAATGATATGTTGATGGATAGTTTGCCCCAACATTATGTTTTCTTTCTCAAAACACACTATTTTTTTCAGGACTAGCCTAATCCTAGCAAGAATGTGGTCATAATTATAATTGACTGCATTCACCTTGTGCAATTAACTGGATAATTGCATGAATGTGAACATTGCTTTGGCTAGCCTTTCCCCCATATAATTCTGCAGGGGACATCCTCTTCAGCTGCAGTGTATTCTTTTGGGATCTAATTATGATGTCTCTTGGAATCTGGCCTGAGTACAAGAATTCTAGCTGGTTTTCCAGGGTGGAGACCATGCAGAAATCCCAACTGGAATCCCTGGAATCCAGTTGTAAACATCATGGTATTCAACTGCGTTGTAATGGAGTAATCCATTATGATTTTATTTTACACACTAAAATTGAAGGCTAAAATATGTCTTGACTATTCAACTTCTCCCTCAGCTAACCTGAGTGTTGACATACTTACTGAGTGTTGACTGACATGTCTGTAAGATTGATAGGCCCTATTGTACTGTTAATGAGACAAGGTAATAATTGCTCTTGGTATGGAGTTACAACAGATCGGATAACAGAATCCAGTCTGGAAGAAGGGCCAACATAGTTAATTTAGAATTAAAAATTATTTCTTCCCAAGGTGAAAGAAACTAGTAGTAATGTCCAAACTTCTGAAGCACTGGCAAGAAAAGTTGAAGGTATGTAAAACACTCTACATTCTATCTTAGAAGAAGTAAGTGAAGGTGCATATTACTTTTTATGTTTCCTCAGCTTGTCTTATTAAGACTTCAGAAAGGAACCACTGATGTTGAGAGCCATAGCATTGAAGGGAATTATGCTTTCCTGGATTAGAGTTTTTTATTTCATTGAAGACAAAATACTACCATAAACCATTCATTATCTGAACTCATCTCTTTTTTTAATGATGAAATATTCACCAGAGAGAAAGGATGTGGAGGAGTGATATGTGGAGTGGATATGGCTATGTAGATTCCATTATGTAGCTGAGAATAAGTATTAATGAATCAGTGTAGTTATTTAGTTGTAGTTGTATACTTGATCCTCTAGATTAGGGTGATGGCATCTTTTTACTTTCGTTAACACCTAGATTATTACCTAACAGTCCCCTGTTTTGCTTCTCAGTCCTTCTTTTTAACTTATATAACAAAATTTTCTCTATTACGTTCCCATATACCTGTTTTCTTGGTTGCATCCTGACTGATGGGAATGGGTTTGTTTCATTGATAGAAAATGTAAGAAATAGTTGAAGAAGAGAAACGGATAATGTTTATAGTTAAGGAGTGGCCTCTGAGCTGTTACTTTCTTCCTCTTGCTGTATCCTTAAGTCACTGCTCATTTGCAGTGGTTTGGAGGTGGACACCTGAATTTGTCAAATCTTCAGTGTTGGTTTTCATTACAGAGTCTATTCCTGTTCAGTCATTTGACTCCCATTCAGTTGTTTTCCTCCAAGGGGATTTAGAGTTAGTCCACCGGAGGGCTCCTATATTTTTCTGTTAATGTAATACATGAAGAAGAAAGAATGAATTCTTAACAGTTCAGTGTGAAAAATTAAATATTCAGTCTAAATGAATTTTTGTTCCCCCATAGAGTAGCATTTATGAAATTCAGACTTCATTTAGCATGTGTTTTTGCTTCTCCAACCAAATCATAATATTAATAATTTTTCTGCGTACACTTTGGCTGAAACTTTCTCCATAAATAAAGCTCCTACTAAAATGACTTCCTTAATATGATGTTAGATGTGATTAGTTCACTGCAAAACCACAGAAAAATAATATTTATAAGATCAACACTGTAAAGGTTATACCTCAGATATGGTCCAGTCATCTGAGTGCTCTATAGAAAGCAATGCAAGTGCTCTTTACATCTCTGCCTTTAAAGAGATCCAAAGAAATCATGATAGTCTCAGCTTCTTTATCTTAAAGGTTGATCATTTGGGAAATTTTGTTAAAGAATGATTTACTGAATTGGATCATAGAGAAAGTATAAAATAAGTATGATATCCAACAATTTGTCCTCTTTATGCTAATAAAAACCTAGCATAATTGTATGTCTTTTTAAAATCTATATTTTCTTTGGTTTTAAAGCATATGCAGTGTTAAAGCCTTTAATCATTTGAAACACAATCCAGTGTCAAACATTTTGTAGAAGTTGTAGAACTGAAGGCCAAGACAGAAACCAAGATGGGTATTGTACGTATCTCTGAGACAATCCTGAATGATTAGTTGCCTCCAATTTAAAGAATTTATGTTTCATACAAAAAAATATCAGATTAAATATAACTCAGGTGACCTAGGACTGACTTTACAAACACCTTTATGTGAATTAAAATCAGAATGTGCAAAGCCAGGCAGAGGCAATCAAGTGAATACAGGAGCTTTCTTTGGCTCCCAGGACTTGGACAGCCAGATGCATTAATGCTCTGTGGGCGTACATGCATGAAAAGCCTAATGTAAGTGTCAGGTGCCAGGCCGGTGATGATGGTGTATTAAAAATTGTCCAACAGGTAGTAACACAAATCCAGGCTCCTTGTAAAATCAGCTTACATGTTTTCTTTTTGGTAGGAACCAACAGTAGGCTGGACAGTTAATGAGCTCCGGAGCTGTTTATTGGATGGTTGCTCCTGAGGAGTAGTTCAGTCGTGCCGCAGTGCTGCTTGGGTGGTTCTGGAAACCCACCCAGTCTCAGTGCCCATTTATCCCATAGCATTGTGGATATTTCCACCGAGCCAGATGTCTGCGATTTTTTAGGGGATTCATTGCATGGAAATTGGTAGAGTTTGTTTGTGCCTTCATTTCCTTATCACATTTTGTTGCCTGGGAAGGGGGTGGGATGTACTGGATCAGCTAGATGGCATTAGGTCAGAGGCAGATGGGAAAAGATGGTCTTTGTTAAGGGGTCTCAGCCAATTTGCAAAAGGTTGTGCTGAGAGGCTGAAAGATAAGCAGACTTAGCAAGTGCAGGGAGAGGAAGCAGCACTTCCTCCAGGCAGTTCTCAGAACTGTTTCTAAGCTGTTTACTTCCTATTTTGATACCTACAGCAACAAGAAACAAGGTCTCTGGACCAGCCTTTGACTGGCCTTGTCCTGAGCTTGTTTATTCACTCTTTCTGTCAGGAAGCAATTGTGATAAGGCCTCTGGCACTGCTCTGGAAAGATTTTTTTTTTTTCCATTTTGTGTGTGGCTTCTGATTGATCATGTTGTGAACACAGAGCTCTATTCTTGGATTGATTTATTAACGAGGTTCAAAGAATCTCCACAGTTTAGAGGTTTTTTTCCCCCTCCTTTTGCTTAAGGAGAAAGGCATTATTTGCACTTCCAAAATAAGGGCATTTTCCAGGCTTTCATATCAAAAATGATGAAGATGGAGGGGCTCTGTTTCTAGGAATCAATGCACTCACATCAAGATGTATTATATATGTGTACACTTGCCATCTAATTAATTGTTCTGTTTTTTTTTTTTTTTTTTTTCCTGCTGAGAAACTGGAAGGCGAAAGGCTTCTTAAAAAAAAATACTGGTTTGGACTCTCATTTTGAGGCTCTAGGATCTATTCAAAGGGTTTCTATTATTTTATTATTCTTTAGGGAGATCCCTTTTTTTTCTCCATCTTAAAACCATTTCTCTCCTCCAGCCCTTCCTTTGCAATAGCCCAGCTCTGTACCATGTTTATTCTGAGTTGTTGATTTGGAATTGGATTGGGTTTCTATATGGACTGCCTGCGTTGGACCAGGAATTTGATTTGCTTGGCCCTTCTTCAAATATTGTCAGCACCCTGTGCATTTGGGCTCTATAAAAATATGAAATAATAACCACATTTATGAGCTGAAAATAGCTTTTTTCACCACAGTTACTTCTCAGTGGACAACAGCAATTTCCACATTAGAAAAGTAACCAATATTAAACATCTTTCATTATCTCTATGTTTCTTATAATAAAACTACCATAATGAGAAATTGGAAACACCTTATTTCTCTGTTTTATGAAGCTATCAAACCAATTAATGCTTTTCAAAGTTAAAATAAAAGAAATACACACTCTGCCCTGTAGTCAGAATGCTTAGGTGGAAAATTCATGTTATCAAGCAGCTGGTATCACTAGTCATGTTTATTTTTCCTTTTCTACCTTGACCAATAACAGAGGAACAAGGAAAGCAGACCACTGATGAGATTAGTTTCTTTAAAAAAAAAAAAAGTGTGATCTTCCTGTAACTCAGAGCAGCTTTGGTTTCTGGGAAATACCATCTCAAATTTTGAGGAATCGTAGGATAAGGCAAAATGGCATACCTGAGTAAACAAACCAGGTGAGCGTGAGGGGCAGTTATACAGGAGATCTGGTAATGACCAATGAGATCCTTTTATGAAGTCATTTATTCCATATGGCCAGATGTCGTGTCAGATCCACAAATGTTAGTCCAAGAACTGTTGCTATTTTGTTCTCAAATTCCTACTGTCTGTAGTAAAGTGTGACATGATAGTGAGTTTCTCAGAAGACTGATTTTTTTAAAGTATTTGATTACTTTCTGTTAATAGAGTTTAAATGCCTTTTCTTTTATGAAATGGTCGTGAGTCAGTAGTCATATGTTTTATGTCTTTACTTGAAAAAATAGAAAAATATGACAGTCCAGTGTTGATCACCAGAGTTTCTATTGAGATGTAAAATTCCATTGTCTTAGACATTTCTCTTTCATTTGTGTGAGTCAGCAGGTATTTACTTACAAGGGGACAGCAGTAGTTCTGAGCAGGCACCTCCGACATCTCCAGTAGAGCCTGGCAAGAACATGTCGATTCATGTATATGAACAAATATGCTGATGAACGACAACAAAAAATTGGTTGATATGACACCAAATGAATAAAATTTTACAAATGTTCAATGGAGCACATCATAGATGAAGGTGTTAGGGCATTTGCTGGGACCCAAGAGAAGAGAAAAGTTGTCCATGACTGGGCATAAGCTAACAAGCAGGATTTCTGGAGGCGATAGCCTTGGTACACAACCTCCATCTTACCCCTGGTGTGCATGCCTATAGCAGATCACCGACTGTAAAATACAGGACAGCTGCCCTAACTCCAGCAGCAGCACAAGGCACTGGCCTATATTCAGACTTTATTCACAGGGACAACTTCCCTGGGTCAGCAAACACCTCATTGATTTTAAAGAGCAAGATCTGTAGGCTGAACTCTTCCAGAATGGACTTCTTAGGTAATGATATAGTATTTCAAGATCTGATGTTATTTATCATATTATTGTATATTGCATGGTGAGGCATCGAACAGCAAAACCAGGAGGCCTGAGGTCTCATTTCAGTTCTGTTTCTCATTTGCTGGTGCAATTTCTCTGGGCCTCAGCTTGCTTACTCATTTGTAAACTGACAAAGTTGGACTAGGTTAATGTTTCTAGTTAGAGTCTGTTCACCATCTGTGTCAGGCTCTAAATGCTTGTACAAATGCAGATTCCTGGGCCCACCTGGTCCCTTAATAAGGATTTTGTATTGTTGCCCTGCAATCTGCATTTGTAACACTCTCCATCTCTAAGTGATTCTTATGCAAGTAAAACTTTAAGAAATATGCTATTCAACTAAATAACTCTAAAGTATCTTCATATTCATGAATCTTCTAATGTTCAGGATCAAAAATAAAACCTCTTCCTCCGCAGTGAGAAGGCTGAAGTCTGTTCAAGGGTATTTTGTCCAACTAAACTCTTTTGCAGATAAAACATTTTGAACTGAGTTATCTCCAGTACTTTAGGTTAGAAAGGTTACCTACATCTCAAGATAAATTAAAATAATGCCCTTGTGGGAGGAAAACTTCACAAGGTTTTGAAAACACAAATGGCCTTCTACTACGTTTTTCTACAGTCACCTTTAAAAGAATCCCTTGAAGGTTCTAATTTTCCCTTTGTGGGTGATTAGTCGGTCTGTGCCTGGACTTCACAGCCAGGTGATTTAGCTCTTTAGGCTTTGGTTCAACGCTGGTGAGGATTCAGTTCTTTCTTGACTCGTACAGATGAAATATTTGAGTTACAAGCTACATAAAACCATTTGGTAGGGATTGTAGCTAGGGAAAGTCAGTTCACAGTCTGACACCTCATAAAGCCTTATTTTAGAGTCTGTTGGGTTTGGTATATATAAATTTTTTTTTTTTTGGTCTTAAGCAAGCACCTGGATATGGATTTTTCTCTTCCTGGCTAACAAAATAAAACAGGATTCAATTAATTTTTCTCTTTTAATCTTTGTCTCATTTTATTTTTACTTAATGGAGCTAGCTAGGATCATTGGAAATACAAGGCACCTGAAAGAGCTTGCATGCAACCCGATGAATTTGAACTTTGTGTTTCCTTTCTCTAGCATATGCAATGGTAGTTCTCAAGAAGGGACAGTCTGCCTTCTAGGGAACATTTGACAATAGATGAAATTATGTTTGCTTGTCACAACTGGGGCAATGCTACTGACATCTTCTGAGCAGAGCTCAGGGGTGCTGCTAAACAGCTACAATGTACAGGTTAGCCCCCCTTCTCCCAACAAAATATTATCTGGTTCAAAATGTCATTGTCCCAAGATTGAACAATGCTAATATGCAGTAACTAGTAATAATCTATATATTCTGGGATAGGAGCATATCTATAAAGCCAGAGGAATGGAGGAGCAAAGGAAGGGTGACTTTGACATTTAGTGCTGGACACAACTCAAAATGAAAATAAAGTCTAATTAATTCCTAGGACAAGTTCTGGCTCAATGAGGTGCTTATAACAGGATTTGAAAGGGAGCCAGGAGGGAACGATAGACTGGGTTGAATATAAAGAGGTAAGCCCATTAATTTTAGGCCAGGTAAGGACAAAGACAAGCTTCATTTCTTAACAAAGACACAGTAAACATCTTAGCAGAGTTTATCTTTCTAATGAGAGCAATTAAAACAAAAACATCTATTTTTTTTTCTTTTAAAAGTTACATTTTGAAGATTCTAGAATACCTCAGATCTAGAATATCTCCCCATCCCTTCAAGTTTTCTTAGGCTATTAAAAGCATCAAGCAGTTAACCACTAGCTACAGTGGGAATTTGATTGAGGGTACTTGTTCCTATTGGTGTCCCTCTACTCTCTGCCTCCACCGATGGTTTTCTCTGCTCTACCAGCAATCCATTTTCTTTTCTTCCCTGTGCACCAGAAAACTCCCTTGCTTCTTGGTTTCAATGAAGATTTGACTAATGAGAGACACCAGCAAGAAACTGGATGGCAGGAGAAAAAAGTGGTTCAAACGATTTATCCTAGTTCTCCATCTTCCTTGCTTCTCAACATTCTGGCTGTGGCTACTCCTCTGAGATCCCCGTTTCTTTGGGGCAGCCATTCTTCCTTCAGGGTTAGTGGGCTCTGGAAACCCTGTTTCCACTCCTTGCTCCTTCAGACTTAAAAGTAGTGAAGGCTTTTCCCTCTTTCTAGGCCCGGGATGCCTCCCCATCTCTTTTTGGTTCTTTTAACTTGGAGCACTACTCTATAAATAGTCCTTTCATTCAGTTCTTTTCAGTAAAGCCCTCTTCAGTGTGCCATCTGTTTTGTGCTAGGCTTCTCACTAATGCAGTACCTATCAAATTTTTAGTGGAAGGTTGTTGATTTTATATGAAATAGTCATGTAATATTGAACTGGAGGTTAGAAGACTTGACTTCTTGTTCTAGTTATTCTTCTAAATATCTCTTTCCTTATGAAAACCCATTGAGCCTTAGTCCTTCATCTATTAAATAAGGATAAAAGTGTGTCTTATCTTATATAGATGTCATGAGAATGAAAGTAATACATAAAATTTGAAAACATTAAGCACTGAAAATTGGAAGCTACCTGGCATATTGGCAAGGAGATCAGCAACATATATTCTAATTCTAGTCCCCAATTATTTAGGACTCTTAACTTTGTGTATATATTTCGGCTCTCTGGGACTTCTTTCCCCCATGAGAAACATGGTGATTATATTAGGGGATCTTCCTGGTTTCTCCTAGCTTCAAAAAATTCACAGTTTTTATATTCTGTTCTTATTGTTTTAGACTATTTGGCAGCATGAACTATATTAAAAAAATAATGAAGAATATAAAACTGGAACATTAAAGGTAGAGGCTCTCTAAAGAAAAGAAAATTTGGGATACAGAAAGTTAAAATAATGGATTTAACCTCTATGTGGTTACAAAGAGAAGAGTGAGAACAATGGGTAAATGTTATGGGAGATAGATGTAAGTACAAGGAATAGAAAAGCCCTTCAGTTCTTTGGGCTGGTTCGGTAATGGAGTGGAATGGGCTGGTTTTTAGGGCAATGACTTCCCCATCACTGGGATTGTTCAAGTCAGAAACATATTTACTTATTTCTCAGGAATACTGTTAAAAAAGTTTCCTGTGATGATGTAAGATTGGACATTGTAGTCCAAACATCCATTACTTTTATCAAGTAATGGTTGGCGAAGTTATAAAGAAAGATGGATTATTCAGGAGACGAACCATGATTCTTTATTTTTAGGAAAAGAAGACAATGGCAACAGAAAAGAAGATGTAAAGCATTATTTTGTACACAAGATACTGTCAAGCATTTTTTTGTGTGTTTGCAGAGGAGCAGAAACAATGAGCAGAGTTTCAATTCTAGCAAAAAATATTATTTTTTAAAGGTATTGGAAAACATCCGTTGTAATAATAAACTCTCTACAACAGAGGACTTCTAATTCATTTCGTAAGTGTTTAATGAACTCCTGCTATATATATTCTGAAATCAAATAGTGACTGAGTTTTAAAAAGGTATGTAGATTTTAGGAGAAAAAAAGATACACTGCACTAAATGCTATTTTTATGTTTAGCATTTTCTAGAGAGAGAAGCCTTTGTAAAAGTAGTGATTTGGCTTTGACATCATTAAACTCCTCTTTTAGTTACCTGCCTCCTTCAAGCACCTGTTTCTTATTCATCTGGCAAATATTTATTAAATATCTACCAAACACAGGTACTGTTCAAGGCTATAAGGACACATCAATGAACAAGAAATTGATCATTGTCTTGAATCTACATTTTGGTTCTGATTCTCTAAATTCTAAAATGAGTCTACCTCATCAGAGGCTCGGCCTGCACCTGCCTCTGCAGCACACATCAATATATTGTCAGCTCTGTTTCTCACACATAATTGAAGTAAGTGGAAAGTGTGTCAAGTCTGACCAAAGGTGGGGAGCCTGAGCATCAGCACTTAATATGCTGGCAGCATTCACATCTCTTCACTTTAACGTTAAATAGGAATGTGATGTACTTTATGAATACATGGTGTTATGGACTGAATTGTGTCCCCCTACAAATTCGTACATTAAAGTACTAAGTCCCAGCACCTCAGAATGTGATTGTACTTGGAAATGGAACCATTATAAAGGTAATTAATGTAAAATGAGGTTATATCATTGTAGCATCATTCAATATGACTTGTGTCCTTATAAGAAGAGGACGTTAGGACAAAGACACAAAAAGAGGAAAGACCATGTGAAGACAGAGAAAATTGCTTTCTAAAAGCCAAGGAGCAAAACCTTAGAAGAAACCAATGCTACAAAGACTTTGATCTTGGACTTCTAGTCTCCAGAGCTATGGGGAAACAGATTTCTATTGTTTAAGCCACCTAGTCTGTGGTATTTGTTACAGCAGCTCTAGCAAACTAACACACATGGTAAAGGATACTCAGTAGCACATGATTTCTTCTCATATAGACGTGAGGCTGCCTACACATTCTTTTCCCCTCACAGTGCTTTATACCACTGACATTGGGACTCAACACCTGGAAGCCTCACCCACATGGTCTCAGACCTTCTAGGTGCTTGCATTACATGTCAGTGCATTACACATCAGTCTTCCAGCATAGCAGCACCTCCCTGAGGAGGAAAGTAGCTGGATGAGAAGGGATTAGTAATGATTATTATTTTAAGTTTCTGTTTAGAGATATCCTGCTGAGATATGTGCAAAAGAGAGATCCGGTACAGCGCTGTAGGCACGTTTCAGCCTTCAGAATGCAAAATATGCCCCTGAATCTAATTAGATATGAGGTCAAAGTAAAGAATTTCCTTCCCCAAATTGACTGTGGGAGATTTGTATATTTATTTGCGGGAAATGGGTCAGCTGATAGGACCAGCCAGCCTACAGGCTCAAAACTGTGATTTATATTTTGATGGGAGAAGGAGCAACTTTGCAAACTCAAATTTTTCTAAGTACTATATGATCCTGGTTCTAGTTGGCCAGGCCTTCCAAGGCAACATTCCTTGTCGGCAGTGATTTCTGCAGACAGTCTGCAGCCTGGACATCGGCATGACTTCCTTCTCCCACCTACATGCACACCTTGAGGGCTTGACAGAGCCCACCCACCACAGTGGCCCCATAAAGAAGACTTTGTTAACTGTTGATTTATGGTGATGACAGGAGGTACTATTTGTTCTGAAATAGATGCTTTAGAAGTGGAAGAAATAGCTGCAAGGAGAAGCATTTTCAGGAAGGTCATCCTGGGCCAAAAAAGCCATTGGGGATGTAGCATGAAGAAGAAAAGCTCGAACCAATGAAGAGGAGCCTGGATTTAAGTCCTTTTCTAGCATAAGAACACTGGGATTGGACAGGTCATTCAGACCCGCTGTCTCCTCCTAAGAAATCCAGCCTGAAGCAAGTAAGAATGGTAGAGATTTACATAGCACTTAACTCTACTCAGGCACCACATGTTGTACATTTATTGTAACTCAGTTAATCCTCCTAAGGAGTCCTAGCACCTGTTTTCTTAGAACTCTAAAATGCCCCCCAAAATTTCTGTCCCCTTGTGTATATATACCCTGCATGATCCCCACCCACAACATACACATACTTGAGAGAGAACACGCAGGACGTATATATGAAGGCTATCACTTTGTGATTATTTTACTTTATAAGGTGCAAGAATTTTATAGATGTTATTAAGGTCCCTAAAGAGAGATTATCCTGGGTGGGCCTGACCTAATCAGGTGAGTCCTTAAAAGGATGGGCCTGAAGAAGACATTCAAAGAGTAAGAGGGATTCTCTGCTGCCCTGGATGTAGCAGACTGCTGTTGGGCCACACGACAGGGAACAGCAGGCAGCCTGTAGAAGACAAGCATGGTCCCTTGATTTACAGTTAACAACAAAGTGGAAACCTCAGCCATACAATCACAAGCAAATGGCTCCAAGGAGCTTAGAAGCAAATCTTTCCCTAGTGAAGACCGCAGATGAGTATGTACCCAGCTGATGTCTTGATTTCAGCCTTGTGAGACCCTAAGCAGAGGCACTAAAATGTGCCTGACTTCTGACCCACGGAAATTGTGAGATAATACATTTGTGTTACTTTAAGCCACTAAATTTATGTCCACGGGTTCAAAATTTTAAGTCTGTGGTAATTTGTTATGCAGCAATAGAAAATTAATACACCGGTGTGTCATGTTACTTACATTTTACAATAGGGAAACTGAGAACAAAGAAGTAAACTAACTTGCCTAAGATTTCAAAGTCAGTGTTAGCACTTTGATTTGAAGCTTAATTTCTGGCTCTAAAGTGTGTACATTTAACCACTGCCACCTGCCTTGTCTTCGTTTCCCTTGCCTTGCAGATTGTCGTGGCTAAAGTACAGAAGATCCCACCCTCTGGCCTAGTTGGTTAGAAAACCATTTTGAGAGCGGTAACTCTAGGTCCCTGGCCTGTGGCCAGTCCCCATTCTGTAACGACTCCTTTTTTTTTCAAAGATGGGAAATCCTAGGCTTCGTTCCCGGATTTTTTTTCCTTAACACTTTTCTTTTAAAAATTCTACAGTTTTTGAATTATAGCCCTGTGGTTAAGGGAAAATGGCATTTACTGGGGAAGCAACTTGTTATGGTCTTAGGTACCCTGCCAACTATACTGAAAAGGGGACTTTTAAAAGTCATTTATACATTAAGAAAGATTTAAAGAGACACTGAAGAATATGCCTGGCATTGCCAGAATCTGTAGGCTTCATATTCACAAGTATACTGAGCTAAAATTTAATTTGTTCTTTTATGAGTGAATAGGGTATATTCTGCCTCAAGTCTGAACCAAAATGTTTAAAAATCACATTTTATTTAAAGGGATTCATGAAGACATGCCAGATCTACAAAGATAAAAATGTAGATCTGAAGAACAGACAGAAGCCTTCATTGCCTAGAGAGTCTTTTGGGAGAAGGAAACAGTAAAAAAAAAAAAAAAAGAAGAAAAAAAAGAAAGGAAGAAAGAAAAGAAAAGAAAGAAAAAAAGAGAAAAATGAGGCAATATTGATTTAAGTAAGATAACTTAACCTAGATGAGTTTTCTCTAATTTCTCAAAACGCAAATAATAACTCCTTTAATTTAAATAAAAGTTGACCAAAATCCAGGTAATGTAATGGCCCAGATGTCAGAATATAACCAGGTGCGTATTACTTGGCAATAGTGTTGAGTTAAACTGAGTATTGACTTTGGCCGCTTTGTTCTGATTCCTGTAGAATGAAGGAGGTTGGGAGATTAGAAAATCTTGAGGATAATACTGGCAGGGGTACCACTATAATGCATTTTAGCATCTGCCAATTGATTTTATCTATGGCCTTGAATATGTTAGCATTACATAGCTCTGATATTTCATTTTTGCCTTTCACTTTTTTTTGCTTGTAAAACACTCAAAAATCCCTTTCCCATTAACCTTCAAGTACCCTAGACTCAGCTCATTTATTGCATTTGTACTTGCTTTGTAAAAAGTGGCAAAATACAGATATATCGCCCACTTTCTGAGGTTAATGGAGAACACTGATACATCAAAGTGAAAAGGGTCTTTATGTATAAAAATGACATAAGCATTTCAGTATCAGAGGGCTGCAGATATTGAGTTGTTTTCATTACAGGTGATAAATTGGGGCCAAATCATCTAATGATGCCTTTTAGTCCTCCCTGTGACCAAGAATAGACAGCATTTTTTAGGATTTTCTGCAAGAGTAAGTATGCTCTGTAGTAGATTTGTTTGCCATATACTGATTCCAGAGGCTTTCAGAAATAGAGTAAAAAAAGAAAAGGTACAATGGTGAAGCTGTGACTAAATGATGCTAATGATCGGATATTTTAAAAAATAAGGAGATTTAGTTGTATTTGTATAGAATGAGGCCTGTGTCTTAAGAATACTGCCCCCATGCACATAGCAAGCTCTCTTGAAGGTGATAGCACCTACTCAGGATTGTTATGATGAATTTAGGAGACCATATGTGTGACTGAACCTTATACAATGCCTGGCACCTGGAAATTATTCAACTGATAGTGAAAACAAAACAAAACAAAAAAAAGTTTTATTGAATGCCCATCAAGTGAATGAATGTTAGTATAAAGCATTTTTGATACTTTAATGAGTAAACATGGGATTTTCGGTAATGTGACTGTATTACTTTTTAAAATAGAAAAACATGGTTTACGAGTGTTCTTGCCATCGTCGTTAGGGCCTCGAGACAGCCTGATTCTTTTAGATAGAGAGGAACTTAGAGGAATGTTAGAAATGGAAGACTTTTGTGACATAAACTGGGCTAGACTAAATTAGGTAATTTTAAATCAAAATATATAATGACAGTTGTTTCACAAAGATCTTGCCTGGGTTAAATACCCAATCCAGGAGTTTATCAGATAGATATGTGGGTTGATCCTAGGCAGTGATTTACCATGCATTATCAGTGAAAATCTGCCTTAAGCAGAAGAAAAGTGGAAGAAAAGGCCCCCTTTCTCTGAGAACTCCACCTGTAACCTAGGCCAAGTGCCCTGCCAGATACTCCAGTTCACTTAAAGACAAATTACTTGAAAAACAAAACGAAAACCAAATTAGTTGTAAGAATATGGGCCAAATCCCTTTTCTGTCACAGGAGCCATGACCCTGCCCTAAGTGTCCAACAGGTCACAGAAGGCCAACTGTATTATTGTGTCTGAGTCATTATAAAGATCGAACAGTTTTAATTATTTAATTACTTATTTTCACTGGGTACTCTTGATATTCTTTATTCTTTAAATATTCTTTTTTAATGAAAGATCGCATTTGTCATTCCTTTGGAGCCTGCCAAGTAGTGTAATTGGCAAAGAGTATTTCAGGTATTGGGGTCCTTTAGCCAGAACTCACTGTCGTTCTCATTGTTCTGGGGAAGAAGAAAATAAACATTCGGAAACGGCAGTGGATAAGCCAGAGCCTTGGTTTAAGCTGTGGAAGGAAGTGTAGTTAGTTAGCTTAATCATGGAGGAAATCTTTCTAAAGAAACTAGATTGATTCCTCAAACAAATATAAGCAAAAATGCTTTGTGGGGAGGATGAAACTCTTGGTGACAGTTTGCTTTGCTTTCAATAGGGTCTCAAATGCAGGCCAGCTGGGTGACATCAGTCAGAAGAGGGATCTTCCAAGATAAGGAACAGCCCCACAAAGGGCCCACCCTGAGGAAATAAATAAGAAAATTTGTCTTTAACAACTGCCCACCCCCTCTGCATTCTCTTCATCAGTCTTAGAGTTTTTGTCTCTCCTTTCTTTCCAAAGACTTAAGGTATTTTAATTACTTGTTTTTTAATTATTAAAAGCAGTTCATGTACTTCTGTCATTTGAAGTTCTCTAATCAAAGGAGGAAAGTAGTTAGGTAAATTGAATTCCTACTAAGGTGATAGTTTCAGGAATTTTTTATTTTATATTTTTTTACTCTTTCTAAGAATTGTTGTACTAATACTTGGAAAGGATGGTGCTGAATTTAAGAGATTTTCAGACACCTGAGGACCAGACTGTGGAATTGATGAACAGGTACTTAATCAAAAGAGTAACGTGAGTAAATGACATTGTGCAGTGGATGTCACTAGGACTCGAAAGTGTTGGCTTACAAATCTGTGTCTGCAGTCCTAAATAAAGGTCCTCTTCCTTGAGAAATATATAAAATAGGCTGAATTACTACCTCGTTCTGTCTCATTTCTATGAGTCCCTCCCAGAGGAAATCTGTACTCCTGTAAGGTTGCATGCCCTGTGGAAGCGTGGACCTTTCTTCTGACAATGTTCACCATCTACAGCACCCAACCAGTCTTCCATCATCTTTTCAATTTTTATTTTTTGGTGTTGTTCAAATAGGACTTTGTAGAACTAGCATTGTACTGAAACTCAACAATATGACCTCTGGGGGATGGGTATCTTTTTTGAAGAGATTAAAATACATTTCTGTATTAAAGAGGACAGGTAACAAAGTATGGCTTCTGTCTGAGTAGAAAAGGTTCCAGAATAGCCATAAACCATAAGTCATCAGGAAATACACAGACTTCAGCCTAACCTAAAGAAGAAATATATCTCAGTAAGATTTAAGTCAGTTTCCAGTTTTTTCAATAATTACAGTTAACTCTTTATTATCCATCTGAGGTATATCTGAGTGTACCTATAGGGAAAAGAATATTGAATTTGCAGACACGAAGCTAGAGAGTTTCCCCTAGTATGCTCCTTTCTCTCTCCTCAGATCCATTCCACCTGCCTCTGCCCAGTTCTGTGCCTTTTGATTGCATCACCAGCAATCTTTACTATCTGGCTTTGGTTTATTTTGGTCAATGGGAGGCACTGGTGGGGGAGGGAGGATGAGAAGAGAGAAGGATCAGCGTGTTTCTTCACTGGCTTTATACTTTGCCACAGTTCTAGCAGAATCAGTGTCCACGCCCTGTCAGGAATCTCCTCCCTCACAGTGGCAGCTCTTACCAGGCTCTGGGAACATTGTTCTCTGTTCTTCAAGCCTCGAAATAGCTGTGGGCTTCCTGCAGTTTAGTCCCTGAGTGCTTTACTGTCCCTCCTTGGTCTCTATTCCCATCCTTAAATCAATTCTTTTCTGTCAGATCCTTTAGATATACTAGCTGTTTCCTGTCAGGATTCTAAAATATACATTCATGTTCTCAGACAAGTCAGTTCATCTCTCTGACCTTTTATTTTTCTTGATCTATAAAATTGGATAATACCAATATTGCCTACCTTGAAGGGTTGTTAAGAGGACCAATAATAAATGTGAATTTGTAAAGTATGTTAAAAATGTGAACTGTAAATAGCAAATCATCAGCTAAAGTTGAATTCTTAATTAGCTTTCCTCAGATACTTGATATGTTTTTCATAACCTCTCCCGTTGATAAACTTATACAAGCTCCGGGAATACTGTCTTGGGTTCACCAAAGGCAAACAGAAGCAAGAAAGGTAATCCTCTACTAGTGCATTCCTGAGTTAGAAACAAACCATCCTTGGGTTTATCATGTCTCTGCTCCCCTCCTCTGCAGTACGTAATTCAGAGTGGGAGGGCAATATGAAACATCTTGACATGCCTTTGTTCTTGCCCTGTATTTTTGCCCTCGATAATGATTTTACCAGACGTTATTTCCTTATATTGTGACTTGTATATGTCTTGCCCCTCTGTGAGATTGTAAAGCTTCCTTAGAATGTTTCTAAGGATGGAGATCATATCTTATATATTTTTTATGACTCATGGTAACTCCTGTACTATTCAGCATATATTTGGTAAAGTAGACACTTGGGACTTGAATGGCTAAGTATTCAGTCCACACTTGTTGATACCAAGATTGCCAGACCTGGTAATGGGCATCTGCCAGTTTTATGCCAGAGTGCACCCCCCTGATTAGCATGACTCTCTCTTTGCATGTGCAGAAAGTATTTGTTTAACAAATGAAGATTTATAGACATTTGTTGTATTTTATATATGTATTTTATTTTGTGATTTGACACATGCAAGACTTAAAATTCAAGAGGAGAAATGCTTCCTCATTCTTGTATTATAGGTTGAAGCCTAGCAAAAATAATCTTACAAAGTAAAATAACTTTTGATGATAAAAACAATTAGTCATTTGCCAAGCAGTCTTCCCAAAGCCACTTAAGACAACTAGTGCTACTCCTGAAGACCAGGCAAACTTGAACCCAGATGTCAGGGGAAACATTTAAATTTTAGAATAATAGGCCTGGGCATAGTGACTGCTGGTTTATCCATGGAACTAGCTCTAAAGGACATACGGACAATGGTACAGAGGTATTTGGCTCACAAGCCTTCCTTTCTTTGTTTTCTTACTTCTGAGTAGGCACGATGCACTCCAGAGAACTCTTGTTATTTTGTTGTTGTTGTTGTTCCCACATTCTCATTCTTTCAAAGAATAAAAAGAGAGAAAAATAACTTAGACTGATCCTAATTTCTCTAGGAAAGAGATTATGTAAAAAGAACATCAACAGCCTCATTGAGGGGTAATATAAAATCCCTTACCTTCGTCTGCTAAAGTCACCAAAGTGCTGAAGAAAGTAAAGAAATGCTTAGATACTAAAATATTGCTGGTAGATTGAGGAAGTGGCCAGAAACAGAGGATTGTAGGAACATATGTATGTATGCGCAGTGTGAAGATAGGAGGACATAACGGAGGGTCATAGTGGATGAGCAGCTAGCCAAGAATAACGCCTGGGTGCAAAAGTGCAGGGTGGGGCACAGGACTGCTGGGGAATTCCAGGTGGAGAGAATATGCAGAGTCAGACAGTAATGCCAGCGAAGTTCAGAAAATGGAGAGATGAGCCTGAAACTGGCCTCTGAAGGGTTGGATTGGTGTAAAGCAGAACAGTGGGGGTGATGAAATGCCACACGTTCTTATGGGAGGATTTATACGTTAAAGCAAAGAAAACTGTTCAAATGGGATGTCCAGTAAAAAGGAACGAGGTGATCTTACAAAGTCTTCCCTCTTTCTTCATTCATCTTCAAATACACACAGACTGCTAGGTGAAGAGAGTCAGTTTTCCAGATGACCGATGCTGATGAGGCAAAGGAAGCAGTTATTCAGGGTACATGTTTTCTTTTAAAAGATTTTTATTAAAATAGATTTAGCATGCAACATTATATTGGTTTCAGGTGTATATCACAGTTATTTAACATTTATATACCATGATAAGTTCAGCAACCATTTGACTGTACAACACTGTCACAAAATTATTGACTATATTCCCTATGCTGTACATACATTCCCATGACTTATTTATTTTATACCTGGAAATTTGAACCTCTTATTCCCCTTTACTTTCCTTTCTTTTAAAAATTTGTTTATTACAGTTGATAGTCAGTGTTATTTTATATTACTTTCAGATGTACGGCATAGTGGTTAGACATTTGTATCATTTATGAAGTCATCCCCCCAATTAGTCTAGTACCCACCTGATGCTGTACATAGTTATTATATTATTATATTACTGACTATATTCCTTTGTTGTGCTTTACATCCCCATGACTATTTTGTAGCTACCAATTTGTAATGGTTAATCTTTTCCCAATTTCAGCCAGCTTCCCAACCTTCCTCCCATAGGTCAACTATCAGTTTGTTCTCTATCTATGAGTCTGCTTCTGTTTTGTTTGCTTATTTATTTTGTTCTTTCTCTGTCTGACTTATTTCACTTAGTATAATATCCTCTAGGTCCATCCATGTTGTCACAAATGGTGAGATTTTATTCTTTTTTATGGCCAAGTAATATTCCATTGTATATAATATAATATATAATATACCACATCTTTATCCAGTAACCTATTGATGGGCACATAGGTTGCTTTCATATCTTGGCTATTGTAAATGCTGCAGTGAGCATAAGGATGCATATACCTTTTTTAATTAGTGTTTTATATTTCCTTGGATAAATATCCAGAAGCAGAATTGCTCATCATAAGGTGGTTCTATTTTTAATTTTTTAAGGAACCTCCATACTGTTTTCCATAGTAGAAATTTGCAATCCCAATTTGATATCCTACCAACAGGGCACGAGGGTTTCCTTTTCTTAATATCCTCACCAACACTTGCTGTTTGTTAAATTATTATATCATCTCATTCCATTCTGACAGGCATGAGATGATATCTCATTGTGGTTTTTTTTGCATTTCTTTGACAGTTAGTGACATTGAGCATCTCATTCGTGGTGTTCTTAGTAGAGTGAAGGATGGGAGTATTTTGGTCTGCTCAGGATGCCATAGACCCAGTGGCTTAAATAGAAAATTTTGTCAGAACTATCCTATCTTTTGGACATTTTATCATTTGATGGCACTTGAAAAAAAAAAAGAAATAAATGTATCTCTTACAGTTCTGGAGGATGGGAAGAAAAAGGTTAAGGTGGTAGCAAAGTAGCTTCATTCTGAGGCCTCTTCTCTAGGCTACTGCCTCCTCCATGTGGTCATATGACCTCTTCTTTGCATGCACTGAGAAAGCGAGGTCAGGTATCTTCCTCTTTTTATAAGGACACTAATTCCACCATAGGGACCCCATCCTTATGACTTCATCTAAAACTAATTTTCTCAAAATACCCCACCTCCGAATACTGTCTTATTGGGGGTTAGGGCTTTGCCATTATGAATTGTGAGGGAGGCAGACATTCAGTCCATGCAAGTAAGTTGGTTGCATAGAGGGGAACATTATTTTTTAAGAGCATCAAGAGAAGCTGCCATGTGAGAGAAGGAAGAAGTAAGCACAAAACGAGAGGAATAGTATAGTCCTATCTACATGGCTATTTAAGAAACTGCCTAGAAAAATAAACAAGAAGTTGTGAAATATCTAAGAGTATAATTGATCAGCTATAGGAACAAACTAACTAGCTAACCAACTAACTGGGAACTGCCTCGTCAGACAAAAGAATCAGAATATGCAAAAGATAATTGGCTGGGGAAAAACATGTGGGGTCTGACTTCTGCATATAGAATTAATTTATGAAACACTTCAGGATGTTTTGGTCACTAGGGAAAGACACTATAGCGTTCTGTAGGAAATAGCCTTTCTCATATAAGGCCAGGAATTAGTAGCAAAGAAACAGCTGTAGAGTGAGTACAGAATGATCTAAATTCGAAGAGGTAACCTGGAGCAGAGACCTGGAGTAGTGAAAGGAGATGACTATGTTGTATTTAGTGGAAATGACAGAAGAGGTACAAGGTTAACACTCTAGATATGAGGTTAGGGCGAAGATGTTTTTGTGGAGTGGACTAAGAGTCTTGACCTAATCATAACCCAAATGGCTTGTGAGATATCCTGGAAACAGATTGTGACATAGACCAAGATGAGACACCAGTAAAGCGATCACAGTCATCCTAGGATCTCTTACTTCTAAGCTTAGTCTCATTATAGACAGGAGTAACCTTTCATGTCATGACTTTGGAATGCTATCACTTTTTGATATTCATTTTTTTTTTTATTTTCTAAGCAAGTAGCAAAATAGGACAGCTGAACTACTGGAAATCTAATACAAAGAGGAAGAAATTAATACATTTGATAGATGAAATGGACTAATTTCTCTAAATATAGTATGGTGTACCACAAGCATTAACACAATTCACACATAATCAGCAAGCAATCTATATACATACTCTTAACTTGTACAAATGTGATTATTATAACATTAAGACTAATTCACAATGAAAGCATTCTAATTGAAAAGTACACTAATAAGAGAATTAGAAATTATATAAATTTAAGGCAATATGAGCTATATATCTTAAATTCATATTCTTATTCCTGCCTCTAAATATGACATACTTATTAGGATAAATTTCACAACTAGGTTTTCAAAGCCTTGTAAAAAATAGTCAATCTCTGTACTTCAGCTGGACCCATGGAATCTGTATTATACTGTGACCTCATTCTGAGAGAGTAAAACCTGAATAATTTAAGGTAGGCTGAGTAAATAGAGAAGACATGTACACCCACCCTCTGTGTATTTCTTTTTTTCATTGAATTTTGAACTGTTTTTCCCATTCTTTGTCTTGTGGCTCTCTCTATTTTCCATCTGTCTGTCTACATGATAGGATTCAGAGCCCGTCTTTGGGCTTATGGAGTACTATCTCTGGAGCAGCCAGTGTGAATCAGAATTTAAACTCTACCAGCCAAAGGCTGACAAACAGTCTCAGAATGTAATATGTCTGCCAATGTCTGTTACTTGAGGATAGATGGATTTGGTTCTGATGTGATCTTTCTCTATTGGCAGTAGGGAGCTGTTATGAGACAGAGGGTGCTAGGAAACAAACAAGACATTTGTTTATTCTCAAATCAGAAATTCCATAACTCCTGTGTCTAGAGTGGTCTTTTAAAATTAAAAATGAAAACATTATTAAAATGGTATATTTGAATTTTATAGATGTCTTTAGCTAAAACCTTTTAACTACCCTATCATAAGAGGATTACTGAGAAACAAATACACAAAAAGATGATCCCAAAGAAGGTGCAGGCCAGAAAAATCAAGGTCAGAAGCGAAGTGAGTCCAGGGCTGCCATCACTACCTTACTAGACAGGCTTGCTTGGTTTTTCCTGATCTTTGTCATGAAAAGTGGCAAAGCAGATCTGGAAAGTTTAGAACATAGAACTTGCCCAGTCCATGCTACGTGAAACAGGCATTCAGCTTCAATTCTTGTATATGTTTTTAATTTGGAACAGAAGTAAGAATTCGAAAGAAGTAAGATATGGGGAGTGGACACTGATTATGTAGAGAGGTTAATAAAAATTTGATTTTTCTGGATTGTAGTGTTTGATCAGAATACTAGGGAATGGCAAGTGATGAAATATTTCTGGATGACCAAGAAGAAATGTTAAAGAGGATCCGCTAATGTGTTTGAGAGGCTTCAAACTGATTCTTTTCTATCTAAGGTCAGATAGAAAAGAAAATACCATTAAGTGTAGCAGAGCTACTATCCCACTATTCTCAGCTATCACCTAGTTCATATTCTTTCCCCAAGTGTGTCTCCCACTTCTTCAAAAGCACCCCATCCCCAAACCACAGCGAACTGCTTAGAGTTTCCTGAACGTAACATCAAGTACCTTTTAACTCCCTGCTTTCTCTGCTTGGAAGCTCTTTACTTCTTTAACTGCAGAGCAAGTTCTACTTATTTTCCAAGACTTAGTTCTAACATTTCTTTTTCCATGAAGCTTTTCTGACACCCTGAAAATTTTTACTTTTTACTGACTAATTGCACTGTCAAAATTATTTGTTTATGTGTCTTCTAGAATGTTCAAAACAGGCAGACATGGTCATCTTTTTGTTTACCTAACTCATATTAAGGGTTCAATAAATTTTTATCAAACAAATGAATATTGAATATCACGATTTCAGAAAGGCATGGCTGTTTTTCATGATATAATTTTGAGCAAGATCAAGAACTACAATCCGGGTTAATTAACCGTGGATTTATGGTTGCTTAAATCACTAGGACAAAAGGGAATTGGGCAATATGAGCATGGAGGGAAGTCTCCAGAGAAGGACTTTAAGGCTTTGCCTAAAATTAATCTTATACTGCAGGGGTCCCTGATCCCTGGGCCTTAGGAACTGGGCCGTACAGCAGGAGCTGAGCGTGGGAGTGAGAGAAGCTTCATCTGTATTTGCAGCTGCTTCCCAACACTAGCATCACCACCTCAGCTCCACCTCAGATCATCAAGCCTTAGATTCTCATAGGAGCACTGGTCCCTGGTGCCAGAAGCTTGAGAACCATTGCTATACTACATAATCAGTGACTTAAAGAGAGAAGTAAAAGATTAGAATTAATTAATTGTATTTATTCAACTCCTGGTAGTCTTTAAAGTTTTAAAGTTCTAGAGTTTCTACAGCTACACACCTCACTGTATCAACCAAGAAATTAGCTTTGTGGTTTATACGTTCCTCTTTTTTTGAGTTGGGCTATTAGTTTGATTTTTTTGAACTAAAAAGAGAAACAACGAAGTTTCTTAATTTGTAAGGTGAGGTATCTCTCTCCTTGTCTGTTGTTTTCTCCTTAACGCCATCTGAACATCAGTAACTTTTTACAGGTCTTGATTTTACCTTTGCATTAAGTATAGCTTGTTAAATAAGACACAAGACACTGAGTTTCTTCAATATTTTAGATGGCTTTTGGAGGTCAATGGGAAATGTTAGCTGATGAAAATAATAGTAATGAGCCCTTACATTGTTGAAAACAGTCAGACTCTTCTAGAAAATATGTGAGTTCTTTCCCTAAAGTAGCCTACTGTTGGAACAAGAAAAGAAAACCACAGTCATGTGGTCCTGCTGGCCTGGAATATGGCCCAGAATGTGGACAAAGACATTAATTCTGAGGTCTTGCTAGTCTGACCATCTTGTCTGTTCTCTCCAGGCCACAGAGAGGAACTTAGTATCTGGGTCTAAAGACTGATTTGGACAAATAACAATGGATATAAAAGAGAAACATGATTTATTCATAGTTTTAGAGTCAGCAGGGACTTGAAACATCATCTGGCTTAGAGATTTCCAGATCTGACTCCTCATCAGAATCACCTGGAGAACTTTTAAAATACAGATTTCTGGTCCTCATCCCCTGAGATGTTCTAGGAGAGGGATGTAGATGATTTGATTTATTAAAGCCTCTAAGATAGGTTTGATGCCTGGCCAGGTTTGGAAATCACTGATGTGGTCAAGCCCCCCTGATTTCCAGATGCATAAACTGAAGCACAGAAGGTGAAGTGACACTCAGCTGAAGGCTGGCAGAGCTGGCATCAGAACCCAGTGCTCCTGATGTTGTCTTCAGTGCATCTGCAGCAAACCACAGAAGCACAGTGTTTTCAGCTGCCTACCTGATATGTTCAGTGACCTTTCCTAGTTACAGGAAGCAATGGAATAAAAAAGTGAAGGAAAAGATATCTAAAACAAAAGGCTGCTATGAGAATCTGGTGAAATGATAGGTTAATGTTTTATAAACTGTAAAGTGGTATACCAATATACATAGAATAAGGTATATGCAGGGTAGTAAAGTTGTCATATGAAAAAAGTTTTAAGTAAGAAGAAAATAAAAACACTTTAAATGAACTTGATGGTGCCTTAAAATTGCTCAAACCTCTTTCCATCTTAGTTGGAGAGGCTTACTGTACAGGTGAGCAGGATGATCTCTAGGTACTTTGTGGTTCATGTCGATCTCTAAAAACTATGGACCAAACAGTGAAACCTGAGTTTAAGCTCTTCTAATTATTTGCTGCTACATCTGATTACTGCTTGAGTATTCTGATTCCCAATCCTATCATTTGACAAGTTAGATGATTAAAGATTATGAAAGTCTGTTCTGGCTTTACTATTTTATGATGTTTTTCTCTCTACCGACTTTGCAGACCTTTTTACCATCTTGATTTCTCCTGTTTTCTGACACCGCTTTGCGACATTCCCCATTTTCATCTCATTTCCTATTTTTTTATTTAAAAAGTATTTATTAAGCATCTTTTAATATATGTTAATCTGATAAGTACTTAGGAGATAAAAATGAAGAGTATGGAATTCACATTCTGTCTGGAAAGAGAGCCTTGTAATCAGCATATTATGATACAATATGATAATGGCAACCATAGTGACATATGCAAAATGTCATGCAAGCATATGGGAGGAGAAGAGTTATTCTTCCATGAGGGTGAAAGTCACATGGGAATGCTGTTGAAGGTTTACAGAAGTAGGGGGATTTGAGTTGGATGTGTGAATAAGTAAAAGTTATTGAGAAGAGCATTCCAGGTGAAATATGGATCAAGGTGGGAAAGTACCTAGTATGTTCAGGGAATGACTGGTAAATATAGAGACTGGAGACTACAGTCTAGTATAACATTTGGGGTACTTGGGTTAGGGAAGGAAAATTAAAAGGAAGAATTGGATGAGAGAAACATAATAAGATTTGGATTTTAGAAAGGTTGTATTGATGGCAATGTGTTTAAGGCAGATGGAATGGAAAGAGAAACCAGTCAGAAGTGTTTGTAACTAGTTATGGCCATAGATGAAGAGAATCAGAAGTAAGACAGTGACATGAGGGTTAGAAAAAAAAGGAGATGTAAGAGAGATGCTCAGAGGTAGAATTTCTGGAATGGGTGACTAGCTATCGCAAAAGATGGAGAAGGTGACTTTGCGGTTTCTAGCTTGAGCAACTATTAAAAGTAGTGGCTAATAGGTTGCTTTTTGTTTGTTTGTTTAATTTTTAATTTATTGTTCAGTTACAGTAGTCGTGAAAAAGGTTTGAAATGAATTAAGAAGTACAAACTGCAACTTATAAAAATAGTTATATTTTTATAAAGTTGTTATAAAGTACAACATAGGGAATATAGTCAATAATATTATAGTAACTATGCATGGTGTCAGATGGGTACTAGACTTATCAGATGATCACTTTGTAAGGTACATAAATGTCTAACCACTATGATGTACA
Organism: Macroglossus sobrinus; assembly: GCA_004027375.1. NCBI lineage: Eukaryota > Metazoa > Chordata > Mammalia > Chiroptera > Pteropodidae > Macroglossus > Macroglossus sobrinus. The sequence goes on along the minus strand of PVKZ01001378.1, from coordinate 360,652 downwards.
CCTGAAACTAATATAATAACAATAGGTTGTGTTTGGGGCAAGATAAACAGGAGATATATGTTACACAACTAGAATGTCTAGTAAGCTGTTTGAAATATAATTTTTGATGTGCAAGAGGAAGAAGCAAAGGGAATGGATAGCTTGCCAAGGAGAAATGTTCAGAGTGAGAAGATTATGATAGAACTCTGAGAAGTACCAATAGTTGAGTAGGCAGAGGAAGAGGAGTCAAGGAAAAAAGGTGAGAAGTATCAGGAGAGAGAGAAAAACAAAACAAAACAAAACAAAACAAAGCAGGAGAATGGTGCTGTAGCCACCAACAAAGGTTGTCCAAGCAGGGTAGCTCATTCTGTCGGATGAAACTGAAAATGGACCATTAGGTTTCATTACTGAGACGTTCATTTTGTCAGCTTTGTGAGTTTAGTGGTATAATGGCAGCAGAAGTTAGATGTTTTAGATTGAAGAATGAAGGAGGAGTGAGGGCATGGGAGCATCAACTTTAGATCACTCAGGTGGTGGCAGGAAAAAAGCGATAATATGATGACTTAAGAGAATGACTTTTTAGGAGAGTGAGTAACTTTAGCAAGTTTCTTTCTGAAATCAAATTAGCATATACATCTGCAAGTAGTCTGATGAATTTTTTTTTTCTTACCTCTCTTTTTCCTTTGGGTTTACTTTAATAATATTAATGCCAGTTTTTAAGGGGTTACTCATAATTCAAGGCGCTACTCCATCTGATTCTCCCTTATCTCTTTCCCATTCTCACTTCTCTCCAGGCATGCTGGCTTCATTGCTGTGGCTCAAACATACTAAAAATGCTCCCATATGAAGGACTCTGCATTTGCTGTTTCTCCTTCCTGAATGCCCTTCTACCATAGATTCACATGGCTCAGCTTTCACTTCATCAAGTCTCTGCTCAAATATTACTTCTTCACGAAAGCCTTCTCTGGCCATATGCTTTTGATCCCTTCTCTATCCTCTGACGTACTATATTTTCTTTCATACACTGTTCACTGCCTGATTTATATATATATATGTTTATTGTCTGTTTTCACTTATTATGGACTATGAGCTCCAAAGGTACAAGGTCTTTATTCCAAGCTCCTAGAATACTGTGTGGTTCATAGTAGGCATTCAATAAATACTTTTTAAAAAATAACAATGCAGGATGGATTTAATTGAGGACATATTTAGAGTATTAATTGTACTCATTTATTCCTACGTGGAGGTAATATTAAGGTTACTTCCTGGAATCCCAGGTATAAGACAGTATTTTTTGTCTTCTTCGCTACTTTATATTTTTGTTGTTGTTGTTCGTGCTTTCCTCATTATTTAAATGCACATATGCCTATACATCAGAAAGATAATACATATCGATGTGCAACAGGGCTGGAGTCTTAGTGTATCTCATCAAATATTTATTAACCAATTGGTTGATAACTTTGCTTAAACCACAAGGAGGTAGGGGTGTGTGTGTGAGTGTGTGTGCGTGTGTGTGCGTGTGTGTGTGTGTGTGTGTGTGTGTGTGTGTGTGTGTGTGTTTATGGGTATACTGATAGATGGTAAGAAAGGAGTCCATACTGGAGAGATGTGTTTCCAAAGAAATGAGTATCTGATTCATGAAGAATTTATGGACATACTGGATGAAAAGGCTTATGAAAACACTTGAGAATTTTTGGTTCAACAAGAACTTTTGAGCAAGATGTAAGTTCCTGTATGGGGAGGAACACAGGGCATTTACATTAAAGGATTTACAGTCTAGTGAGAGATACAGGTTTATATTGTCTCCTTAAGTGATGCTACAAGGCTGAGGGTACGAAGTACAGCTACAGGAAAGCAAAGTACTATCAGAGTAAACAGCGTGAAGACTGAAGTACAAACTAATAGAGGTGACTATGTGACTGTGTCACTAGCCAAGGGACAGCAACAGTTAAATGATGAGAGCATTTAAGCTTAATTAGGGAAGGCTTCAGAGAGGAGGGAAGGAAAATGTAGCACCCACTGAATAGAAAGAGGAGAATGACTATTTCCTGTGTGCCTACTTCCTGGCTATCAGACAAATGCATTTATCTCCAAGGCTGCTGCTTGTCAAATGAGAAGTAATCCCAGAGGATGCACATACGACCCTTTATGTTCTCTAAACTCCTAGGTTAGGATATTTGTTGTGTACTAGAGAAGTGAACTAAGAACCTTGCTAACTGTCTTGCATTGTCTAGCAGTGCCTAGGAAGGAATTCGCATGGGCCATGAATTCCTTTGAAGACAGGAAAACCCTAAGGAAGGACATGGGTTTGTTTGCTGTTTTACTGTTCTGCTATCCCCACTCCTCAGTGTGAGAAAAGTTTGTCATTTTTTGGTCTTCAAGGTTTTCTCTCAGGAAAATCTTTTCCTTTGTTCTCTTTATGCCACAGGCCCAGATGAAGGCACTCAGCACCCCAGTTCTGGAGCAATGAAACTCCAACCACAATGTGTGGGTATCTGAGTGAGTCAGTCTGGCATGGACTGGCTTATTTCCTAATTATAGAAAAGAAAAGATTGCTTTAGATTTATAAAAACTGGAAGGTGCTATTGCTGCACATCAATAGAATCCTCAGCTCAAGTAACGATGCTTTTGTTTTAACATGAGAACAGTAAGAGAGCTGGACTATACACTTGCCTGCTTCGTCTTCATTGTTTTGCTTCGGCGAGTTAGAGGAATGAGTGGGAAATGAGGGTGTGAAACAGAGGCTGGACACAGTAGCGCTACCTACCAAATTATTCTTCATCTTGAGGGAAAATTGTTGCTTTCAATATATTCCTCAAAGGAAAGGAAAATGGTGGTAAACTCAATCAAGTCTAAATATTACCTCATAGTATACTTAATAATAGGGAAAGGGACTTGAGACACAGCAGTGAGAGCTTGGGTAAGGCCCAGTGTCTTGGGATAGTCTTATGACTTTTGTCCTGCATTTGTCTGAATATTTGTAGATAGATAAGAAGTGGCTGGAACAACATGTTGGTCCCGACAGCAGTAGTAGAAGGAGGAGCATGATAATGCAGTGTGCATGTGTGTGTGGTAGAAGCAGGCGTATTCACATGTCTGTGTAGAAAACAGTTTAACAGATTAGTTAAGAGTTTACGTGCTGCCAACAAACTACTTGGGCTCAAAATTTTTTGCTTATTAGCTGTAGGCCTTAGGCTGATTGCTTAGTCTCTTAGTTTCTGTTAACCTCTGTGAGTTTACTATTTCCCATCTGTAAAACTGGGATAGTAGTAGTACAAACCTTATAAGGGTTTTGAGTATTAAATGAGATAATTCACATAGAGCACTCAGCCTATTATTAGAGCTCAATGAATGGGAACCATTATGATGAGTAAAGATATCTTCTGATGGTGACATTACTATCAGACTTTGCTATTAGATGGACTGAGTGTGTGATGAATGGATTTGGTGAGCAGAGCATGGAGATACATATCTTCTTTTACTTCCATTTCTGTAACTATGCCACTACTAATACTAATAATAGCTTCTAATAATTTTGAACCTACTAAATGGCAGACAGAGTTAAAGAATATTTTTTAATAAACTTTTTCTTTTAGGACAGTTTTGGATTTACAAAGAAGTTGTGGAAATAGTGAGGAGTTCTCATATGTCTCCCTTCCACTACCAGCCTTTTCTTGCTGTTATTAATGTATTTTATTCATATGGTGCATTTGTCACAATTAATGAACAATATTAATCATTATTGTCAACAAAATTCCATATTTAACTCAAGTTTTCCTTCATTTTTACCTAGTGTCATTTTTCTATTTCAAGATCCCATTCAGGACACTGTTTTACAATTCATTGTCACGTCTCCTTGGACTCCCCTAGACACCGATGGTTTCTCAGACTTTCCTTGTTCTTGGTGACCTTGACAATTTTGAGTACTAATAAGGTATTTTCTAGACTGTTCTTCAGTTTGTGTCTGCCTGGTGTTTTCTCATGATTAGACAAGGGTTCAGAGTTCTGGGGAGGGTGACCATAGAAGTGTTGCTGTCATCATATATCAAGAGTATCAATGCAACTGACTCATCAGTGTTGATGTTGACATTGATCTCCTGGTTGTGGTAGCATTTGTCAGCTTTTTCCACTGTAGTTATTCATTCCCCTCCCCCATTCATGCTGTATTCTGTTAAAGGAAGTTGTTATGTGCATCCTATACTTGAATGAGGTGTTAAACTCCACTTCCTTGATGGAAGATTATTTACATAAGTTATTTGGAATTCTATGCAGGAAATTTGTGTATCTCCCCATTTATTTATGTATTTGTCTATTCATATCACTATGGGCTTATGAATACTTGTTTATATTTTGGATGATAATCCAATACTATTTTATTTCATTGCTCAAATTATTCTAAGTTGACCTTTAGGAGTCATTTCAATTGGCTTATATATGTCTCTTTGATATACCTCTGTATATATATTATATATTTGGGGGGACAGTCTTCTACTTTCTGACATTGCAAAGCACTCCTAGCTTATCTTGTATATTTCCTGCATCTGTCTTAAAATCAACCATATCTCCAAGGGGCCAAGTTCCTTTTAATGGAGTAACTATTAGAAACCAAAATCATAGTACTTAATATGTGCTCGTTGGTACTGGGAAACTGTTACTTCTAGGCCCTCTCGCTGGCAGAGCAAGGAAATATATGTGTGTATACCAATCTTTGTATATACATAAACCCATAAATTTTTCTATATGTGCATGTGTGTGTGTGTGTAAACATGAGTTCATACTGATGTATCAAACTCCCATTCATTACCAATGGATCATTTCCTTGCTTCTCTGTAACCTCCCCTCAACTCAGACAATGGGGAATTTGGCTTCCCTCATCAGCCATGCATTTGTTTAATCGTTCAGTTCTGGTATACATATATAGTGGTTTCAGAAATGTTAACCCATTCCCCATGGGAAAACTTTATCAACTAGAGTACTTAGGTCAGTACCTCTGCCCGCCCCCTTCTCCGCCCCATTCAATGGGGTTGTTCTATTCATTTGTAATGCAGTGTGATTACTGGGTCATATGTTAAGACTATGTTTAGCGTTGTAAGAACTTGCCAACCTGTCTTCCAAAGTGGCTGTACCATTTTATACTCCTGCCAGCAATGAACAAGAATTCCTGTTTTCTGCAACTTTATCAGCAATTGATATTTCATTTTTTAGATTTTAGCCATTTTAATAGGTATATTGTTATTTTAATATGCATTTCTATAATGGAAAATTGTGTTAAACATTTTTCATATGCCTATTTGCCTCTGTATATTTTATTTGATATCTGTTCAGATATTTTATCTTTTTTTTAAATTAGGTTGTTTTCATATTATTGAGTTTTAAGAATTATTTGCAAATTTTAGATACAAGTATTTTATCAAATATTGTGTTCTATATAAAAAGTTTTTATATATCTTTTATATATCTTATTATTTTCTCATAATAGATATAGAGATTATTATATTCATTTTACAATGAAGAAAATGAATGTCTGAGATAGTAACTTGACTAAAGTCATTCCTATGAGTTGAGAATATTTCCCTCCAGAAAAAATTTGTTGAAGTTATAATCCCTAGTACCTCAGAACATGGCCTAAATCAGAAATAGGACCGTTGAAGTTATAATTGCATTAAGATCATACTGCACTGGTGGGCTCCTAATCTGGTGTTCCTGCCAGAAGATGGCTGTGTGAAGACAGAGACACAGAGGGAGAATGCCATGTTATGACAAAGACAGACTGGTGTCACGCAGGTACAAGCCAAGGAGAACCAAAGGTTGCCAGTAAACCACTAGAAGCTAGGACAAGGCAAGGAAGTGTTCCCCTGAGATTTCAAAGGGATCGTGGCTCTGCTGACACCTTGATATCGGACTTCTAAACTCCAGAACTGTGAGAGAAATTTCTGTTGTTTTAAGCCACCTAGTTAGTGGTATTTTGTTATAGCAGCTCTAGGAAACTAATAGATTGTCACTCAGCTAGTAAGTGACAGAAATAGAATTTGAAACCTAATCTATGTTAATCCATATCCCATGCCCTTTTCTAAATGGAGAAATCATTGGAATGTTAGGCTAGATGTCTATAAATACAACTTTCCTGACAATTGAAGTATAGGCAGTGATTGATAATCACAGGACTAGGTACAGTCACGTTGGAATGTAGCTGGCTAAATTTGAGCAACTAAGATGAAGTAAAGGCACACAGTTGTTTAATTTTGCCTAGTTCTGCCTTGCCTCCCCCCACCCACCCCCAGCAGCTCTATTCTTCAGTCTAATTACCTCTACAGATGAATAACAAGAACTAAGTAAGTCCAATGAATTAAGAAGAGAGCAGAGATTGTTTTAACTTCAGGGTTAGAGGGGAAGTGGAGAGTAGTTGGACATCCTGTATCATCTGAGCTTAGGGACTGCTAAGTCTGTTATTGGGTTGCCAACAAAAACTGTCAGTTCCTTCTGTGGAGGTTCTAAAATTACACAAAAATTATTCAGTGAGTGCTAAATATGTGCTGTGCACATTGGAGGTGATGATTGTAAAATAAATACAAGATCCAGTTTCAGTAATCAAGACTGAAACCTGGGAACACAAAAATAATTATATCTGAAAGTATTAAAGACATAAAAAAACTGTTCAGGTTCAACTATACATGCAGTAGGAGTTCAGGCAAGGGAGGGCAGAGGAGATTCATTCCTTTATTTTTTTTCAGTTTTATTGAGATATAATTGATTTAAAAGGTTGCATAAATTTAAAGTATATACTGTCTCGATCTGATACACTTATATATTGCAAAATGATTACCACCATAACATTAGCTAACACCTTCATCATGCCATATGATAACTCTTTCTTTTTTGTGGTTTGAATGTATACAGTCTGCTCTTGCAGCAACTTTTAAGTATATAATGCAATATTATTAACTATAATCATCTTGTTGTGCATTAGATCTCAAGAACTTATTCATCTTATAACTTGATGTTTGTATCTTTTTAACAACATTTCTCCATTTTCCCTACCCCCAGATCCTGGTAATCACCATTCTGCTCTCTGTTTCTGTGAGTTAGGCTTTTTAAAGTTTCCACATATAAATGATATCATGTAGTATTTATTTTTCTCTAACTTATTTCACATGCCCTCGAGTGTCATTTATATTGTCATAAGTGGCAAGCTTTCCCTTTTTCTCATGGCTGATTTAATATATATAAATATATATATGTGTGTGTGTGTGTGTGTGTGTGTGTGTGTGTGTGTGCGCGCGCGCGCGCGCATATACACACACATACATACATATATATGTTATATATTATATATATATATACACACACACACACACACACACATACATACACACATATTCATTCATGTGATGACAGACACTTAGACTGTTTTCATATCTTGGCTATTGTGACTAGCACGGTAATAAACAATGGAGTGCAGATATCTCTTTGATAGCCTGTTTTCATTTCCTTTGGACATATACCCTGTCATAAATGGGGGAAGGGGTGCTACTGGCATCTAGTGGTTAGAGGCCAAGAAAGTGGTTAAAGCTCCTACAGTACACAGCACCACCCTTCACAATAAAGAATTATCCAGCTTGAAACGTCAGCAGTACTGAGGCTGAGAAACCCTGGATTAGATGAAGATCGTATTTTTGAGTCTTTGTGACACTGCTATCTTAGTTTGGGTTCCTCCACGGCAGAGCCTGAGACAAGGACTTGGGTGCAGGAAGTAAGAGTGAGGGAAGGGGGAGAGTGAGACAGGGAAAGAGGAAGAACCAAGATAAGAGGGCATGATTGAGGCTGCCATCGTGGAAAATAGACTGGATTCTATCCAGAACTTCTAAGGAATCTTTAAGATGACTCTCTCAATTGTCTTTCCAAGACGGAATGGAGAGGATAACATCTACCCACCAAACTCAACCCTGCACTGGCTAAGTGATGTTTCTGGAGACTTAAAAACTTTCATGTATCCAGGCTGTGCTTACAGGTGGGCTGAGTGGGCTCTCCTGTACTAGAGGAGGTCCTGGGGCAGAAAAAGGGGAAAATGGGATGCTGTCAGTATGAGCTGAGTCTGCATTTGTATGGAACTGCCCTCCACAGCTGCCGCTGAAATCAGAGGCGGTCTTCAAAAATTGACAAGGGGCAACTGTTGCTAGAGGTATTTGTAACAGTCATTTTAGGGAAAGTGCAGTTGTTTTCTAGATAATGTAGTTTGTTATAATACTGACTATATTTCCCAAAATTGTTCATTTTATTTTGGTTGCCTCTCTACTATATATCAAAAAAGGTTTACTCAGCTAATTGAGACCATAAACAAGATTAGAGGATATATGATTATTTTAAAATATTTGCTTAGGACTTAAGCACCTTCTATGATAATGAAACATATTCAGGATAAAAGGGTTATTTTCTAAGTTTATAGTAAATCCTCTTCTTCCGCAATCTAAAATTAATAAGATAGTATTTATATGTGGAATATCATATGTTTAAAAGATTTACATATACTTTTAATGTCTCTAACCAGTTATACTAGATTAATTATTTCCTGCTCTGTTCTCTTTCTTTTCTTTCTTGGTGGAGAGTACCAAGGGAGTAGGCCATGGTAATCAGGAAAGTTTGTTTGCATTGTGCTTTAAGGTATTTATTGATATTAGAAAATATATCCTGGGTTTGGATCTTGCCACAGGCTTAGTACACCAATGTGTACTTTCCGTAAGCTGTGCATATAATAGAGAGAAAAATGTAATCCAAATTTTTTTCTTAATGCCCATCAAGCACACGTCCAGTATATATTAGAACCTTAAAGGACAGGCATTACACTAGAACTGTAGAAAGCAATTCCAGCTAGAAACAGGCAACCCTACAAGGTTGAAGGTTAATATAGTTGGCTATTAACTCCCTTGCTTCAACAGATAAGCTTCTTACAGAATAATCTAGAATCAGCCTAGAATCACCATTTCTTAGGATTTTATGGGTTAGCTAAGTAATTGCTGTATCCTAGGTAAAACATAAAATATAATAATGGCTGCTAACGTTTACTAAGACTAGCCAGTCATTTGTCTATATGGTATCAGATCGACTTCCTGCCCTACCTGTTGTCTAGCTAACTACATTTCCCATATTCCCTTGCCAACTGGCTTCTAGCCATTTTCAGAAAATGAAGGCACTGGCAGAAGATTGGAGGGCTGGAGCCAGGGTATAACGCCTATCTTTATATATTGCTAGTGGGATCTCCAGAAGTGTCTGTGTCTTTCTCATGGCTCCAGCTTTTTACAGACAGCTCCAGATCATACTTTTTCCCTTTGCCTTCCAATCCTGTGGGGTCACAGAGACTTCCTGTTCTTGTTAATTCTGGATTGCCTCATGGTCCTCTGTTTAACCTTTCTGCACTTCCAACATATTTTAAAATAGATTCCCAGGGTCTGGTTCCTCTGCCTGGATCCTCATTGTTCTAAGAACCTTACGTATGGTAACTCTTTAATCTGTATAACAACTCTGTGAGGTAGTCACTTTTATTTTCCCCATTTGAAAAATGAAGAAACCAAGGTTGAGGTTAACTTGCTTATTCAAAGTTCAGCAGAAAGTGATGGCTGAGCCCAAACTCCTAAACAGTAAATCATATGGCCTCTCATTAGAATCAAGTCATTCACCCTTGACTTCAAGCATTTCTGACTGAGAAATTCTTCCCTGAACTCTAAGCTCAGGGTCATTGGCATCCTGCCAGATGTCTCTGATGATGCTTCTATTTTTAGTAGGGCAAGTGGCCAAAGGACTGCTTATGTTATCCTCCATGAACCCCTAAGATTTGCTTTGCTTTCTCTCTTATATGTTTTTCCCCCTCCATTGCCTCTACAGACCTTCTGCCAGGGTCACTCACTGCGTTCTCTTGGTCCCTTTGGTGAACCAAGTGTGCCGAGAGGTTGCCTCCTGCTCTGGTTTTGCTCCTGTCTCATTTCTGACCTTGGCCAGTTCCATTGATTCATCAGGGCAAGTCGAGGATACATCACATAGGAACACATTGGCAAAATTCTAATGATGAATTGAATACTTCTCAGAAGAGTTCCATCATCTTTCCCAGCATAACGTTTTTATAAATAATTACTGGTTCTCCATTTAGGATTTTGTGAATATACCATATAATTTTATATTTATTATAAATATTTATCTTAATTTCAATTTTTTCCATCAGTGTACAATATAGTGGTTACACATTTATATAATTTACAAAGTGACTCCCACCCAACAATTAGTCTAGTACCCACCTGGCACTATCTATAGTTATTACAATATTATTGACTCTATTTCTTGTGTTTCATTTTATACTCCCTTGACTATTTTGGAGCTACCAATTTGTACTTCTTAATCTTTCACCTTTATCACAGAGCCCTCCAACCCCCTTTCCATCTGGCAACCATCAGTTTGTTCTCTGTATCTATGAATCTGTTTCTGTTTTATTTGTTCATTTATTTTGTGCCTTATATTCTACATATAAGTGAGATCATATAGTATTTGTATTTCTCTAACTTACTTCACTTAGCATAACACCCTCTAGGTCCATCGATATTGTCACAAATGGTAAGATTTTATTTGTTTTTATGACCAAGTAATATTCCATTGTGCCACATTTTCTTCAACCAGTTATCTACTGATGGGCATTTAGGTTGTTTCCATTTCTTAGCTATTGTAAATAATGATGCAATAAACATAGAGGTGCATATATCTTTTTGAATTTGTGTTTTGGATTTCTTCAGGTATATACCCAGAAGTAGAATTGCTGGATTATATGTCAGTTCTAGCTTTAAATTTTTGAGGAAACTCCATACTGTTTCCCATAGTGGCTGCACCAGTATGCAATTCCACCAGCAGTGCAAAAGGGTTCTTTTTTTTTCTACATCCTTGCCAACCCTTGTTATTTTGACAAGTGTGAAGTGATACCTTGCTGTGGTTTAAATTTGCTTTTCTCTGATGGATAGTGATGTTGAGCATCTTTTCATATGTCTGTTGGCCATCTGTATGTATGTCCTCTTTGGAGAAATGTCTATTCAGGTCCTTTGTCCATTTTTTAATTGCATTGTTCATTTTTGTGTGTGTGTTGAGCTGTGCGGGTTCTTTGTAAATTTTTGGATATTGACCCCTTATTAGACGTATCATTGGCAAATATCTTCTCCAGTTCAGTAGACTCTCTTTTTATTTTGGTGTTGGTTTCCTTTGCTATACAAAAACTTTGATATAGTCCCATTTGTTTATTTTCTCTTTTGTTTTCTTGCCTGGAGAAATATATTGGGAAAAATATTACTAAGAACAATGTCAGAGAGTTTACTGTGTGTTCTTCTAGGAGTTTTATGGTTTGGGGTCTTACATTTAAATCTTTAATCCATTTTTAGTTTATTCTTGTATATGATATAAGAAGATGTTCTAGTTTTATTTATTTACTTTTTTTGCATATATCTGTCCATTATTTCCAACACTATTGAATAGACTGTCTTTACCAAATTGTATATTCTTGCCTCCTTTGTCATAGATTATATGACTATATAAGTGTTGGTTTATTTCTGGGTTCTGTATTCTGTTCCATTGATCTATGTGTCTATTTTTATGTTAGTATTTTGCTGTTATGATTACTATAGCCTTGTAGTATAGTTTGATATTAGGTAATGTGATACCTCCAATTTTATTCTTCTTTCTCAGGAATACTATAGCTGGTTTTTTGGAGGTTTTTTTTGGTGTGGTTTCATATAAATTTTAGAATTATTGGTTCTAGTTCTATAAAAATTACATTGGTATTTTGATTGGGATTGCAATTAATCTATAGATTGTTTTGAGTAATATGGATATAGTAACAATGTAATTCTTCCTATCCATGAGCACAGTGTATGCTTCCATTTATTTACATTTCTTTCAGTTTATTTCTTCAGTGTTTCATAATATTCCAGGCACAGGTCTTTTACCTCCTGGGTTAAATTTATTCCTAGGTATTTTTTTGATGGAGTCATAAGTGGGATTAATTTCTTATTTTCTCTTTCTGATAGTTCATTATTGGTGTATAAAAATGCAGCCAATTTCTGAATATTAATTTTGTATCCTGCTACTTTACTGAATTCATTTACTAGTTCTAATAGTTGTTTTGGCATAATCTTTAGGGTTCTCTATATATAGTATTATGTCATCTACAAATAATGACAGTTTTACTTCTTCCTTTCCAGTTTGGATGCCTTTTCTTTCTTTTTCTTGTCAGATAGCTGTGGGTAGAACTTCCAAAACCATGTTAAATAAAAGTGAAAATGGGCATCCTTGTCTTGTTCCTGATCTTAAGGAGAACACTTTTAGCTTTTCCCCATTGAGTATGATGTTAGATGTGGGTTTTTCATATAAGGCCTTTAGTATTTTGAGGTATGTTTCCTCTGTTCCCACTTTGCTGAGAGTTTTTGTCATAAATGGATGCTGGATTTTGTCAAATGCTTTTTCTGCATCTTTGATATAATCGTATGATTTTTATCTTTCATTTTGTGTATGTGGTATATCACATTAATTAATTTGTGGGTATTGAACCAACCTTAATATTCCTTTTATATATTTAGGTGCTTCTATGTTGGGTATGTAAATGTTTAAAAGGGTTATATCCTCTTGTTGGATTGATTCCTTTATCATTATGTCCTTCTTTGTCTCTTACAATAGTCTTTTTTTTTTGTTTGTTTTGTCTGATGTAAGTATTGTTACTCCAGCTTTTTTGTTTATTTCCATTCACATGAAATATTTCTTTCTAACTCTTTACTTTCAGTTTCTATGTATTTTGATCTGGCCTCTTAGGCATATCTGTTATGATGTCTTTTGCCTTCTGTATTTTAAATTGTTAAGTAAACTGTCTTTCTTCTTACATTTCTGATTTCTTATGTTGTTTAGAAAGGTCTCCCCTACTCCAAGGCTAGAATTATTCCCCTGATTTTCCTTCTATTATTAATTTTATTTCTCCTTTTAAAAATTAAATCTGTGCAAGATTTATTTTCATCAGTAATGTGAGATACAGTCTTTCTTTGTTTTCTTTTAATTGGATAGCCATTTGTGCTAACACCATTTGTTTAATAATTCATCTTTTTCTCTTAAATCCTCATGTATATCTCTATTTCTAAAATCACTCTTATTTTCCACTGATAGCTTTTACTTTCAAGAATAAAAACCTAATCAGAATTTTAAAATTACATAAGTAAAATATCTATTCCATTACAGACTTTGACATTGACGAGAATTAGAAAATGAAGAAAAGCAGTTTGGGACATTTTCTTTCCCTGCCATCACACTCCCATTCACATTAGCCTTATTTATGCAATCCAGGTCATACAAATGCAATGCAGGATTGTGTGTACCTGTGTTTTTGAGGTACTTTCACACAGAGTTGTCTATTCAAGGAAACATCATCTGAAATGTACAAATTAAAAGGTGCAGAGAAGTTTCTCTGCTTAAAAATACCTTTCCTACAGTCAAGTAGCCTAGCTTGAGATAGCCATCATTAGAGCTGCTCTCATAATGAATTTACCACCTGTAGAATTTTACTCTCTTGTATGAAAAGTTTAACACCAAACCATGAGCATGCACCATGTTAGCCATAAAACAGATTTAGTAGCATTATGGAATGAAAAATAATTCTATTCAGTAAATTTTCTTTGAGTCACCAAATATTGAAGGAGATGGGAAAGGTCTCCAAAGTCATGACATTCTTTTAATAGAAGAAAACAAGGTTTCATGAATTTATTATTATGAAAGGAAATATCAGTAGTAAATACATGCATGCAGATCAGCGACTCTTGATTTTACTCTGTCAGACCTTCTTTTTCTTTTTTAGCTTTGTAGGCCTTGCTATCATTCTTTATGTTGCTTATTTGAAATCATAATGAAGAAACTTAATTTTTTTCCCCTGAGACTATATGCTTTCAGGATAAATTTACCTCTCTTCATTTGAGATAACATAAATCGTTTATTTATTGAAATTTGAGTTATCATCTTGAAAGGAAGCCTGCTATTTGGAAACATGGACATTTTCTACTTCAACCCATTTGCTTTGCTTTCTGTAATGCCATATGTCACAAACATGGTGAGGCAGAAATAGCCATGTTATATTAACATGTGTGTCCTAAACAGATTCATTAGAGTAACAATTTTCTTTTTGAGATAATTTAATTCCTTGGAGCTCTTAATAGTGTCTGTGAAGAGACTATTCTGTATTTAATAAATTAGTCTTATTTAACATGGGAATGCAACAGACAATTTTCTCTTCATGGTTTCTTCTTACACTCAGTTCAAGAGAAGGTCTGTTTTCTGTAGATGTATTTTTGTAGTAACTTTTTTTTTCTTATGCTGTAACTGAAGCCATTTGAACTTCCTTCTATCCTGGACCCTTTTTTTATTTTTCATACCATTGTAAATGAAATGACAGGCAGAAATTCATATTTGGAAAATAGAAAAAAACTAAGATTAGGGTATACACAATTATAAAGCAATATTCATCTGTGTGTATCTAATTATTGGCCAATGCAAAGGTCATCAATTACAGATCTGTTACTTAAAATGGTTCTTAAAAATAGTTTTAAAAATACCTCTGTGTTCAAATGTGTTATGTTATAGAGTTTGAGTATAGAAGGAAACATTTTCTCAGCAATATTTAGATGCATTATCTCCTAGTGGTGAAAACATAGACAACAACAACAAAAGTGTAGTAGTGTGTTACTTCAATCCTAACTCTCTGTTAGGAATTTCAAACATCTTGAATGGTTCTATTTGGCCAATCAGGTGCCAAGCTCCATTGCATTTATGGAGAGGAGAGATGAGCTGACAAAAGTCTCAGGACTTCTTTCTGAGAAATGGTGATAACATCTTGAACTGGAGTGAGGAGTAACATAACGCATTTAACAGAGAGATTCCATTTAGAGAAGTACAGCACTGACAGTAAGACATTTGAAGACTAGTTTTATACAATACTTAGTATAGATCAAAGACTATGAAATAATGATGCAGTTGTTCCTCAGAGCTGCTGTGCTTAATTCCACACAGATTATAGAAAAAGAACATGTAGACGGTAATTTAAGTCAATGTTTAAAGGCAGCTTGATGATTTTTCCAAGTTGAACATGAGTTCTCATCTTAGATAACTCTTCCTCTTGGTTATAAACATAATTCCCCACCTATTTTAGTTGATTTTGTAGAATAGCCAAATAATTTTTAATTTTTCCAAAAGTAATACTAACACATGCACCCCATTCATGGGATTATTTTATGAACATTTTGAACATGTTAAAATATTTTTATATGAACTTGTTCCATATACTGACCATTTCTGATGTGAAAAATCTCAAATTCTTGCCACTAAAAATCAAATATTATCTTTTATATTATTTTTTTAAATGCTTTATGCACTGTTTTTTTGCATGTGGTAATAATATGCTCATCAAACACCTATTATAGACATTCATGAAAAAAATGATTCTGTGTTAAATTCTATTTGCTCAGAGATTTGGATGAATGTTAAATTTTGCTATTTTAACTGCAGCTAGGAAAATGAGTGTTATTTTACAAATCAATTAGTGAAATTAAAACTGTTGCTATTTTGATGCTTACCAGTCAAGCAGAACACTTGAATTTGCTTGCTTTACAACTATACACACATGACATAAACACAAGCACAAATATTAGGTAATTGATTGACTTTTTTAACGTAAAATTAAGTAAAATTAATAAAGGTAGAAATTTATTAGGACTATAAAGTATTTAGACTAGTTTTAGGGTTGTTTAATCTTATCATGTTCTAGTCACTTATGCATATATAAACTGAATGTGAATTTAAATTTTTAATCAAAAAATATACTAACCAATGAGCTAAACTAGTCGTTATACTGAAGGAGTAGCTTTATTTTCAGATTTCACTGGATCTAAGATTTTTTCTATTAGAAAATACATCTTATATACTACTACTAAGAAAGAAAAATATTCTAAAATGTGACATAATACTTTTTTATAGCTTTGAATTTTTATTTTAAACTTAATAAAAGCTATATTGGACACATTTGCATATAGATATTTTTAAGTACTTTGGACATTCATGTGAAAAAAATATAAACAAAATGCATTTATTATATTTCTCAAACATCTTTGCACTCAAGGTCCAATTCTTCTGCATAACTTTTAGGTTCAGAATTGCCACTATCTCCCCTTTCCACACAACCACCTTTTGTGTCATCAAGAATATTGACATTTTAGCCTTTTTTAATATAAGTGCTCCAATATCATTTCTAATATTTTTTCCCAGTCATAGATACTCAAACTGCCAGTTTTGAGGTTGGTACTTTTTTATCTTTTAGAAGCTTTCAATAAAAGGTTTTTAGACAGCAACCAGTCTCTATATGACAAATTATAAGATGCCACCAGTTGTAAGAGATCCTCATTTCAGATATGGTGAAATATTAGAAAATATGTGCTTTAAAACCAATGACATATGGTAGTAATATCGCTAACTTTTTCTATAATTGGATTAATTTAAATTTACATGCCAAGTTTGTTACCATACTTTCTGGTGGTCTTATAAACATAAATAAATACCTATCCAAGAAGCAGCTCAATTACAAAACAATTTGCATTTCAGTTTCATCTTGTACTTATTAAGGGTCGTGACACAGATGTTCACTGAGAACTTCTAGCCTATGAAAGCAAAGAGGTGGGGGTAGTTCTAGGAATTCAGAGACATTCAAGGATAAGTAAGAATTTTTCCTTTATTATACTCCATTGAAAAACACAGTTAGGTTTTTGTTTGTTTGTTTTTACATGCTGTTACATTAATAAAAAATGTCAAGGTTCTGATATGATTTAACAATAGAATTGCATGTAACCATATTCAACAGATTTGTAATTCTTCATCATACTTAATTTGGGGGCCTTTATTTTGATTTCATTTCATGCTTTGTTTATAATATTTTACATTTTAATTCTTTATGAAATGTCTTTTTGAATTAGTAAGTCAAATGTTCCTTGAGCTGGACTTTGATTTCTGTTGCCTTTTGTCATAGCATATTATACATTGGATATAAATGTTATAAAAAATTACTGCCTACCTCTTTGGTTTCCCAAATATTTTAAATATTGTTTCTAAATCTCATTTGCTCTATGAGAGTATACCTCTCTCAGTGGGCTCCCAAGTACTCTTCACAAGGGGCATTGCTACACTGGCTCCTAAAAGAGTCTTTCTCTTTGGACTGGCTTTCAAATACTTATCTCCTTTAGAGAGTTTTAGACTCATTCCCCTTCCCTCTCCCCTTACCATTTAGCTCTAATGCAGCAGAAACTAAGATTTTTATGTACTTGAATATCATTCAGATTGTGAGGAACTAATGGGACTCAGATTTATAAAATTAGAGCATAATTCAAATAATAGAAAATTTTCAATGTAACTCATTGAAATTTTTTAAATGATGTGTCACTGAATTCTTTATGAAAAAAAATAGCCAAACTCATTTTAGAAAATTTGGTAGTTTTAGCTCTCTAATAACCTCCAGTCTCACTGGCATATCACGCTATTGTCTTACTTCTTGCTTATGTAAATTCCTGCAGTTTGCCAGGTGCTTGTGCCATGCCTTCCAGAAGCCAGGCTCTTCCCATCTTTTGGCTTCCTCTCTCATTCCTTGGACTCCTGTCCATTCAGACAGTGCGTGAGAGAATAGAGAGAGAGTTTCATGAGATAGGATTTTATAAGCAAGGTCTAGAACTATGCACATCTCTTTTATTCTATTCCATTGATCTGAAGTCATTCACATGGTTACATCTAACTTTGGAGACCAAAAAAAGTATTCTAGCTCTGTGCCCAGGAATGAAAGAACAAAATGGATAATGGTGGGCACTAGCTCTCTCTGTCTCAGAATGAATTTTAGATAAGCCACTTATCAATGCCTTTCAAATTTGTTGAAAATTTCCAATCTTTCTCTTACCTGTCTGTCTGTCTGTCTTATCTACCTACCTACCTACCTATCTACATATATACATATACATGAATAAATATAAACATAGATTCGGTCTTTTGCTGATTGAACTTATTTAATATCTGAGGGAAAATTAGATAGATAATCTTTCTCTCTATTGAAATGAAGGTCAACCTGAAATATTTTGAGATGATTTCACATAGTAAATGTATTACTTTTAGGCAATACATGGTTTGGTTCAATATGTAAGCCCATGTTCAAAAATTCTTTAAAGGCAAAAGAAATTTAACAACTTGACTTAAGAAAGACAAATCTAAAGTGATTTTTAAAAATCAACTTTTGAGTATTCAGGGCCTGAATACCTGGTTGGGGGATTCAGAATACTTGATTTTATCATATTTATTCTAATACCTCCAGCTGATATTTATGGATTACATATGCCTCTCCTGGAAAAGAGAAAGAACCAAAAATATAAACATTTAACCTAGTTTAAAAAGCATTTTAAAATTGTGAATCTATAAAATGCTGTTTATAAAATCACACCACTCTCCCTGGCTCTAAATAGCTTTCAGTTTTCTGATGTCAATGAGCTGTGAGTGAAGACCCATGGCAGATGCTGTCCCCAAGACCATATCCTGTTATATATCAGTTAAATATCAATACAGACCTGATTTTCTCAGACATTAATTCAAGGAAGCAGGGTTAAAAATTGTATTTCTACATGAAGAGAAGCTTTTGGCTTACAGAGCACTCTTACTTGCTGCATGGGAATTAGGAATTTTCTCTATTCATTCGTTCTGATTTATCTTTTGTTTCATTTTCTCATTGTACTTGTTTTCAAGGGATAGAGTAGTGATGGAATAATGGTTAAGGTAGAGATAGGCATATGATTTTAAAATATTTATTTTCAAGAAAAATATCAGATGATTCCTCTATGACTAACATTTTTATTTCCTCCACCCTTTTCAGTATTTGCTCTATAGATATTATTGGCTTTGCAAGTGGGCAGGTCTTATGTGTAAGGATTGATTGCTTCGTTTCAAGGAAGAAAGCATTCTATTTTATTCTTTTTGTTGAAAGTTTGTGAGGAAATAGACAATTCTCAATCTCAGTCTTTGAAACTATGATAGATACTGAGAGAAGCTCAATGGGATATTTATCCCCAGGCCAAATTTTTCTATCTTGGGCAACAGTATGAAGTCTTTTCCCATGAAGTCAGGAATGGGAAACATTATGATGTTTGATAGTGTAAGGTTTAGGGATTAGGTTAAAATCACTAGGAATTATTTTTGTGGAGAAGATGGTTAATTTTGATGCATTGTGCAAAAGCCCTCTTTTCCAGCACTGAATTGAAATTGAGTTTCAGGTTCAGGCTTTGTACCTTTATGAGTCCCCCTTAAAATGCAGAAGATCACAGGAGCGATATTAAAATTAATCATTAAAACCATTACTAGAAGAATACTATTTCTGAAAGAGATGGAATAAGAGAATAAGCCTGCTAAGCATTTCAGATATGTTCCATTGGATAATTGATGTTCAGTCATTTCATTCAGAAATACCTATCAATAATCAACTTTGTGCCTGCCACTATGTTAGAATCTGGCGGTACACAGATAACTGAAACACTGCCCCTGACTGCAAGGACTTACAGTCTAGCTGGCAAGACATATGAGTAAACAAACAACTTTCATACAGGACAAGTACCCCTAATGCCTGTGAAGTTGGTGCACTTATCCCATTTCTCACAAAAGTAATTTCTTGTTGCCCAAATAAGAGGATCTTATTGGATTAGTGGTGAGCACAGAAAGGGGAGATAAGAGTAATGCAGCCTGGAAATTAATAGGCGATCAATAAATATCTGTCAGGACTTCTACTTTGTGCCTCCAAGGGTCAGTTTTGTCTACCATTTATGGGAATGGAAAAGGATTTATAGGACTGTATTTCAGTTTTTTCACTTATAAATGATATATTCTGATTCTGTAGAAGTGACATTTGAAGTACTTAACAACCTGTAGAGCATGAATACTGGCCAGTCAGAATGGACATAGCCATGGCACTGAAACGGTCCTAGAGTTCTCATGCTGTAACAGGCACTTAGCCTTCGTTTGTTGAGCAGCAGGGATCACTAGGGCCCTGAATGAGGGGCCCGGAACACTAGAGTAGCGGTGGGTCACCTGGGAGGTTTCAGGTAGCAGCTGTTTGCTAACTTCCACAAAGGTGTTCAAATATTGTAACAACTGGTTTGTCCATCCTAGTATGTAGAGCTGAATGTCAACCCTGAGAATAGCTATGTTCCTGAGAAAGAATAAATGAAAGTATGACATGGAGGAGTCAAAGTATTGTGAAAATTGATGCACATTAAAATAAAGCCAAATTTCTTCTTAGCATCTGAGATAATTTTATGATTCCTGGAATTATTAAAAAATCAAGAATCAGCCACAATGGGATATTAATTAGGTAAGGGGGAGAGGGAAGGAGGATGGGGTAAAGGGAGTTAAATATGTGGTAACAGAAAGAATTCTAACTATGGGAGGTAAAACACACTGTAAAAAAAAAAAAAAAATATATATATATATATATATATATATATATGTGCATGCCTTACTGTTAAAGTGTACAGCTGAAACTTATTGGATTTTGTTAACCAATGTCACCATAAAACATTAATTAATTTTTAAAAAGATATTAAGAACAATATGGTACATCTGGAAACTTTCCATTTCCTAGACTCAAAGACTAGTATATATACATATATATACATATGTATATAAACATAATTTTTCTATTTTATAGAAATATATATACATATATATACATATGTATATAAACATAATTTTTCTATTTTATAGAAATAAAACAGGTAGGTAGGTAGATAAACATACAGAGACAAAGAGAGGTTAAAAGATTAGATGAGTTGTTCTATATCACATATTTCAGTCATAAAAGCATGTAACTCAGTTAGAGCTTAGTCTAAACCCAGTTTTTTACATACTAGCTTAGAGATCTCTTTCTTATACCCTATATAGTGGATTTCAGTTGTGTAGGAATTGTATGGAGTAGGATAGAGACTTAAAAATTCATTATTATTCTTGTTGTTAGATCTGAAATCTTTAATTTCCTGTCCAACTGGTTTAGTAGATAATAAAAAATGGAAGCAGAAAGTTAAATAGTTGTAACCACCATTCCTAACCACATGTGCCACGTGACTTCTTATAAAGTTTCTCTGACCAACAGTGAAGTTATCATTGACTGTTTATTTAGAAGGCACAGGTTTAGTGCCTTCATGTTTGTGAGACTTTTTAGGAGTAACAGTAGAAGAGCCCAGGCATTAGGACAGAACCCCTTGGATCCTGGAGAGATCCTGGAGGATCCTAGATTATAGAACATTCTGGAGAGGACTTTCTCATCTTCCTAGACTCAAAGAAATTGTGAGTGCTGCACAAGTGGGATGAACCCTCCCTTTCCTGAGACTGATAAAGCACTGGTCTTTGCAGCCAGGAAGGCTTGAGAACAAAGATACTAACTCCTGGAGCTAAGACAGGGTACTGACAACTGGCCAGGAAGCAAAATAATATTTTGCTGCACTAACAGCATTGGGGCAGCTTAAACATGCACTAATAGCTGGACCTGAGCCTTAAGGCATACAGAGCCTTGAAGAAGTATGCAAAGAAAAGTAGAAACACAACAAGGGACCTAGCAACCAGAAAGGAAAAAGAAGCAGAAAGCCTAGGAAAAGCAATTCCTTTTAAACAGTACTGTGATGGGAGATGGACAAGTTTGAATACTAGTTCTGATGCTTCATTTTATATGTCAACTTGACTAAGCCATGAGATGGCCTAGGTGTCTGTGAGTTTGTTTTGGGTTGAGATTAACATTAAAATCAATAGACTGAGTAAAGCACATTCCCCTCCCTGATGTGAGCAAACCTCATCCTAACAGTTGAATGCCAAAATAGAACAAAAAAGACTGACCCACCCCTAAGTATATCTCCTGCCTGAATGTCTTCAAACTAGGACATTAACTTTTTCATACCTTCAAACTAGAACTGAAACATTGGCTCTTTCTGGGTCTTTAGACTATAACAATACCATCAGCTCCCCAGTTCTGTGTGTGTGTGTGTGTGTGTATGTGTGTAACTCCTATTCTCTGGAGAATCCTAGTCAATGCATATATAACCTTTTTTTAAAAATAAAGGGGACATAATAAGAATAAAAAATACATAAAAAGAATAATAAAAAGAATAAAAAGCAACATCATTCAAAAGAGAAAATATATCATCTTTGAATGAGTGTCTATGATGTTCCCTCCTTATAGCCTGGCAGATGCAATTTAAATATTCACTAATCTATTCATTAATCTAGTCAAAGTTCATTGATATCACTCAGCCAACCCATAAAGATCTTCAGACCACTTCTAATGTAAGTAGTAGTATGAAACTCTCAAGAAGCTTTCTTAAGGAGTGTATAATCATGTTAAAAGATGTTATATATATATATATATATATATATATATATATATATATATATTGTTCTGGCTTAATTGTTGATACTTCCCTTGTTAATAATAATGATAATATCTTATTAGTAAACTTTTCAAGAATGAGAAAGTATAGAAGCTGGGAGGAAAGTAGGAGGTCACTACCAATGATAAGGAGAAATCAAGAAATATATAAAAGGCAAAGACTTGAGTCCTAACACCCATGCTGCAAATGGGTGTTGTGTATTCAGTAGTATTTCATCTTAGCGGTAGCAGTGGTGACAGATAAAGAGGCCTTATGAGCACCATAAGGCACAAATGGCCATGACGCCTTTATTTTTCCACTAGTCCTCTAGTAGTTGTAGGAATCATTGAATTTGCAACAGAAACATTTATTCTGTGAATTACTCATGCTTTCTTTTAGTTAGAAAAACATGTTATATAAAATTGAATTTCCTTGAGAAAACACTAATATAAATGAAAGGAAAAACATAGGCACCCTAAGGCTTTTACAGCCAGTGGTCAGATAACAAGACGATTATTTGAACTGAAAGCTAATATCAGTTTTTGTGGTACAGGAATTAAGAAGATACCCTTTCCCCGCCATTATCCTTTGACTTGGAAAATAGACAAAAAATGTTGTTTTAGAAAAGTCTTCACTAAGATTTAAAATTGAATTAAAAATACTTGGGAAGTAGGCCCAGGATAATATCAACACCCTGAGTTAATTTGGGAAATTTAAAGAGAAAAAGGATTGATCAAACAGTTATTGAATTTTAATCTTTTTAGTTCAATGTATTGATTTTACATATTTAGGTTTTAAATTACATGAAGCTATGGATAATTCATTGTCTTTTTCCAAGTAGGACTCATTATTGATTTCAAGGCTTGAGTTAGATTGAAGGATGTGCAAGTAACAATTGTTTTATCCTGAGAAGAATGATGAGTATTGTGGAAGCAGATGACCATAATTATAGAAGATTATGATTTTTCTTTGATTTTTTTATAATAAATAAAAAAACAACATAACAATAATTACTATTATAGGAGATAGTACATCTGAATAATGGCAGATTTAGGCTGAATGCAACTTAGTAATATTTGTGTATTACAATATTTGTAAAATTTCTTTTTTTCTGTAAGCATGTGTTTAGTTTTTAAACATCAGACAAATTGCTTCTAATTTTAGTGGTGATCAGAGAAAATTACTGAGAAGCTTTAAGGTAAATCTTTAAATTATGCTTACATAGGTTTGAGAATTATACATTCTTTTATCATTGCCTGAGGACATTTGAAGAACTATTGAAACATTTTAAAGGTATACTATTCAGTAAATGCAGGAACACAGAGACTGTATTAACCTAAATATTCTAGGCAAATATTAGCAGATTGAATTATGCCAATGTGAATAGGCAGTTGACAGTTTGAAATCTATAGATCAATTTGTGATTACATTAAATAGTTGTTTTTTTTAATTAAATGACAGCTTTATTATCTCAAATTCCATCTCATCTGTAGCGTGTGTGATGAGAATGGAGAAAGTAGATAGAATGCAAATATCAGAGTGTTGGTCTTAGTACTATGATTTAAGCAATTTTTGCAACATTCTGGTTTAATTTTCTTTCTGAGAATATCTACTCTCTGCTAAAATCTCTGCCAAATATTCTAAACTTAATGAAACAAGGTGACAGTAATTGCCTTCCAGCCAAATACCACCGGAAACCCACTTTTAGTTGAACTAGTTGGTTTTATTACTTGATACAGTGAGGAAAAAAACACAACATTGAATCATGGGCATCTCAGTAAGAAGGCAGTTATAGATTGAATATTTGTGCTCCCCCAAATTCAAGTGTTGAAGTCTTACCACCCCCATATTATGCTATTTGGAGATGGAACCTTTTGGGAGGTAATTAAGATTAGACAAGGTCATGGAATGTGGCTTAATGATGAGGTTAGTGCCCTTATAAGAAGAGACACCAGAGAGCTGTTCTCTCTCTTACACTAGGTTAGGACACAGTGAGAAGGAAGCCATATACCAGTGAAGAGTGCTCACCAGAAACTGACCATGCTGGCACCCTGATTGTGGACTCCTATCCTCCAGAACCATAATAAATTTCTGCTGTATAAGCCAATCAGTCTATGAATGGTACAAAAGTATTGGAAAGAATCTCTTAGAGCATTTGGACTTTGGTTGGGTGATTTGAGGATCTAAAAAAAAAAAGCAGAGATTTGTTCTAAATAGAGTGCTATCAGTTCCATAATTGAGTATCTCAATAGAAAGATAGGACAGACAAGAGAGCAGATAAAGCTGTGCTTGGTAAAGAAACAGCAGTCACTCATATTCTCCAGGAGAATGGAACTTTTGGTATTTTATGGGTGACAGAGTGACCTTGATATTATTTATGCTTAGATAAAATTATCAAGTGGCCTTGTTTTGTCTCACACCATATGGTCTGAGAGTGATCTTTTCTGATGTTGGTTATCATGTGAGATTATTTATGTCTAACAGAATATGTGACCTAGCTGTGAGCACAAGGTCAACTTCTTAACAACAGTGCAGCCCAGCTCAACATGCCAGATCAGTTACCTGATTCTTATTCCCAATTTCTTCTTTTTCACTAAGTAGAATGTTGGTTTCTAGATGTTTTCAAAGAATTATTCCTTTCAATAATAAAAAATATTTTATTCTAAGAAAATATTTTAATAGTCATTAATTCATTCAATAAGTAAATATTAAATAGTTAATAAGGCCATATTTAAAGAATCTTAAATTTTTTTCTTATGAAAGAAAATTTAAATAGAATCTAAATCAACAACTCATTTGATGCTGGCGTCTTCTCTCTGGCATCCTTGCCTAGGAGTTGCCAAAGCTATACTGGAATAGTTCTAATTAAAGAAAACACTTGTCTACCTGAGACAGTTCATTTCCTAAGTTGGACAGTTGAGCTACTATCTGATTTTTTTATATATATTTTTTATTCGTTGGCTTTTCTTGTATTCCTTGAAGCAATCACAAACAAAACTAATGTTATTCATAGGAAAAGTAGAATATTCAAGGAATAATCAGGGGAAAGAAACTCACACAAACTAATTTGAAGAAAATAAAAAGGAAATTTGAAAAGCTGTAACAGGCCATCACAGACATAGTTAAAAAGAAAATTTCCATCATACTGAAGCAAACTAAGCCTCTTCTTCACATCTTTCAGATTCATACCATCTCCCTTTTCTGTTCCTCACTTGGTATCTTTTCTACTGTTTTCTTCTTCCTCATCTTCTTTCTGTTTCTCCTTTCACTTGTAATTTCAACCAGCGGAACACTGTGGCTTATCATGGTACCAGCTCCAGCAGAAACTGACATCCCGTATCCACAGGATATTTTATCTTAAGTGTTTATGAACATCTGACTCAGTCTTTGGCTAGTTCAAATTTTGAGGTGAAAGAATCTGCTTAGTTTAATTCAGCCTATTAATTACCTTCCTCTAGGTCAGATGTTCTAGCTCATCTAATTGTTTTGTCCCTTAAATACTTGTAGTGAAAAGCTAGCATTGTATTCATTATAGAATCCTAATTTGTTGCTCAAATAATTATTTGGAAATATAGCAGATCAGGGTAAAGGGTATAAAAACATAGTTCATGGAAAAGAAAAGGCAAACAATATCTAAACATATGAAATGCTCAGCTCACTCATAATGTGAATGTTAAAAAAAAACTATACTGTAAAGCCATTAGAATTGTTATGAATTAGAATGTTAGATATGTTAGATAATCACTATTAGTGAGGCTGTGAAGAGATAGACCTTTTCTTACATTGCTGGTGGGAGTATACATTAATTCAGTTTCTATGGAGATTAATTTGGCAAAATGTATTCAATTTTATCAATAGGAACTAAATACATTAAAACATACTCATAGATTGAAAAATGGAAAGATATTTAAGATGTATTGCGAAGTGAACAAAAATATCTAACTTCAAAACAGTATACATAGTAGTATGTATAGTAGGCTACCATTTATATAAAAATAAGGGGTAGACAAATAACTATATATATTACATTAAAATTTCTGGAAGGATATATAAGGGCTAAATATTAGTGATGAAAAATAGGAGATAGGAACAAGCAGGAGGCTTTTCACTCTTTTCCTACCCTTTATATTTTGAATCTTAAAATATATCACCTGTCAAAAAATAGCTGAAAAATAATTTTAGAATGGAATAAATAAGATTTGTGGTCACTATAAATATTTATAGCTGTCTTAATCTGTATCTCCCCATATTCCTCCAAAAAATAATATGGAACAACAAAGGAACAAATAGAACGACACTCCAAGCATAACTAGAAGACAGAAACACCCAAACTTCAAACACATGCACACACACACACACACACACATACTCTCTCTCTCTCTCTCTCTCACACACACACACACACACACACATATTCAAGTGAGCTGTGTCTCATGCTCTTCTTGTAAGTCTTCATGGTGATCAGTACAGGAAAAACTGCTGGAAAGAGAGTAAAAGAAAGCTTTCAATAGGTTTCAAACCACTATCACATAGGAGAAAACTCACCTCTAGGTTGAAATTATTGGAAAAGTGCTAGTAGGTGAAAGCACTGACTGCAGGAAAGATTTAAAAGTCCACACAACTTCAGGTGGCAGTCTTTGAAAGACATTGCTTCTGAGGAGAAAACAAAAAAGGGAAGAGAGAGGGACCTTTGCCAATTTGGTGGTGAAGTATAAAGGAAGCAAGAGGGAATATTAGGGTTTGGAATCCAAAAAAATAACCCAAAACTAAAGGATACCCAATTTCTCTCCCCACCTCACCCGCTAACCCTCCACAAAATCCATTAAACAACCTCGGCTTTGCTACACTGACAGAAGAGGGCACCATTGAACTAAAAATTTTCTAAGCCACCACAGACCCACAAAGAGAGTAAGACAGAAGTGAATAAATCTCTACAAGGCTACTATAAAATAACAAAACCATAATCAAAATACCTCACTTGATAATAATTGTCACCAGAAAACAACATGAAGAAGAAAAACATAATTAAAACTTCAATTCAAATTTAGAATTCTAAATAAGCATTTGTAGATATGAAAACATTAATGTCGAAATGGGAAAAAAAACAGTAAAAATTAAAAGAGATTGACTAAACTCAACAAAGAAATGAGAAATAACAAATGTAAAGATTTAATTATAGGGTACTTAAGGAAGAATACACTCAAATCAAAATTTTATGACACATCGAAGTAAGAGAATAGAAAAAAATAATAAAGAGTGACACAAAAAAATAAAAAGGAGCAGAGAGAAAGTGGTTGAAGTGGAAGACAGATGAAGAAAAATAATATTTATTAATTGGAGCCCTTAACGCAGAAAAAGAAAACAATGGGATAAAACTATTACTTAAAGTTATAACCCAAGAACAGGTTTCAGAAGCAAATGAAGATATGAATTCATAGATTGGAAGTGTTCAGTGGGTACCTGAGAAAATGGGCCTGAAATGGCCAGTTTTGAAACATATCTTATTAAACTCTTAGATTTCAAGATCCAGAAAATAATTTCTCAAGGCCTCTTATCAAAAACATTAAATGATTTACAAGGAAGAAAAAATAAACTGGAGTCAGACTTTTCCAAAACAACTTACAAAATAATAGCACAATGGAGCGGCAGTATAAAAACAAAACAAAACAAACAAAAAAATAGTAAGAAATTGTGAACCAAGGATTTTGGATCCAGCTCTTAAGGCAATAGAAAAATATAATCTACTGGAGGATGGGTTTATCTAAGTAAAGAGATGATTGAGAAAACTTCAGCAATGTGGTTTGTAGTAAACATTTAATGTATTTCATTGCTGATCTAAAACTAAAACAAATATCAGTATAAGGATGGAATTATAGAAATATTCTGACAATTGTAAAAGTGATGTAAATAAAAAATGAGAGGATAAAAGAAAAGGTATATAAAGAAGAAAAATAAGCTCTTGGCAGTATAGTCTATATGTGGGAGTTGAAGGAACCATAAATATTGACAAATCATATGGTAACAGACAGCTGAAAAACTGAAACAATATTTGCTATACACATAGCTCGATAAAGGGCTAATAATATCCCTAATGTATAAAGAACTCTTAAGAATTAAGAGGGAAGAAATGCCAAAAGCCTGATAGAAAAATGTGTAAAAGATATGAACAATTAACAAAAAGAAATATAAAAGTCATCCTTAATGAAAAGTCATTCAACCTCATGTAGAGAGAAATGTAAATTAAAACAGCACAAAGATACCATTTTTCATCTTTTAGATTGGCAAAATTAAGAAATATGGCATCATATATGTTAGGGAGGCTGTGTGTCAGTCTTCTCATACATTACTAGTAGGACAACCTCAAACATGCAAATTTAGGGAATTTAACAAAATATTTATGCATTTACTTTTCAACCCACACTCTCTTTCTAGAAACCTATTCTGAAAGTATACACTGAACAATTTAAATAGATATATGCACAAGGTTATTCACTACAGCATCCTTTGTAATTACAAAATATTGGAAACAACCTAAATGCCCCTCTGTAGGGGAGAGAGTGAACAAATTATGGAACTGCCATCTGATGGAGTGCTTTGCAACTGTAAAAAGAATGAGGGAGAGTGATAATAGAATGAGTTGGAGTTTACAAAATACAAAAGAGTGTATGGCATTTACTAACTTTTGTGTAAGGAAGAAAGGAAATAGAAACATGCATGTATTTGCTTATTTGTGCTAAACAAAACACAGGAAGCATAAGCCAAAGACTGAGATAGTTACTGCAGGGGTAGTTGTGAATAGAGTAGGAAAAAAAAAATGGTATATATAGGAATAGGGTACAATGTATGGAGTGGGAGAGAGGCAGTTTTCTAATTATACCTATCTGTATAGTTCTGAATTATAGTATCAAGATAATGTATTGCTTTGTAAAATGAATAAAATTAACAATGTTGGGGGAATAAAATTAACAATGTTGGGGAAACCAAAATGGAACCAACAGAAACAAATGAGCCTAAGTATATTTCAAATGGTAATAACTACACTGAGCATGAAGGAGGTTAACTAATTCAAGGAAATTTTGAACACCACCGTGTTTTGATTATATACCCTCAGGTTACATACAAAAGGAAATGTAAACAAATGTTCTAGTTACTAGGTTTATTTTCCTCAGAGGTATAGGTTGGCAATTTTGATATATTTGAAATGTATTCTAATGCTGAGCAAATAAGTAAATATGTTGTAGGTTATGAAAGTCAGGTTTCTATTTGTTAGAGAACTAAGTTACAGATATGTAAGGGAGAAGACTAGAACAAAATGTTTCATGTTACACTGTAATTGGAGGTGTCAGTGTGGACTCATTGTTTTAAAAATGTAATGACAGATACTAGAATAGATACGGATGTATGTGTGTGTGTTTATATATTATCTATCTCTGTCCACTGAGATGATAGAAGAATGCATTCTAATAATAATAAGCATCACGATTACCCAGATAGTGGTTTCTAAATATCATTCTTTACTAAAAAGAAACAGGGGGTCCTTAGAAAAATGACTGATTCCAGAACAAGTGTAGCAAAAATTCAAATTGAAATTAGAATATCTTTGTATGTATGTGTGCTAGTAAGGAAGGAAGTGCCTAAATACTAATGGAAACATATTAAAAGGGCACAGGAAATAGCTGATCAAATCTTGGACAATTGATCATCAAAATAAATAATGATAAATTAAAATTCATGCATTTTTACTTATATAAATACATAAATGAATATATAAAGAAAAAGTAAAAGAACAGTTTCTAACAGTAAAATATCAAATAGCACATGTAGAAAAATGATGGAATTGGAAAAAAATTGAATCATCACCATGGCAGTAAATGTTTTAATTAAGAATCATCAATAAAACTAGAGGACCAAAGTATCCTGTTGAGAAATTTGATTTTTTACATCATCTCAAAGTATCTCTTCATAAAATATTTATAACAAAAATAAAAATTAGTATCTCTATGGTGGACAGACCTAACAGACACCGCCATAAGCTAGTCAACATTGCCAGTAATGAGACAAATATCCTGTGCTTCTTGATAGGATGTTCTGAGAAGATACAGCATCTCTTCTGTGTTATTCCTGCTGAAAGGAGAAAAGTGAATCTAGTCTTGAGGAAACATTGCACAAACCTAAACTGAGGAATATTCTTCAAAATGTCAAAGCCACTAAAGACTGAGAAGTTGTTCTAGAATAAAAAAGACATGACCATTAAATCCAGTGTGTGATCCTGGGTTGGGACCTGGACCAGGAAGATTTTTTGCTAAAGAAGGACATTAGTAAGACAGTTGGTAATGTCTGAGAAAGGTCTATCTATAGATTAGATGATATTATTGTATCAATGGTAGTCTCTTGACTTTGATAACTGCGCTAGTTATCAAAGTCCGGAATGTCCTTCGTTTTGTGATATACACATTGACATATTTGATGGTAATGAGGCAAATGTCTGCTGGGATGGAGAGAAGGAGGTAAATGAAAAAGCCGATGTGATTGAATTCTTACATTTGAGGTAAATGGGTCAAGGATATGCAAGAATTCTTGGTAATATTTCTCTAACATTTCTGTAATTCTGAAATTATTTCTAAGTAAAAAAGTCTAAAAAGTAGAAAAATGTACCGTTTACTTGCAAAATCAGGATTAAAATATCAGCTTTAGAGATTTGAAATTTTGCTATAGTGTAAGTTAAATATATAATCTTCAAGTGGTTTAAACCTTTGATTTGTTCATTCTTTTATTATTTATCAAGGAAGTGCCAGTTGTACTAAATATAAGATGCTGAGCTTATAATTGATAGAGAAGTCTCCTAGCACTTGTGGGGCTTATATTTGTGAAGAAAGGGTGTATTATGGGGACAAAAACAGTATAAAAGGAAACAAATATTGTAGTTTCTAAAAACAGTATAAAAGGAAACAAATGTCTTCATTTCTATTAGGTATATTATTATGAAGAAAATAAAGGAAGGTGGTGGTGTGATAGTGGTGGTTACAGAGTGTGGAGTTGGTCAGGAAAGACCTTTCTGAAAGAGTGACACGGAATAATGAGAAAGAGCCAATATTTGAAAAGCTAAGAGAGTACCTTGTAAAGGAATGCCTTGGATTTATAACAGGTATAAAGGTAGACACTGTATTAGCAGCCATTTGTTCTACAGAAATAACATATAACTCTGCCAACTAGAAAAATATTTCATAAGTTACTGAAGCATGAGAGTCATGGGTTATTGTTAGAATGACAGTTGGGATGTGTGAGATCTATTCTTTTTACCACTGTGTAGGCTAGGTTTCATATTATGCAAATTGCTGAAATTCTCTGCCTCTTAATTTTATCTGTAACATGGCCTGTGAGTAGGTAATCTCTAATGCCTACACATTCAATGTTTATGGTTTTAAAACCTTTTTTGATCTGTATTGTCGTATTTAAAAACATATTTAAGTGTGCATGTATTGCAACCTTTAAGAAATAACAATTTTTAAAGTCCTTTTATCTAAAATTCAGTGTAAATAAGTATACAATTTAAGCCATAAATTCCATTTTGCTGTTGTTTTTTGTTTTTGTTTTGTTTAAATGATGTGAAAACTTTTGTTCTAGTCAAAGACCTATAGGCCTTTGAATTACAGACACGTTACCGTAACTTCTTTGCTGGTTACCCTGGAACTAGAGTGTGGGACTGAGTGACCACAGTGTATGCACCGCATTATAATATTTTCACGTTAGAAAAGCCCTATGTACTTTCCAAAGCCCCTTTTCATGTGTCCCTCATTTAAGAAGGCACAATGTGACAGTTCTATTTTGTTTCAGAGAGGAAGGCCATCCCAGCAGCAAGAGGACTAGAGACTGTACACTCTATACTCTGCCTCCCCACTTCAGTCTACGGGAGAGGAGTTAGAGCAGAAGGGGTGGGGATGTCACACTGAAGCGGACTGGGTAAGAAAGGCCAGTTGTTCCTTTTAACTTCAAACTAATGGAAGATTGAGGCAGAGACAATTAACTGTGTGATAACATTCAAACAGAAGTATGTGAAAATGTAGTATTTACTAAGGGGCTACAGAATGATGGATAAATTTTTACTATGTTACTTAAAACTTTGGTCTTTTCCCAATTTTTCTCAAAGTGCTTTGTCTGTTTCTTTAAAAAAAAAAAAAAAATCTCTTGCTTGCCAGTTGTTAGAAAGCAAAGAGCAAAAGACCAGAGTGAGTACATGGCAGGTCAGAAGACAAAATGGGAACCGAGGCTTGTTATTCAAGAGAAAGAAAACTGGGCCTCCCTGCAGGTGGCTGGCTGTACAGTATGCTTCTTCACAGATGCTGGCTCATCTTTAGTGCAATGATCAAGTGCTGTGTTGCTTTTTATTCCATCTCTATCCTCATGATGTGACTGTTACGGCATTAATGTGTTTTACCATGACTTCATATTGTTTTGTGTCAGTAACCCTTCTGCTATGCCTTTGCTTTCTTCAAATTCAGGCAACACAGCTTCAACGTAGACTTCAGTGGGAGGCTTCTCTTGAAGAGTAGATGGCTTATGGAGAGTGTTTTCATTCACTTCCATCAACCATCCTCTAAGGCAGCTTGATATGGTGTATTCTTCTCCATCAGAGCAGTAGATCTTGCACAGAGGCGCAAGCTCTGTTGAAAGCTGTGCTGCTCAGAGTGATGTAGTCTACAGCAGTCCTCTCAGGGTTTTCCTCTGACGTTTGTTTTGCACCAGCGAGTGAAGTAACAATCCACAAGTGGTGGCACTGCAGGATCTATGGCCACTGGCTCAGTAGCCCCGGGGACCTTGGGCACTGCTCTTAAAATCTTATAAAATCTTAATATTTACAATTTTATAGTATAACTACGTAAGCATACATACAGATAAATTGAAGTTGGCGATAAAGAATGAATGATGTTTTACAATCTTCTGTTGTTAGCTATGAGCATTCTCTGGGCTAGACCATACTTTGATTTTTAATAAGAAAAAGGGGGTATTTCCAGGGCACCAAAAACCAGAAACTAGTCAAAAGATTTTATAAACGTTTTTATTTTATATTGAATTTAATATCCAAACTACTTCAAGCTTCAACAACACTCCTCCCTTTTCTCTCTTAATTGATGACTTTTTATCTTATTTAACCGAAGGAAATATAATCAGATGTGAATCTCAATATACTCCCAACAGTAAATGTACCAACCTATTCAAATGTGCCAGTATTCTCTGCTTTAACTCCTGTTCCAGTGGATGAATTATCTGTTTCTACCTACTCTCTTAGCAACTTTCAAACATGCAATTCAGTATTATTAACTATAGGCATCATGTTGTCCACTAAAAACCCAGAACCTATTTATCTTAAAACTAGAAATTTACACCTTTTGACTACTTCACCTGTTTCCCCCACCCCCAGCCCCTGCCTCTGGCAACCACCAATCTGTTGTTCTCTGTTTCCGAGTTCAGTTTCTTTAGATTCCCCTATAAATGAGATCATTCAGATTTGTCTTTCTCTGTCTGATTTATGTATCATAATGCCCTCAAGGTCTATCCATATTATTGCAAATGGCAAGATTTTCTCCTTTTATGGCTAAATAATATTCCAGTGTGTGTGTGTGTGTGTGTGTGTGTGTGTGTGTGTGAGCGCGCGCGTGTGCGCGTGCGTGTGCGCACGCGCATGCACGTGCACACGCATGCATGATTTTCTTTATCCATTCATCTGCTGATGGATACTCAGGCTGTTTCCATGTCCTGGCTATCTTAATAATGCTATAATGAACATGGGGTACAGATAGCTTTTCCAAGATAGTGATTTCATTTTCTTCAGCTATATGCCCAAAAATGGAATTGCTGAATCATAAAAGGTGAGTATCTTAAGGGCAAAAGCCATATGTTTGTTTTCTTGGTATTGCCACTGCATAGCACAGTGCTTGGTAACTAACTAGTAGACAGTCAACAAATATTTAATCAACTAGACTGAATTAAATCCACGAGCATTAAGATGTGGAAGAATGTTCTGCTACTCCTCTGTTGGGAGTTAATCTGTCCCCCATCCTCACTCCACTCCCGCACTAACATGCACGACACACATAAGAAAGGAGGTGTTCTTGTGTTGTTAAACTTTCGTCAGCTATACTGAGGCTTTTATTCTTGAGATATGTGCCTATGTCGGCTTAGAGCTGACTCAGCATATTGCTTGGTGAGTGAATCTGGGAGCCAGCAGGAATCTCCCCTCAGTGGCTGGCTTCCTCAGCTGGTAGCAGGTAATGGAGTGCCTGACAGAATGCAAATGAAACTGTATGGGCGTGGCTATCTTTTCAGAGCCAGTGCAGGCTGAGAGGCTAGAATGTGGTCCATTGATGCTAGTTTGAAATGCATGTTAGTGTGCTAATTCACGTCAAAGATAAGTTTACTTTTATAAATACTCCTCTCTTCCCAGTAAATAGGCTAGAAGAGATGACTCTCTGACAGGAATGAGACTTCAGGACTAGGGCACTCCTAAATGAAGGGGCCTATTTAGTTAATTATGGGGCCAACTTGAGAATGTGCTGCTAGAGGCTAGAAATGAATACTACCCCTTGTGCTAAAGGACCAGTAGATGATTTTGTCAGCCAACTTCAGCCCTGTTTGTGAAGAGCCCACACTTTCCTGGATAATCAGCCCAACTGTTAGGTCTATTTAATAATTAGAGAAGCCGCATGTTGGTCAGAGCTAACAGAGCTAACAAGACGAAGTAGAGAGCAAGGATTATTTTTTTTTATCCCTTTCATCAGGGAATGTTCATGAGTATATATATATATATATATATATATATATATATATGTTCTGGGTTGGGAGTTGGACTCATGTTCTGAGGCAGGGAGGAGTCTACTCCAGAGTATGCAAAATTGTTGTACTGTTCAGCACATGGTATTCTAGCTCAGTGTTCTGTTCAGAAAAATTTAAATAATACAAACCAAGATTTTTATAGGACTTGACATTTTCTATAGAAAATTCCATATTTAGAACACATGGAATCAATGCAAGGAATGACACTCTGACTACCTTTTACTCAGTACTTGCTAGGTGTTGATAAGAATCACCATTGTCCCTATATCCATTATATACATTAGAACTCTCGCAATATACAGAAACATTTTGGGGGGACATTTTATGTCCCTTTTACAGAGTTGATGATTATTGAAGGTTGTTGTTACATGCCGTTGAGTCTGCTCTGACTCCTGGCAACCATATGAATGAGCGATATCCACAAAGGCCTGTCCTCAGCAGCCCTGTTCTGCTCTTATAGACGCATGCCTATGACTTCTTTTTGAAGGTAGATGTCTATAAAACATCTATATTTTATTTATATATAGCTCAGTGGAAGCTTATTTAATTAGAACAAGTGGAGCCTATGAAAATTAATTTCAAAATAATAAAATCTTTATTCAAATATTTGCACTCTTATAAGACAATGAACTACTGTATTATTCAAGATATAGTATATTATGCTATGAAAACAGAAGTTTCAGTGGCTTAACACAATAAAATTTTATTTCTCACTCAAGTTACATGTCTAGCACTGGTCAGCAGAGCAGCTCTCATCCACTTGGTCACTCAGAGTCCCAGGCTTACAGATTCTAGCTTCTCAATACAGGACTTCCATAATTTCTGCATCAAATGAAGTGAGAGAATGGAGAACTCATTCCTTCTCTTATTCGTTCTGCTTGGAAGTGTTAAAGTGTTAAAGAAGTTCCTCCATCTAACTACAGTGATGTCGGAAAATATGGGGAGCATATGGAAATTCAGTGAGCTATAAACATTTCAGACTCAGTTATAACAGAATCCAGACTCATCCAAGGTAATTATCGGGAGATACAAAAAAGGATGTAAACCGAGAGATTTATTTAAATTTCAACATCCTTGGAATGTGGTAGGGGGTTCCCTCTGACTATTTAAGTAAAATTAGATCAATTCCGTCCCTAATGTATATCTTTCTTGCTCATGAATGTTGCTGGGAGACAATTCTCCTTGGGCCATTTATGTTTCTGTACATCTTGCAAGCAGAAGAACTGTTTTGTTCTAGATTCTCTCTCCAAACATGTTTGTACAGTGAATAGCCTTGAAGATATATGTCTTGCTCTCAAGCAAAGGGGAGGCATTTACTTTTCAGTAAAAGATTTGGGTTCTCTAACCTCAGGGTACCCCTCCTGTAATGCAACCCACGAGCATGAAGTGGGCTCATTTGTGGTGCCCTTGTGGGACCTGAGGCAAGGGACACTGCTACAAAAAATGCTGTCGGCTGCTATTGCTGTAAGTAGTAATCTGTCCTTTTCTGTCCTGGAGTCTTGTTTTCTTCCATCAACATGGATGAGACCGGTGGGTGAACCTATGACTGTAAGCAGGGTAAAATCTCAGATCGTTTATGACTGTTGACAAATGTATATAATAAAACATCTAATACCCAACCAGAAATGGTTGATAAGAACTCAAAAGTTTCATTCATTTAACAAATACTAGTTATGTACCTAGTATGTGTGAGATATGAGACCAAGTATTAGAGAATGTAAAGACGAAAAGACATGGCCCTGTACTCAGGTTACCTATAGTCTAGTTGGAAGACATACATAGAAACAACAATTACAGTGCAGTATCATAACCACTGTAACAACGTGTTGTACACAATGCAGTGAATCTCTAAGGAGTAAGAGTGGCCTAATCCCCTGGGGAGGCTTTACATTGAGGAGGTAGTATTTAAATTGAAATGTGGGATGAATGCAGGTTTGCCAGATGGTCAAGATTAGAGAAACCATGAATAAAAGTCCTGAAGTAAGGCTTGTCTGAGGAACTGAAAGTTGTTCAGCATGACAGATTCTAAGTGTGAGAAGGCACAAGATGAAAAGTGAAAAGGGTGGCTTGAGGGATAAGCAGTGATTGCACTATGGAGGTTTTTATGTCATATAGAGAACTTTGGTTTTATCCTGTAGGCCATGCAGAACAATAATAAAAAAATCATAATAATAGGAATTTGTGGTAATAAGACTCTCAAGAAGATTTTAAGAAGCAAATCTTACTTTTTCTAGAACATTATTTACTATGTTCATCTTGTTTTCATATAAGGCCATTCTTTTATTGTTGTTAAGAATTATTTTCTTCTAATTAAATAAATTCTCTGTGATAATGCATATCACTCCTAAGTGGATATTTAAGCCAGTTTGAAATTGCAGCTGGATAGCCAGGCTATAACCTATCTTCAAAGGTGAGTTGTGTTCATTTGACCTGATGCTAGTGAGAAAAGTTTGTGAGGTTTTATTAAACAATAATTATATTATTTTTTTCCAAAAGAGGCATGGTCTTTACTGTTTCTATGATGATTTTTTTCTCTTCAGAAAGCTAATTTTTCATTTTAATTTTTATGTACTATTTCCATATAACACATTTGGATTCCTTCCAATAATATTTCTGTAAAGACAAATCAAAATACAGTTGGCAACCCATGTGAAAACTGTGTCATCTGTGTATGTTGCATAGGTTAAATTTAACTTGGTGGTTCGAAAAAAATGTTTACATATTCCTTCAAGATGTGTTGGGTACCTTTCTCCTGAAGAATAGGGTTTTCCTTGTAGTGAGGTAGAGTTGGGTGCTGGAAACCCAGGGCATACGTTTGTGAAAACATTCCTGTTATTTGCTCAGATACTTGCCAAGTCTGTTCAAGAGTGAGACACTGTCTTTTGCTGTTATTAGAATTTATAAATGTAAGGCAGGTGTCATCTACATGACTACTGACCTTTTGGCTCTTTTATTACTCTGGAAAATCCATTAAGTAAAAGACATTTTACTTATGTAGGGCAAGTAGGGCAAGACATTTCTTATAAAATTGAACTGTGAGTTACCATGTCGGAGTCACAGAGATGATGTCATAGTATAGTAACCTCTTACACTCCAGTGTGAAATACTCTACTGACTCTCAAATGATGACTCAGCCTGAAGTTTTACTTACCTCTAATTAGAAAACTGTTTACCTGTTGTGATTTTAAGAATGTCAAGCAATATAGTTTCCTATGTATTGGTATATACAGGGATATACCACAACTAGAGATGAAGTTTAAGGTCCATATACCCCTAGGTGAGGCCTTTTATACTTAATATACCCCTGGGTGAGGCATTATATATTTAATACATTGTACTGTAAATGTATTGTAATAGCAGACTTTATTGATGGAGATTAGTGAGAAGGATAATTCACTTGAGTAAGATGTATGAAGCAGGGGAGGGGCTGGAAGAGCCAATATAGAGTAAATGGATATTCCAAAACCAAATAAAATGATGTTAGCTAATGTATCTTGAGTGCCTATTAAATACCAGGAAGTTCTAAGCTCTTTAAATGGGTTATCTTCTTTAACCCGCCCCAACAACTTGGGAGGTAGGTACTATTCTTATCCTCCATTTTAAAGATGTGTCAACTGAAGCACAGGGAGAGTGAGTCACTCTCCCAAGGTTACATAATTGGCACATTGTTGAGATTTCAATCAAGACTGTCTGATGTTAGTGCCTGCACTCTTAACCACCAACCTATACTTCATTTATATCATAATTCTGTGCATGTATCTCATGAATTGGAGATCCCTGCATGGCACAGAGTGGTTGGCCCAGCAAGCTACAGTCAATTTACCAAAGGAGCTGTAGAGTGAATAACTATATGTACTATAAATATGTACAATAATGTGAGGTGGTAGAAAGTTCGAAAGTTCTTCTGTTCCTTTAACAACCTCCTAAGTTCTTCTTCCTTCATCACTGTGAAAGGTAAGAATTCGGTACATATTTGAATGAATAAGTAACATAAGCATCAAAGTTGTAGTTTGTGTCCAAAGTGTAAGACATTGCCAACATGCCTATTAAGTTTTTTATTTCCCAGGGACACGCAGTACCCTAAGCTAGCAATCACATATTTCTCATTGAGAGCAGAAAGGGAGGAAACTTAATGGAAAAGGCTTTAGATGTATCAGAGAAGGCACTCAGGACTGGGGTAAGTATTCCTCTACTCAGTTTTATCTCATTTCCCCTCTTATTGGGATCAAAACCAGATTGTATTGTTAAGTGAGATTTCAGCTTTTGTATGTTTAAATTTTCCCTTTCTTTGCCATGAAGACTCTTTTTGTCTCCCCTAGGAATGTATTTTCCTCTACTTTGCCCCTGTTCAAGCAAAAGAATGAGGCAAAAAATACTGATATGTTGAAATGTTTAAGAGCCCAAGTTTTAAAGTTGAACTTGGTTTGAAATCTTGACTCTACCATTTGCTAAAAGCATAACCTTGGGCAATTTATTAAATGATTTGGAACCTTATTCTCTTCTTTTATAAAATAGATGTGTCAAACAAGCGTCCTTACAGCTGTAATGTAACAAAACTCCTAACTGTCAATAGGCTTATTTTCCCCACTCATCAAAAAGTCTAGTGGTTAACAGCTGCTGATTTTGTACAGGAGCTTGATGACTTCAGGGCCAGTTTTCTTGCCATATTCTAGGCCATTATCTAATTTTTTTACATCAGGGTAACAAATTGACTGCTGCAACTCCAGACATTTCATTGTATTCAAGGCAGGAAGAAGATGGAAATCACAATAGTCATTGTTTGCTTGCTTGCTTCTTTCCTTCCTTCCTTCCTTCCTTCCTTCCTTCCTTCCTTCCTTCCTTCCTTCCCTCTTTTGTTCCTTCCTTTTTTCTTTTTTCCTTTATTTCCTTCCTTTTTTTCCCTCCTTCCCTTCTTTCCTCCTTTTCTCCTTCCCTTCCTTCCTTCCTCCTTCCTTCCTCCTTCTTTCTTTTCTTTCTTTTTCTTTTTTCATTATTTCCTTCTTTACTTTTTCCCCCTCCTTTCCTCCCTCCCTTTCTTCCTTCGTTCTTTCTTTCATCAGAAAAGCAAGATCTTCTCTAGAACCCAGATTTCTATTTATGTCTCATTGGCTAGAACTGTGTCATATAGCCATTCTTACCATAGGAGCTTGAGGAAATAAGCATTTAGCTCTCCCAGTGAGATTTTAAAAGTTGGTGAGTCCTCAAACATTTATATTACAGAAGAGATTAATAGACTCTACCACATAGGTTAGATACATATTAAATTAAATAATATTATATAAGATACTAATTCTGTGCCTATTACAAGGAAGTACTTAATAACAGGCAGCTGTAGTTATCATTGTTATTGCTTATATTATTATTACTATCACCAAGAAAGTATGGACTCCTGTATAGACTCTCATCTAGATAAAATCCAAAGCCACAATCTTCCTCTTTTAATTTCTGTCCAGTTTCATCTCTGGCTGCTTTTCCATCCTCGATACAGTAATAATTAACTTGTTTAGAAAAAACTAACTGCTTGGCATTCTTCTCCATACACACTATTCTGCTTTCCCTTTGCTTATACCTATCCCAATTCCTACAGTGCTGTCCATCCTTGTTGACTTATTTAGCTCCAATCCAACCTTCAAAACATGCATAGGTTTTACCTCTCTACAATTCTCAGCCTTACTCCAAGTGGGATCAGTGCCCCTCTTCAGTGCTCCCCTGTACCCTGATTACATCACTTTCATAGATTTTACAAGACAGTGTAGGAACTTTCTCTTTACTTGATGGCCTCCTGCAGTAGGCTCTGAATTTCTGGAGGTCTAAGTCAGCTTTCCTCCTCATCTCGGTATTCCCTAAATAGTGGACAGTCAGTTC
Source organism: Macroglossus sobrinus (assembly GCA_004027375.1). Taxonomy (NCBI): domain Eukaryota; kingdom Metazoa; phylum Chordata; class Mammalia; order Chiroptera; family Pteropodidae; genus Macroglossus; species Macroglossus sobrinus. The sequence continues at coordinate 319,502 of PVKZ01001378.1, read as the reverse complement.
ATGTTTGTCAAATACAACTGAAGAGTCATGTTCTGTCTTCTCCCATTTTCATTGCCCTCCACCCAAAGCTCTTCATAAACGTCTCTCTCATCTCTTCTTTTTTTCCTCCTCTCTCTCAGGGGATAATGATCATCTTTTCAAGAAATAATAACTGGATCATGATTTATATTTCTTGGTGTTTTGGAAAATAAACATTTACTTGGATAGTTTAAGCTCCTGTTGATCCTGACTGCCAGCAGCAAGGAGTTAAAAATGGAACTACGTAAACTAGCTAGAGAAAGAATCTCTGTTCTTTGGGTTTTCTGATAGTTGAATTGCCATGGAAACAGCCCTGCCTCTGTGTTAGTTCATTAGGGTTTTTTTTTTTTCTTAAATAATTTGGAAGACAGCCATGGTCCACAGTAGACTACTTCATGGAAAAGATTATACTTGACATCTCCTTCCTTATGCTAAACTCTGCACCAAACAGGGAACCAGCAGTTCTTCAACATAACACATTCCATTTAAGATTGAATTATTATAGCAAGTAATTCATTTGATTTTAAAAAGTCTCCTTCCTAGAGTATGTGTATGAAATAAGAACAAGAATAAATTTTCTATATCGAAACCATCCTAACAGATATTATTAAATCTATGCAATTATTTTACAATCTTAATTCATATTTATATCAGATACAAGTACCACATCTTGAAAAGGGTGGGAATCAGCTTTTTATTGTATTTTCCGGGGAATATATGAGATGAAATACAGATAAATCTTTTTGTAGATGACTGAGTTTATGTTTTCAGCTAGTTTAGGGGGTCTTTTCCCCATGAAATAGGAAGAATAACAGGAGTGTGTTAAAAATTCTTCCCTGATTTTGATCAGGGAAGACTGGCCATAGTGGATTCATTCAAATTGCAAACTTCATTTCTATGGAGGAGTCTCTTGAGTATTGTGGGATAAGCCTGAGTTTCTTACCAAAGGAATTAGAAAAATTTACTCTCGTTCTGTGAGACAGAGATCAGTAGCAACTTGACTACAACTGATTTAAAACATGACTATTTGGCTTTAAAGAATTTCAGCTTGCCATGGATAAACCCACAGAACTGGTAAAGTGGGCCCTTTCATATTTCCCAGAGATTGAATAATTAAGGTCTGGTCATTTATTACTTTATTAAAAATTTTGCTAGGGAAAGATCTTAAAGTCATTCAACAAACTAAAGCTGAAATGATTGCTAATAACTAGAGAATTTTCACTTGAGAAAGAATCAACATCTTTAGTTTAAATGAAGTAAAATTTAGGCATAAGAGAAGTGGCCACAATCTCCCTTAGCTATAGTTAATAATCATGACTCTAAACTTGTGACATCTTAGAAATTATTTATCCTCCTAAATTTACATAATTCCAAAAGAATTTTGGATTCTCATAGAAATGTGGATGCCTATCTGGTCAATAATCCTTCTCTAGGCAAGAGATAGATTATTAATCAAAAAGAGCTTATGGAGTTGATATGAACAACTTTGACTACCTATTTGGCAAATACACTTATGGAGAAATCTTATAAGAAGTAGTTTAGAAAGTGTGTTCAGAGCTGAAATTCAACATCAGACAGAAAACATAGCTCATATATTAAGGATGAGAAGGTTGTATAGTTGAAACAGTCTTCTATGCACTTATGCACTTTTTGCAAAAGCAAATCTTGTCAAACAACAGAGAGATCTATTAATGTTCCTGTGTTTATGTTGTTAGAAGCTTTTCTGCAGAACTTTGTTGCCATATCTCAGTATTTGGAACACATTTCAGATGATTAGAAAAGAAATGCCAATTACTTACTAAATCAATTACTGAGATATAATTGACATATTACATAGAAAATATTGATTTCACTTTTCAAAACAAGTGCCTTTCATTCAACATTCAGAAAAACATTGATTTTGTACTTACTATGGGCCAGGTACTCTGCTAAATGTTAGGAAACAAACACGAATAAGACTTACAGAGCTCAGTCCAAGAGAGGAAACAGAAGATAATTATAATAAGGTGCAGTTATAGAGGCCTGCCCAGAAAATTAAAGGCCAAGTTCCATTTCACACAGAAAAATCAGTCCAGGAAGATGTATTTCTTTGTAAGTTATCTACAGAAAATAGCTAATAAACATCTATAGATGCTTATGATATTGGATATAACCACTGGTTGAAATCTATTATTCTTTCTTTTTATTCTTTCTTATTTAGGCTTAAAAAAATGCTTTGAGAGATATGAAGTGCTTTATAATTTGTAAATCATGATGCAAATCTATGGCATAATCAGTATTTGCAATCATTTTTTTTTTCCATCTTTGAAAGCAAAGTGCTAGACTGATTTTGGCAGACTTTGGCCACTTTTTTCCAGAGATGGACAACAGGGACCAAAATTAATAGACACAATCAGACAAAAGAATGTATTTATGTAATTTTACATATAAACATTTCTGGAAATCCCCTGCCTTCTGAACTATTTTTTTCTGACATCATAAACAGTGAGCTTGTTTTTATTCATCAAGGAGACTGTTTCTCCTTATCAGTACCCAGCGTTTAAACAGCTAGTCACTTAAGTAGACATTTTGATTCTCAAGTAATAAAATCTTATTTATCATCTCAGAATTCATGTTTTTGAATATGATGTTCTTTCAAAATAGTCATTTTTAGAGATTACACCCTATTCCACTGCTTAAAGTGATTTGCAGAGTCATCTTTTAGTCTGTCTTTTAGACATCTTTTTGAAAATTTTAATTTAAAGATGGCATTCATTATATTTCTAGTGACACAAAGATATAAGTGCAATGTAGAATATTGGAAACTTTGAAAAGCAAAATAATAAAATTGAACTATCTATATTTCCATCTCCTATAAATTGTAACCTTTAACATTTTAGTTTGTACTCTACTTAAGAGAAAGATAATTTTTAAAAATGGGATCATGCTTTAATATTGTTTTGAAATTATTTACTCCATTCAAAAATATGGGGTGAATTTCCTTCCATGCTTGAAATTCTTTATATAGATATAATGTACCTTATGTAAGCAATTCTCTATTGTTGGACACATGTTGTTTTGCCTTTTTCTTTTCTACCTAAAAGAACACTCTGGTGAACATGCTTATAACTAAATATTTATCCATCCAAAACTATTTCCTTAAACTAATTTACTAAAAGTAAAATTGGCTAAACAAAGAGGATGCATGTAAACTACCCTCAGCAGTGTATGCCTGATTCCCTAAAGCTTTGCTAAATTTAAATATTATTTTTAAAGTCTTTACCAATTCAGGAAGTAAAAAAAAATGCCATTTCATTTTCAAAAGAATTTTCTCTTTATTACTAGTGGAGTTAAACTTATATGTACTGCTCATTTTATTTCTTTCATCAATTGCCTGTTAAAATTTTTATTCATGCTTCTATTAGTATGTCCTTTTTCCACTTATTTATAGGAAAATTTTATATGGTAAGGTATACAAAGAATACAAAATATACATAGTATGCAAAGATTTCATAGTATACAAAGTATACATGTGTTGTAATTGCCTTACCTAACTTTATTTGCCATTTGTAATATTTACACTATATTTTGACATTAAAAATTAATTTTTAAATAATAATTTTAATCTTACTTAATATTCTCAAATAGTTCCTTAGATCGTTAGAGAGGTAGATATCAGACTGAGAGAGATAGGAAGCACTTCTCAGTTTCCCCATTCCTCCCTTTCATAGTGTAGCCATAAAAACAAAGAATGTTTTTTCTTTGAATATATGCTAGAAAAATGTTTGCCTCAAAACCATTAGCTAGTTGCTTCTGGGTCTAATTATATGGCAAGCTTCTTAACCATTTAAATAAATAGAAAAAGGCACAAACTCCTTTATCTAAAATAAGCTGTGCAGTGTGATAACTGACAATAAATATGAAAGAAATAAGGTAGGTTGGAATAATTGCCGAATACTTCACAAAGAACAGTTTTGAGGTATAATTCAGGAAACCTTGTATTCTTTGTTCACAATTCTTCCCCTTGCCATGAATGCTCACCTCCTGTATGACAGGACTGTACTTATATATCTCATTGATGTTGGGCATAGTCACATGACTCACTTTCACTATGAAATGTGCACAGAAATGATTGAGAGCTAGTGCTGAACTCAGCCTTAACAGAAATCACGTGTTTCCTTTTATTCTTTTGTGCCTCTGCTATTTCCATGAGAAGAACATGCCTCAGTTCACTGAAGGCCCCGGATGAGGCATGTAGGAAAGATATGAACCAGCTGACAACTAGAAGCCAAACCCACCTGAGCCCAGCGTATACCAGGCAAACCCCACTGATCTACAGACTTTTAAGGAAAGTAAATATTTGGTATAAGTCATTGAATTTGGGGTTATTTGTTACTCTATATTATTGCAGCAATACCTGACTAATGCGTATTGTGAGGAGTGGTTAGGTCATATACTGGTAGCATCTTCCTTCCTGTTTCCATTGCATCTGCCTCAATTCAGATTTTCATCTCACCTGCTTGGATTGTTTTAAAAGCTTCCTGTTTCTTTAATTGTGTATTACTTAGGGTAACCCAATAGCTATTAGAAGGTGATCCAAAATCTATAGTGTTTCAAACACAATACAGGTTTTCTTCTTGCTCATATTGAATAGGTGGTGGGATATGATCCCCCTTCCACACTGTCATTTAGGAGCTAAAACTGAAAGAATCTTTTCTATTTTTCTACATACATCTTTCAACATGGCCCCATGGGTCATCTTCATTCCAGCCAGCTAAAAAGTTAATAGACTAGACCCATAGTGGTGTTCATCAATTCTGCCCACATTCTATTGGTTTGAGCTGAATCATATGATGATATCTAGATTCAAGAAACTTCAGAAAATGTAAGTTTTGCTATGAGGGCAGGAAAAAAATTGAGAGCATTTATTATGATGAACAGTTTACCATCTCTGCTACCCCATCACTTGTTTAACATGCTTTAATCTAGAATTGCTAGTCTTAAAAATCTAATATGATAATACCTTTCTGCTTAAAATCTATGGTCCTGGTTGCTAGAGGCTTAGCATCAAATTTAGCATAAATATGTGATCTCCTGTAGACAGTTTCTGTTTTCATGAAGTATTGATCCTGAAGAATAGATAAACCCAGCATGTCTTTGATTTCTTCAGTAAATAATCCTGTTATCTCAAAATTTTAACAAGCAGTGTAGAAGCTACCTATAATTTCATAAGAGAGGCTGCAATCATTCACAATATGGCAAACAGCTCAGTAAATTCACTTATGAGCTTCTTATTTTACCCTTCCAGCATGAAGGCCCCAAATCTTTCTTGTTCATCTCTGTTGCACCTACAACCTCATCTACCCATTCCTTTTCTTATATATCTTATAATAAAACCACTATACCAAACAAACATGCACAGCCACACTCATCACCTCATTCAGGAAAATAATAAAGATCCATTCATTGCTAGTTCCATTCTCCTTAGAAAATAGTGAGGGATCGTAAATTTCTTTTTTTCCCCCTAATTCAAGTTGTATACAAAATCTTTGTGGCTGACTCATTTCTACTTTTTAAATTTTCTATCTCTAGTTTTCCCTTTTCTGCCTTCTTCTACACTTAAATCATAGTGAACTCTCACTATGCCTTGAACACATTTTTCCCCTGACTCTGAGACCTTCGTAGAGACTACAGCCTCTGCCCAGAACCCTGTTTTTCCTGCCTCTGTGTGTCAAGATCCCACAAGTGCAGTAAGGGCTAGCTCAAGTAAGTATCTCCTTCACTGTAGAGTCTTACCTACCCTTATTCCACTGCCCAATCTGCATAGAAGGATTCATTGTTCTTTGCTCTTGTAGAATTCTGTGCACACCTCAATTATAGTACTTATTACATTGTTTAATGTATTATTCAGGTATCTAGTTTCCCAGAATGGAGATCTTGTCGTCTTCGAATTCTTAGGATAGTACCTAACACGCAGCTTGAAATACAGTTTGTCAGTTAATGCTTGTTGATGCAAGAAAGTCTGCCTTGAGAGTTGAAAAGTGGCCAAGGGATTGGGAGGCTCTCACTTCATGACCAGGGGTTTAGCAACTACTCTGGAACGCAGAGCACTCTCAGGAGGAAAGCCTTCAGAATAACTTTAATTCTTCCCTCCAAAGTGCTGTCGTTGAAGGGAAAAAACATTTTTGGATCTATTTAAATATGCTATTTTCCAGCAGGTTCTTACATTACACTTTTTGTGATGAGAACACTGAAGGAGAGAGGAGTTTGGGTGAAAGGAGAATACTAAGCCAGAAGCTAGGACATTCCAGAAATGTTATGAGATTGAAAATGTGTAACTTTTCACCTCACTTCCTGGGTTTACATGCATTCATATAGCTTGACCAATTGAACTCATCTTAGGTTTCCTTGTGAATACTGTTTCTTTCAGGCCAAATTATTTATCTAATGTAGCAGATAGAGAAAGAATCATACATCCCTACTAATTCAAGGAATGTTTTTGAATAAAAAAATGATCCAAGACCTGAGTTTCCTAGTGCAATAGCAAACAACACCATGCATCTTTGCATGGAAGAACACTTTGAATGTGAAGTCAGTAACTAAGATTTCTTTCTTATCATTTTGGCCTTGATGCTAAAGCTGACCAGAGGTACTAAATAATATCCTCACCAAACCCTACAGAGTAATTAAGGTGCATCCTACAGAGAATTAGACAGTAGAGACATAGACATAGTATAAAGAAGCCCTCTTCTACTAACTGGAAGAGTAATTGTCAGAGTATTACATAAGATAAACCTGGCTGTTGTCTTCAAATAAATCTCCAGATCTCAATGGTTTAACAAAAAAGTGAAGTTTTTTATTCTGTTGGGCAGTTCACCTGTGAATGATGATTGAGGTTTAATGGTTTCCTGGTTTCCTTTCGATGGTTTCTTTCATCCCCTGACTCTGGGAAATTCAACATAGGACTCCCAAGGATTCCCCTGAGGTTATCTCCATCCCAGGCTGTGAAAAAGGGAAAAGGGCACAGAGAATTTTCTGTGGAAGTTTTTATGAGCCAGGTCTGGGAGAGGTGCATATGGCTTTTGGATATTATTAGAACAGCAAAATATTTGTCACCCAACTGCTCACCTTCCCAGTTAAGGCTGAATAAGGTGATGTTCTACCTTCTTGTTTCAGCTCCCAAACTCTAAATAAGTGTTCTTTTCATGGTCTATTTAGTACCATTATGGGTTTTTTTTTTTTTTGGTTTTGTGCTTTTTGTTGGTGACTTCAGTGTAAAATGGCCACCAGGCATAATTCTGAAGTGCAGTGCCACACATTTTCCTAAGCACAAGAAGGCTGTGGTGTGCTTTACATAGAAAATACACATTAGGAAAGCTTCATCTAGGTGCAAGTTACAGTGCTGTTGGCTGTGAGTTCTATGTTAATGAATCAATGATAGATATTAAATAAGATGTATTTTAAAAAGAAATTCACATGAAACAAGGTTGTGTATTGATTGGTTGGTGAAATGTAACCCGAGGTTCACAGGACCCTAATCCCATACCTCCCCTCGGAAGTGGTTCAGTATTCACTAATTCAGTATTAATGGTGATTTTACAAAACATAACTACCACATATAACAAGAATCAGCAGTGTGTGTATTTGTGTGTGTGTATGTGTGTGTGTGTGTGTGTGTGATTTTAACTTTCTTTCCTACTAATATTTTTTTGGTTTACATATTGTATCAGCCACTACCTGTTGTCTGTCCCAAAAGGCATTCCCTACTTCTCCCTGATGGTGTGGTTTTATACACTACTACAACCCTGACTTTGTTCAGACACCAGAACTTGATCTCAGGTAATGTTACCCAGCACCTAGCACCTAGATTAAGTTTCACTTAGCAATTGCTCTAGTTGGTAAAATCCAAGGGGTCTGACTTGCACTGCCTTCTTTTATTTCCTGGATCCCTTATGGTAAAGGATATGATTTTTTTTAACTTCTCCAGCCATTTTTCAACCATGAGGTAAAGACCAATAGACTCTCCCAAATGTTAACATAATTAAGCTGCTAAATCAGTGACAGCAACTCTCTACCTTCAGACTTATCTGTACAGAAAATAAATCCCTATTTTTTAAACTATTGTCAATTACATTTTTCTTACATACAGAAGTGCTTATTGCTAAAAGTATTTTTACTTATTTACATAATATTTAGTCCATTCAACGAATACTTGCTTTTACCATGTGCAAGCACTGTTAAAATAGTGGATATTTAGCAATGAACAAAACAGATAAATTCATGCCCATACAGAGTTTATATTCCATGGGAAAAGACAATCCAAAAAAAAAAAAAAAACAAGAGAGAGAGAGAGAGAGAGAAAGAGAAGGAGAAGGAGAAGGAGAAGGAGAAGGAGAAGGAGAAAAAGGAGAAGGAGAGGGAGGGGAGGAAGAAATAAACGTATAAGTGCAACTGTCAACCAATTTGGGAAGAAACACAGAAGATCCTTGGTAAGTTCACAATTCAGTCCCCACTGGTGGGAGCAGAGGCACGTAGGATGCCAGAGAGCAGTCTCTGGCTGAGAGCATGCAGAAGGCCATGGACATCAGTCAGCATGGTACATGGATGAATGAAGAGCCACTCATAAGTAAGAGCCGTTAATAAGGAAATCCACTAAGTGGAGATCAGTTAAAAGAGCTTTATCATACCTGAGAATCCCAGAGGAGGAAGACACTTGTTCATAAAGGGGTAAGAGTAAGGAGTTGGGTTGAGTTTTAAAGAGTGAATAGGAGTTCACCAAGCATAGAGAGGAAAGAAGAGCTTTCCAGAGAGAACAGGATATTAAAGACAGAGTTGTAATAGAACATGCAGTGGCTGATAATCACTTGTAATAGAATGTGCAGAGGCTGATAATCACTGATAATCACATCCCCTCTCATGCCTAGGCAACCACTAATCTGCTTTCTGTCTCTATAGATTAGCCTATTCTATTCATTTCACATAAATAAAATCATATAATATTTGGTCAGATGACTGACTTCTTTTACTTGCAGGATGCTTTCCAAGTTCACTTATGTAGCTTGTATCAGTAATTTGATTCTTTTTTTTTAAACAAATATTCTGTTTTATGAATATACTACATTATATTTATCCATTCATCAGTTGGTAGACATTTGAGCTATTTTCACTTTTTGGCTATTATGGAGAATGCTGCTATGAACATTCATATACAAATTTTGATTAGGACTTATGTTTTAATTCCTCTAAGGGATATCCCCAGGAATGAAAGTGCCAGATCATAACTCTGTTTAACCTTTTGAAAACTGCTGGACTGTTTTCCAAAGCAGCTGTACCATTTTGCATTCCCATAAAAAATGTATGAGGGTTCCAGTTTCTCCACATCCTCACCAACACTTGGTATCATCAGTCTTTTTTACCATAGCCATTCAAGAAGATAATGTTGTGGTAGCTCAGTGTGATTTTGATTTGCATTTCCAGCATGGCTAATGATGTTAAGCAACTTTTCATGGGATTATTGGCCATTTGCTTATCTTCTTTGCAAACATCTCTATTCAGATCATTTGCCCATTTTAATTGGATTATTTGTGTGTGTGTGTGTGTGTGTGTGTGTTTTTTAGTAGTAGTAAGACCTTGTGTATTCTAGATCGAAATCTCTTATCAGATATGTGATTTGCAAAAAACATTTCTCTCATTCTGTAGGTTGCCTTTTCATTTTCTCAAAGGCGTCCTTTGAAAGCCAATACACTGTTGAAGAGTTATGGGGAGAGCAGACATTGTTGTCTTGTTCCTGATCTTAGGGGGAAGCATTTATTCTTCATCATGTAATGTGATGCTATTTATGGATTTTTCATAGCTGTCCTTTATACTGTAAAGAAGTTCCCTGTATTCCTAGTTTATTGAGTGTTTTATACTGAAAGAGTATTGAATTTTGTTAAATAATTTTTCTGTGTCTATTGAGATGGTCATGCAGTTATAGTTCTTTGTTCTATTGATGTAGTATATTAACATCATTGATTTTGGGATGTTTAATCAATTTTTCATTCTTGAGATAATCCCTACTTTGTCGTGGTACATAATCCTTTTCATATGTTACCACATTATATTTGGTAGTATTTTGTTTAAGATGTTTTCATTTATGTTCAAAAGTGATATTAGGGTCAGTAGTTTATAAAGGTATAATATTTATAATCTTGGAGGTCAGTAGTTTTCTTATCTTGTAATGTCTAATTAGATTTGGTACCAAAATAATAATGACCTCATAGAATGACTTGAGAATTGTACTTACTCATTTTAATTTTTGAAAGAATTTGTGAAAAATTGTTATTAATTTTTCTTTAAATGTTTGGTAGAACTCACTAGTAAAGCCATCTAGGCTTGGGTATTTCTTTGCAGTAGGTGTTTATGATACTAATTCAGTCTTTTTACATGTTCTAGATCTATTCAGAATTTTCATTTTCAGTAGTCGATTTCAGTGGTTTATGTCTTCCTAGGAATCTGTCCATCTCACCTAAGTCATCTAATTTGTTGGCATATAATTATTCATAGTAGTTCATGATAATCTTTTTCATTTCTATAGGGTTACTGGTAATGTCCCCTCTTTGAGACCCAGTTTTATAATTTGAGTCTTTTTTCATCTTGGTCGGTTTAGCTAATAATTTTTCAATTTTGGTTTGTCTTTCCAAACAAACTTTTGATTTTGTTGATTTTCTCTATTTATTGTTTTTTTTTCTTTATTTTATTTATTTCTACTCTGATCTTTATTATTTTCTTTATTCTTTTTGTTTGGGTAGGTTAGTTTGCTCTTCTTTTTCAGTGTCTTAGGTAAAAAGTTATATTATTTAGATCTTTTTTCAAATATATACATTTACCAATAAAAAATGTTCTGTAAGAGTTGTTTAGCTGCAATTCACGAATTTTGATATGTTTTATCTTCATTTTCATTCATCTCAAAGTGTTTTTAGAATTCCATTGTGATTTCTTCTCTGACTCATTTATTTAGGGCTGTGTTGTTTATTTTGCACATATCTGTGAATATTTCAAATTTCTTTCTGCCATTGATATCCAATTTCACCCCCATTGTAGTTGGAGAACATACTTTGTATAATTTCAACTCTTTTAATTCTTTTTAAATTTATGAGGCATATTTTATGGCCTAGTATATGGTACATTCTAGAGAATGTTCAATGTGCACTCAAGAAGAATGTTTATTCTGCTGTTGTTTGGTGGAATTTTCTGTAGATATCTGTTAAGTTTAGTTGATATACAGTGTTCAAGTCTTCTATTTTCTTATTGGTTATCTATCTAGTTGTTCTATCCATTATTGAAAGTTAAGTATTGAAATAACCAACTATTCTTTTTCTACTTTTTCTTTCAATTTTGTCTATTTTTGCTTCACCTGTTTTAGGGCTCTATTGTGTATATATGAGGCATATTGAATCATATGTTTATAATTGTTATCTAATTCCAAATAATTATAATTTATCATTATAAATATCCCCTCTCTCAAGTAACATTTTTATTTTATTGTCTGCTTTTTCTGATATTAGTATATAACTTCAATTCTCTTGTGGTCCCTGTTTACATGATATATCTTTCCCCATCCTTTTACTTTCAACTTATTTGTATCTTTTAATCTAAAGTGCCTCCTGTAGACAGCATATATTAAATTTTTTTTTGTTTATCCTATCTATCTATGCATTTCAATGGAAGTATTTTACTCATTCACATTTAATGCTATTTGATATAGTTGCATTTATGTCTCACACATTATTCTTGATTTTTTTATGCCTGATATCTTTTTGTTGTTGTTTACCTATTTCTCCTTACTGCTTTCCTTTCATTAAATGTTTCTAGTGAAACATTTTAATTTAATTATTTTTATTATATGTTAATGAGGATTTTAATGATTATTCTAAGATTTGCCATGTACATCTTAACTTAGCATCTATTTCAGATTTATACTAACTTAATTTCAGTGGGGGACAGAAATATTACTTAAATATAACTCTATTCCCATTTCCTTTTTTGGTGCCATTATTGTTATACATAGCACATCTGTACATATATATTTCAAACTTTACAGTCCATTTTTACAATTATTATTTTGTCTAAATATGTCTGTTAGAGAAGCTGAGAAAAGTACAAAAAGTATCTATAGAGAGTTTCTTATGTTAACTTTTTTATTTACCATTTGTGTTTTTCTTCATTTGTTCCTGTGAATTCACATTACTACCTGGTGTCATTTTCTTACTCCAGTACAGCTTCACTGCCATTTACCTCCTCTTTGCTGTTATTGTCAAAAATTATATTTCTTTATGTTATAGACTCAACAATATATTAGTTTATAAAGTTACTTTTTAAATTAGTTAAAAGGGTAACTATGTATTTATATTTTCTTTTATAGTTACATTATTAACTTTACTGTCACTTTTTCTTTTTCCATATGAAATCAGATCATCATCTGATTTTCTTTCAGCCTGAAGAACTATCTTTTAGTATTTCTTATAGGATGAGACTGCTAACATCAGATTCTCTCAGTTTTTGTCTAACTAGGAATGTCTTTATTTTGCTTTCCTTTTTGAAATTTATTTCACTTGACCTAAAACTCTTGGTTGACTTTTTTTTTTAGCACATTTAATATATCATTCCACTACTTTCCAGTGTCCACTGTTTCTGATAAAAAGTTAGCTGTCGTTCTTATTGAGACTCTCCTGTACCTGCCAGTGCAGCCAACTGGCCTACCAAAATTACACCTCTACCTGTTCTTTACTTCACAATTACAATATATAGTTATTGCATGAGTACTCAGTAAAGAACAAAAATTTCTTGAATACTTACCATGTGCAATGAAATGTAAGACTCTCTCATTTAATTGTCATAATAATCCTGTGAGGTATCTCTGTTTTACTTCTAAGGAAACCAAAGCAAAGAGGACAATTTCAGTGTCCTCTAGCTAATAAGTTGTAGAGCTGAAATTTCATATCTGATCTTTATGACTCCAGAGCCTGTGCTATTTGCATTACAGTTGCTGCCTTTCTAACTGTAGACCTCATAGACCAATGACCAAAGGATGTTCACGGTAATTTTATTTAATACATCTTTAATTAGCACCTAATTATGTTTTATATTTTGATAGGCATTTTGGGGAACATGAAAGATAAACTTCTTGCTTCTGGAAGTTTATAATCTAATTTAACAAAAAAAATTAGTAATGGTGTAACACAATACATTTGTGAATTATAAATGCTGCTACAAGTTATAAATCAGTAAATTAATATAGATATGGATGAATCTAAGGAGGTTGAATAGGTTCTCTAGAGGTATATTTTAGGCAGGCGATCTACCATTAATAAGCACATTTAGGTGAAAATGAGTGTAAAATATTTAAGGATAAACAAAAGGGAGTCCTATGTAGAGCTTGGGGGAGAAGAATGGGAGATAATAGTGGGTCAAGGGGTAGTCAGGGAAGACCTCAGATCTCAAACATATGATTAATGTGTTCAAACTGGGTTTTCTAGGCATTATAGAAATACAGAAGAATATTGTATAATTCTCATGTTTAAAAAATAATTTACTGAAAATAAGTATGTCAGGGGTATGTAGGAATCAAGAAGTCAGGAGTTCATTTCTTTGAGCCAGAGTTGCCAAGCCAAGAGTTAACAGTATGCACTCCCAGCTAGGGAAGTGTTTTAGAAACCTTGAGAGCAGCATTTGCCCCACAGGCAGCCTTTCTGCTTTCACTTAAGAGCTGGAAATACACTTCTTCTGGACACTGTCTAGATATATGACATTAACCTGTTCAAGCCACAATGAGGTGGCAGAGAGTTTACAGATGCATTTGTTCAAGGATTTTATCTCTCTTAAACAAGCAGTAGCTTTAGTGAGTTTTGGCATGATCCTGTTGTGAAGAGCCAGGCTCTTAGTACTTAAAACATTTTGTAGAAAAGGTGCTATGCACATTGAACTGATGCTATTTATGACTGCTTTGGTTTTTTTCTAAGTGTCTGGAATGTCTGCTCAGAGATTACCAATATGGGGGCATTCCCAAGAGACTTTGCCACAAATGGCAGTTCTATCAACACCCAGTTATGAAAAAAGAACAGTATTCTATGACTATTAAGAGAGTTGGCACTATTTATATCACATAAAAAGGCGGCCCAGGTCATCACTACTATGCCAGTCTTGGTAAATTCATCAGGACATGTGGTTTTCCTCAATGTTGATAAAATGTCTCCTTTGGTGACACTCACCAGCAAAGGATAAAGTTCAAACTCTTAGACTTGTATTCAATGTCCTCTACAGTATTCTTTTTATTCTTTTACTACTTACCTACAAAAACCTCTGTTCTGACCAAACAGCCCAATTCACTGTTGCACAAACTTTTTATTTTCTCAGTAGTATGTTTTTGTTACCCCCATCTACAATATATCCCTTACTTCCCCTCCTTCCCTTTCCTATTCCTTTATTTAAGTCCTGAGTATCCTTTAAAAGGCAGTTCTGATCCTCCAAGAGGACAGCTTCATAGAGATTATGAGTGGTCTGCTGTTTATTCCTGTGGTTGGTTGGTTGGTGTTCTCGATATAGATTCTGTTTTACATTTTTAAATATTTTTTAGATTTGAAACTCCTAACGGTCAGGAACTGAGTCTCTAACTCTGCACACAACCAAGATTCCTGTATAATTAGGAACTGAAAAGTCAATGATTTATTGATACTGATGTTATGAAGACAAATAGAGGAAAGCAATAGGGAGAAGAGGGATTGTTTACTCCTAGAAATTTGTTCTATAATTCATAAGAAAAATTTATGTTGACCTAGGTTCCCCTGAAGAATTCGTATAAATGTGTAAAATTTATTAGGATGCCCCACCAAGGCTGGGGGAGTAAAGCTAGGTTAGGCTAGTTAGACAAGATTCTCAAACTAAACTTTTATGACCTTTCCCTGGCTATGAAAAATGAAGAACAAGCTTCTCCAAATGCAGGTCACTTTTCTACAAGTGCCTAGTCTTCCTGGAAAGCTAAGGAGAGCTAGCAATGTGTTCCTGTTTTTCTGCCTGTTATTGTAGTTTCTGCTGGATATCATAATCTATATCAACATGTGCCAGCATCATGATTGCTATTGTAGTACTCTTCTTGGTGATGCAGATTTCTTTCAGCAGGAGTAGCAGTCACCAGGAGTGATAAGCAAGAGCTACATATGATGACACAAGGCCAGTAAAAACTAGAAACTTGCATCAGTCATTGTCTGAATCATCAATGATGACCTTCCCTTATTTCTTATTTCCCCCCTCACACCCCATTTTTTAAAAAGGCAATGCTTTGGGCTATCATGAATCAGAATTGCACTATGCACAAAGAAGTTGTCTGCTACCATTTTTATGAATGCTTCTGGGTAAACCAGGCTTGGCATATAAGTATCTTGCAACTTGATATTGTAATTGGTTTAAAGGGGATGCTGCTTCTGAGACTGAAATTATTATTGTCTGTTCCCTATGGCCTATACAGGTAGCAAACTGTGCCTTAATGAATGAAACATAACATATCTAGAAGACTTGAAGTTCAGTCTAAAACCAGATGCCATATGGTCCCATCTTTTATCAACTAACATGCAAAAGGTAGATAAAATGCTTTTTTCTTTTTCTTTTTTCACATTTTGTTCTGTCTTGGGTAATGTTATGAGAATGGTAGACGTATATGCACCATTTAATACTAAACCACCAGGGAGGTTTTGGTACTTAGTTTTGGAAAAGATTCATCAGTCACCACCAACTCATCATGTGCTATGAAGCATCAGGCATGGTAATAGGAAAACACTTGAAGAGGTTAGACTATACATAAATATTTGTAGCCTGCTGAGGTGTTTTCCCAATTGTAAAAATGTTAGAGAAAATATGAAGAAAATGTGCACCATTTGCTTAGAGAAAGAATGCTTTATATTCTATGCCAGTGTCTCTTTCTCCTTTTACTTTCTTCCTTTTTTTAGTATTAGGAATTAAAAATATTTTGTACAGCCTTAGGTAGAATATGATCCAGTGACAAAAATAATTGTGAATTTGTCTAACTTCTATTCTGTCTTAACTGTTTTCTTTACCTGTATGTCTCTGGGTAAAGAACCTCACTTGTTACCACCCAGCTTTTTGATTGGTATTGACTAAATCATACTATGGGCCCTCCTGGGGGATCTTCTGTTGAGTAAAGTTATTTCCTTTACTAGATTCTTCCCAGGATGGTGTCTGTAAAACATTCTGAATTTTTTGGTTGTTATCAAAACAGTCTCCTAAGCCCACGGTCTGGGTTCTGATTTGGATTGGAGAGTTGCAGTTTCATAAGGATCAAATGAATGTGCATTTCTGGAAGGAAGGAACATTTTTTGTGGTCATGGCAAATGCCACTGGACATCACCAGTTTTAGACTTAGGGGCATCTGAGAAGAATGTGATATTTTTCCATATTTTAGCTGCTTTTTTGAAGCTAAGTTCCTTCAGTCAGTGGCATGCTCTCATACTGGAATGATTTTTTGCTTAGTGTGATTATAGATATACTTGGTCATACTTCAGCCCCCACTAGTTGGGAGCTCCCTGAATTAAATATGTATACTGAGTCTGGCCTATGTAATTACTGAAAATAAGAAATTGAATGCAGATGTATTGCAGTTTCTGCTTAGATTCAGGCACTATTCTCAAGGTTAAGAAGGGGACAAGGGAGAATATGCATGAAGACAATTTACCAAGGATTAGGCTACATCTTTTTTTCTGTGTCTGGTTTAAAAAATCTCAGGATTTTCTTGAAAGGGATATATGGAAATTGTGGGTAAAAGCATGAATGATTTAGTGGTGGAATAAAGAGAAGAGAATGGAAATAAACGGGGATATAGATTAATTTGGTGACAGATCAGGAAACTTTGGTAGTAGATATACATTTCTAACGACTTCTTTTTATATTTGTTTTGAAATAATTTCAAACTTGGAAAAATTACAGTACATACAAAAAAAAAACTCCTATATTTCCTCACACAACTTCTCAAAATGTTAATATTCTACAACTGTTTTCTCTTTCCTTTTTTAACCCTCCAGTGTATATTTTTCAAAAAACAAGAGACTCTCCTACATAACCAAATGCAGACGTCCAAAGAAATCAGTGATCTTACAGCACTACTATCCTATCTACAGGCTTTATCAGATTTCAGCTTTACCAAATTGTGTTTCCTTTTGCTTTCTGATCCAGCATCCAATTCAGATGAGGAGCTACATTTAGTTGTCATATCTCTTTAGGCTCTTAAACTTTAACAGTTCCATGATCTGGTTTTCATGATCTCGAGTTTTAAAACAGTAAGACCTTTCATTTTGAAGAGTGTTCTTCAAAGCTGGGTCCGTCTGATATTTCTTTGGGACCAGCGCCAGGTCATGCTTTCTTGGCGGGAATCCTGCAGAAGTGATGCTGCGTTCTTCCCTGTGTGTGACGTTAGTGTGTGCACGATGTCAGTCTCTACATTTCTCTACTGGTGGGGCTACCCTTAATCACTGGGTAAGTTATTGTCTGCTAGATTGCTCTACTGTAAAGTCATAATTTTCCCACCTTG
This sequence comes from Macroglossus sobrinus, assembly GCA_004027375.1. Lineage (NCBI taxonomy): Eukaryota > Metazoa > Chordata > Mammalia > Chiroptera > Pteropodidae > Macroglossus > Macroglossus sobrinus. The sequence goes on along the minus strand of PVKZ01001378.1, from coordinate 301,930 downwards.
ATAAATCCTCAAGTGTTTGTGGCTGGGAGAAGGTATTCCAAGATTATGCTGATATTCTTTTCTATAACAAAGCTTCACTCATTAAGTTACTAAGCTTAGCATCCAATAAGGAATCTGTTCTGAATAAACCACCCCTATGACTATTGCCAAATCTATATTTATTAGTTGGTATCCTATAGTAAGGAAAAGTTTCCCTTTGTATTAGTCTGAGTTCTCCAGAGAAATAGAACTGCATTTAACCAATCCTCCAATCATACCAGCCACCTCCTCAGCCCCTAGCCCCACTGCTGCTGCTTCAGCTTTTCTGTCATCTGCTTGGTCCTTGGGCATGCTGCCACCTCCAAGGGGAAGGAACAGTCGGGAACTTCAATGACCTCTAACTATTACGTTTTTAATACAGTAATTCAGTAATTGTTAATACAATAATTTTAATACAGAATACGTGGGTTTAATATTAAAAAATTTAGATAGTCACAAGAGTTCCCCAAGGTCAATGTAGAATGAATAATTCAGCTGAGGAATGAATTTACATTAAACATGCAGAGGTGTGTTTAAGAGAAGGTCATTTGCCATGGTAGTTTTAAACATGTCCATAAATCTTTTGCTATTCTTCCCATCAAATAAGGGCTCTTTCCATGAATAAGGGCTAGCCTTAATGACTTGCTGTTAACAAATAGAATATAGCAGAAATGACATCACATGATATCCAAGGCCAAATCATATAAGGTGATATGGCTTTTGTTTGTTTTTCTCTTGGGATGCTTTCTCCTGGAACCCAGCCACGATGCTGTGAGGAAACCCAGGCCACATGGAGAGTCTATGTATAGGTGTTCTGGCCAACATCTTTGCTGAGGTCTCAGCCATTAACTACCAGACATACGAGATAATTCCAGCCCCCAACCATTGTCTGACTACAACTACACAGGATACCCTGAGCAAAGTCTGCCTAGCTGAGCCAAATCAACCCCTGAGAGATAATGATAATGAAACAATTGTGGTTGTTTCAAGCTACTGAATTTTGGATGATCTATTACACAACAGTAGATAATGAAAATATTTATCTAATGACTGTATCCACTTGTTCAGAATCTGATCTCAACACAGATTTGCCATCACATGATAGTAACTTTTAATTCTTGTAACAACTCTATCAAGTAGACATTAAAACCCCCAATTTTTAGAGTTAAAGAGTAATATGTTAGAGGAGAAACTTGGAAAATTAAGTCCTAGACTATTTTTAGGGGTTGCTACAATTCAGGTTTTTTGTCAAAATCTAAAACCTCAGTTTCCCCAAAGACACTTTGAATTATCCATCCCCTTTGACTTTTGTGCAACATTTGAAACCACATAGCATCACTTTCTTGAAGAAATTTTCCTTTTTTTAGCTTTCAAAATGTTATATTGGCCTGTTTTTCCATTCACTTCTCCAATAATTCTTCTCTACCTTCTTAACTCTTCTTTCTCTCCCCAACTTCCCAGGATGCAGTCTGACGTACTCTGCTCTCTTTCCAGACTTTCTCAGAAGTCCTCTTCTCTCATTATAATTATCATTTCTAAACAGATGACTTTCTCTCTCTGTATTTATAGCCCTGATTTTTTTTTCTGTATTTGTGTTTGTCAGCTAATAATGTCCACTTAAAAGCCTCAGCATCATCACAAAATATAGTTAGCACTGGAAGCATACTTTTAACGTTCTTATCAAAAATGACTCCATCTTCTGATTTACTTATTTCAGTTTTTGACATTATTATTTTCTTAATATAACCAAAGTTTAAACTTCAGAATTCTATGATTAATCCTTTTTTTTTTTTTTGTAGTGAGTCATAAAGTTCTGATTCTTTTTGTCCTTTCTGTTGTATTTGGCATAACCTCTGCCTTAGCAATTGCCTCCTAACTGGATTCTGGGCTTCTAACTTCTTTCTTCCCTAAGCTGTCCTGCTTATTACTACTAGCTCATATCACTAAAATATTATATCAAATCCTGATTGAAAACTTCCAAAAGCATCCCATTGTGTACAAGATAAAAGTTCTCCATAATATGAACACAAACTGTCCTCAAGTTTCTCTCATCATCACCAAATCCCAGCCTCAGTCAAATCGGTCTACTCAGTCCCTTAAATATTTCATGTACAGGTTTACCTCTTCAACTTCATTATCTTTGCTTTTGTAGAATCCCTTCTCTCCCTCCTCTCTCTCTCTCTCTCTCTCCCTCTCTCTCTCTCTCTCTCTCTCTCTCTCTCTCTCTCTCTCTGCCTGTCTCCCTATCTCTCCCTCCTTCCTTCTCTGTCTCTGTCTCTGTTTCTCTTCAATTCCAACCCTCCATGAATTTCTACCAGTCCAAAAAAAGCTATGAAAAAAGTTATTTAGGCCACATTAAAAGGAAATATGTATGTGTGTATGGGGAGGGTGTTACTTTACATACAGTGGCCATCGAATTCCTTTGTCATAGGATGACATTTGATTAGAGATCTGGAAAAAATTATCAGAGAGCCACAGAGATATCTGATGGAAGATAATTTTATGTGTTTATTTCTTAATTTTTTCCCTTTTTTTGCTTCTATTTTTACTATTGGTAAATTAAAAAAATATATTTTTATTGTTTAAAGTAACCCATATACACAGTTTAAAAGTCAAATATTGCTCTAAGCTTATAAAAGAAATCATGTTTCTTCTCCCTTTACTGCCTCTGACTCCTGCTTTCTAGTGGTGACCATTTTCAACTTTTTAATCTATTTTTTATGTTTTCCTAAATAATATGTTTATACTGCCATTTCTGGATTCTTTTTCAGTTTTAGATTTTATCTGTTTATTTTCTACTGAAGAATGTAATGATACATCCTTCTCCTACTAACCACATATGTGCTCTCACTTCCCCTCCATTTTCTTTCTTGCATAGTTTTTCCAGTTTTTGAATGGGTCGTTAGTCAGTGTTTATACTGTTACAGCCATGCACATTGACCATATTGTATACTGTGATTATTTTTCTTGCTTATGCAACTTTTCTTTTTTGTTCTTTCCTCTTTTTTTGTAATAATTTCTGTTGTTTTTGTATTTTTCTATGTACTTATGTTATTAATGCTTCCCCAATTCTTCACTTTAAAATTAATCTTACCTTTTTTTCTATATGGCCAAATGTAACAGGTAACCTGTCTATCTGTTTGTTTTTTTTGTTTGTTTGTTTGTTTGTTTTATTGAAAAACCATTTCTTCTAAACCCCTCTGTCCTTTTGTCTCAATTTGGAAAGGTCGTTCTCTAAGACTATTGCCCATTGTCACTCTTGGACTTCCTCACCATTCTGGCACTTCTCTTTCATACTACAGCCTCTATTTCTTAGATTCCTTCTTTTCCTTATTTGCCCTCCACCCAACTTTTAGGGTGTTGTATTATATATTCTAGTAATTTCCTAAGAAAGATGTCATAACAGTTACATTTTTTGACCTTATATACCTGAAAATATATTTATTTATCTTTATATTTCATTGATAATTTGCTGTTGAATTCTGGGTTAGATTTTTTTCCCACTTGGTTCAGAAAGCATTGCTCCATTGTCATCTAACATTTATGTTCTCATTGAGAAGTCTGATACTTGGATTTCTAATTCTTTGTTATTTTCTGGTGTTTAGCATGAAGTGAGGGGGGGACCTCTTCTTTATTCACACTCTCAACTAATCCACCTGTTTTAGGGCCTTCTCATTATCCCTATTTTTGTCTCTCATTCCTCTTAATTTGACCCTTTCTGTGTTTTGCAGCATGAACTATTCCTGCACTTAGTTGTCATTGCTGCCTGTTGGCATTTAAGTTTTAACTTCATCTTCTCTGTTAGGTTAGGGGCCACTCAATCATCTATTTTTCATCTTCCAAAATTATGTTTAAATCTCTAGTTCTCTGTAAGTTTCCACTTTTTTTTCTAGTGGAGTGTGTTCCTTTTAGAAATTTCTTTGGATTGATTTCTGAACACTGCAGAGATAACTATGTGTTCGATATGCTGTAATTAACAGGAAGTTAAGGACTTCAGCATTTTAAGATATAAACCTATTTCTCCACCCTTATATATTTTTTAAAGAGATCCAATTTCCATATGCAATCTACAATAGAGCATATTCTCTAATAGTGCAAAGTAACATTTGCTAATAGCAAAGCATTAGACAGGAGTTGAATTCATGGAAATAAAATCAACACATGTTCATCAAGGTCTGCCATGATGGTACAAGGCATCAAGAGAATATAAAAGAAATATATGATATGGCCTCTCCTTCCAAGAAGTTTGCCATCTTGTTCGGATGACAAAATGTACACATCATCCATGTGAGAGAGTTAAATATTTCATCAGAAACATAAAAAATACTGGAAATGGACTTGAACAAAAAATCGGATGATTTTAGTAAATGGAATAGATAAGGTAGGTGCTTCTGAGAAGAATGAGAATGTATGAATAAAGACATGACTTTAACTTTAAACAAAAAATAATTTTCAAAATAAAATGCACTTATAACGCTAAAAATTTTATACCTATTTTGGAGGTATTTAAAAGGTAATAGCAATAATCAATTTCAACAAAATGTAAGTAACTTTAAATACTTGCAGTCATTTTAGAAACAGATATCATGGCCTTAAAATGGGTTTTTCTTCACACAAATTCTTTGAGTCTTTCTGTTTCTGCTACATGATTTGAAGTGGAGATTGGCCCCTGTGTCTGGCAAACCTAGGCTTAATTGGATTAGCAAATGCAAGTCTAGAATTTTAAATACCAAATTTGTGCACATTCTTGGCATTCTAAACCCATTGGAGGCATTTTGGAATGCTTAAAAGTCTCCAAAGGGTCCAGACTAACCAATCTACCCACTCAGGCAAAAATTTCAACTTAAGGAGACTGCATTTTAATTTTAAAATGTCTTTCAGTTTCTTAGTATACCACTTCAGTTTAGCCCTTTGTATATGAGCCTAAGTGCATCAGAGAATATGCCTCTTATTCATATCTTATCTGTCTCCCTGGATAATCCAAGGGCCTTCATTTATTCATTTTCCATTTCCCCCAATCGATAAGTGATGCTGAATTTAATTTCCACATTCAGACATTTGAATTCTCATCTAATTTTGGTCCTCAGTGAGGTAAGAAAATGTTAATATCTCTTTCTTCCCTCCCAACCTCATCTTTAGTATTCTGGGGGTTTACTTGGCTTGCCTTTCCAATGTTTAATTTAATCACTGATAGCCTTTGATTCTTTCTTATGTTTAATTCAAATCCATTGCTCTGCCAGGAAGCTTTTTCTAATTATTTTAGTCTGTGTTAACTCTACATCATCTGAATTTTTATTTTATTTACAACAGATTCAGACACCTTAGCATGTAATTTTTCTCTAATAATATGATGTGTATTTGATATGATCAATCTCCCTAGATCAAAAAATATTTTTGAAATTGGCATATTATATATAGTGTGTAACTTTGCTGATAATTCAATCCTTTATTTAGACATCTCTAAAGTGGATCAGTTAGTTTTACTGCAACTGACTGTAACCAGCTGTAACCATGCTTCAGTTGGGATAGTTTTAGTTAATAAAAACCATCCTCAAGACATATATTGCCCTAAAAAATACATTCTATGATTAGATTTTTCAATCTGAAAAATATTTTCATCTCAGAAGGTAATTTTCTGTCCCAGAAAAATATTTCCATTTCAGAATTCTTGAAATTCATGGATAAAATGTTTTCAGTTGTTGAACGGTGTGTTTGGCAAGAGGAGTTTTGCAAAGAGAAAAGGAGCATCAAGGCTGCAGCCTAATCTTTGACAATTCTTTGCACAAATCCTTCCTTATACTCAACTTGACTTCAAGGTGGTAGCTGGGTCTAAGCAAAGGCTAAGTAACCCCCGTCTCACTCTGTGCTTGCACTCTCACTAATCACACTATTGGTTTTATGTTACTCAGCATTTGAAGACCAGTCACTGCATTTTTTACCAAAAGAGCAATAGACAAAAGAAGGAAGGAAGGGAGAGAGGGAGAAGGGTAAAAGGAAATCATTTATCTCAAGTCATAATGTGTGATGTTTGTTACTGTCTTAAAGATAGCTATGAATTGTAAATTTGAAACCTGTGTAATAATTAACCAGTATTACCCCAGTAAACATAATACATTTTTTTAAAGATGGTTATGGGAAGACGGGTTAGATTTTAGAGCTTGGTGCCTTTCCTACCTTGTAATTTCTTCCTCTTTCATTTTCCTGGAATCATCAATAGGTGTTTCTTTGTCTTATGTGAGTTGCATCTATTTCTATTCAGACCCTGGAGGCTCAGCTTCCCTGAAATGGGCTTTTAAAATCTTGTCTTCATAAAGGTAGGCCTTTTCCTACAAATGAATTTCCTATGAACTGCCAAGAAAATTAGTTTCTTGATAATCTTAGACTTTAAGATTCTTTGGTTTATTTATAACATTCTTAAAATTAACCTGAACACCCAGTCTTATACAATTTCACATTGGAGTGGAAGACACTCGATGTTTGGTTCCATGAGGTATCTTGTGGCCATATATACCTCCAGCATTTCAGGATGTACCTTCACAAATGTGGCCTTTCGTGGGAGAAAAAATATGTTGGGAAACTTAGTAACTTCAGGAACATTGCTTTGTGTTTGAAGTATCATGTATTATTACCATAGTACTTAACTTTTCTTAAACATTGACTTGGGCTATGTACTGGGCTATCTCTGTTTCCTATAAAGATTCTGTAAGGTCCTTATATTTTTTTTCCTATTGTAAAAAGTTATTGTAAACTGGGTAGCTTAAAACGCCCTGTTCTCTCATTGTTCTGGAGGCCAGAAGTTGGAAATTAAGACATCTGCAGGGCCATGCTCTCTCTGATGGCTCTAGAGAAATATCTTTCCTTGCTTCTTTCATTTCCCAGTGGCTCAGGCATTCCTTGGCTTGTGGCTGAATAATTACAGTCTCTACCTTTGTCTTCACGTGGCCTTATCTTCCTGTGTGTCTCTCCTCCATGTGTCTCTTATGAGAACACTTGTCATTAGATTTAGGACCCACCCAGAAAATCCCAATTGTTCATACTTCAAGATCCTTAACTTAATTTTATCTGCAAATATCTTTTTCCAAATAAGATCACGTTTATAGGTTCCAGAAGTTAAGATATGGATGGGTGTGGGCCACCATTAAACTCATTACAGTCATTTAAGCTTTTTTTAATTGGCTGAAGAAACTAAGGTTAAGAGAAGTCACATAACTTGGTCAAGATTAGATAAACAGAATTTTAATCTGGCTTAATCTCCCATCAAAATTTGTGGTATTTCCATTATACCGTCTCTTATGTGAAGCTCTCTGAATAGAGTATATACCTTGACATAGTCAGCAGTTTATAGATGTGGTGATTTTGTTCTCTTTTCATACTAGCCTGTGCTATTATCATCCTAGTACCCTTCCAGGCAATCCCACCTTCACCAGGAAAGTTTGTGTTAACTCCTTTTGAGAATATACCTATAGCACAATTATCTCAGTCATCTCATGTTAAAACACTAGCAATAGGGCAGCAAGTTCCCAGCAAACTAATTCATTGCTATAAGCCGAACTTTGTCATTCTCTTTCACATCAGCAGAAGAGGCAAATGGTTTAAGTCATATGTTTGGGTTATCAGCGGGACACAATTTTCCACGGATGAATGTAAACAGTATGTTTTAAAAACATGATTTTTATGGCGTGTTTCAATCTTAATGATTGTTTATCATCAAAATTCAAAGACACCCTTAACTTGGTACACGTGATATGTTGACCTAGACCAGATGTTCTGAGCTCACAACCTTTCTGAGGATTCTGATTGTAGCCTCAGCTGCCTTGTTTCATTTATTGCTCCAAGAATGGCAAATTTTCATCATTTTTTCATATCTAGGTTCATTATTCTCTCTCTAATTTAAGCTCTTTCCCTTAGCAACTGCACCAAAGCACATTTTTACAGAGAATTTCATGGACTTTTTTTTTTTAATTAATTCAGTGATGTATGCTTTTGAGTGTTATCACTTCAGTCCCATTTTATAGCTGGGGAAGTTGGTTCAGAGGCAACTGACATTTCATAGGTTATAGGGCATGCTCTTATCAGAGACTTCCTGTTCATTGCTCTCAGGACTATGGCTGACATTCTCTTTTCAACTGTAATCCATACAAAAATAGACTTTAATCTTATAATTTGTATAATTTTCTTTCCTTCAGTTCTCATTTCCCTTAGCATCTACTTAGCATGTCAGGAGTTACTCTGTGATATATTCATTTGGCAATCACTTATTTCATGATTTTCTATCTTTTTGAGATTCCTCACCTAGATTGTACACGGGGAATCTTTTCCGCTTTGAATTCCTTTCTGTATCCCCCAAGATGCCTGATATTATTCTACTCACACTGGAAACACAGAATGTTTGCTGACAGTACGGTCTGGAAAGGGGAGTGCATCCTCTTCGGGCCCATGAAGCGAAGGTTGCTCATTTCCCCTGCTGCAGTCGAGGCTCCTTTACCACCGCATTGCATGGGGTCAAAGACCGTGGATGCTGGAGTCAGGCGATCTGCGTTCAGCTTCAGCCCTATTTCCTACGTTGGTCAAACTACTTAGCTTTTGTGTCCCTCAGGTTTCTAACCTATACAGTGGAGCTAATAATAGCACTTATATCACAGGATTTTTGATAATTAAGTGAGTTAATACTAAAATGAAAATCATGTCTGGAATATAGTGAGCATGAAATATGTCCTTATTAAATAAGTAATCCTTTTCTCAGAGTTACTGCCACTGCAGAGCATATTGTGTTTCTGCGCCTGATCTTGTTTCCCACCAATTCACTTGCTGCTGCAGCCAGAGTGACCCTTCTAAAGTACAAACAGGATACTTTACTTCTCTGCTTAAATACCTAAACAGAGGGAGTTTCGGCTTCCAACTGTCACAGAGTAAATGATACCAAGCTAGACTTCTTGCCGTAAACTTTCTAAAGCTGGGAAAAACATAGCAGGAACCTGTTTTTCAGGGAATGGAAAATAGCCAGTTTAAGACTATAATCCTTGAGGAAGAAAACTCATGAAGTGAGCCTCATGACTGCCCAGTTCTCTGCCTGAAAACAGTTTTCTGACTACGGCTTAAAGAGGTAGAGTCTAAACTGAGTACAGTATTTCCACTGACCTGAGGCAGCAGAGATTAAAGTTCTGGGTTACTAAAGCAGTGAGAGGCCTCATGGCTAGCAGCTGCAGTTGGCTTAGGAGCTGAACAAAGATACCAGAAATTAAGCCGTACCTGAGGACACTGACAGCCTTGCCAGAGTACAGAGATTTTCCTTAAGGTCCTGTAACATCCCTGGCATCCAACTGAGACACCATAAAGGCCATGTCTTAGGAGTAAAAATCTATAATAAAATCGTCCTAAAAAACTTTAATACCAAGCTCTACAAGATTCATACAGCAATAGTGCTTGAAGGTTGAATCCCACCAAGTTACAGGGACTGGTAAAACACCTTGGACTTTCCCGAGTCCCTCACTAATAAAGCGTAAAATCAAGCCTACACAAATTCTAGAGTAGCTAGTAACCGAACTTGTTGCTGAATGTGTGTGTGTTTGTGTGTGTGTGTGTGTGTGTGTGTGTGCGCGCGTGCTATATATACGTATCTGTGTGTGTATGTATAATATACATTATATATATATATATATATGGCAAGGAAGACAGCACAATCCTAATTCTCTAAAATATATTATCTAAAACATCTAGTATTTAATCAAAAAAGAAAAAGAAAAATGTAATACATAGGTAGAAAAAAGTAAATAGAAACAATTAATTTTCTGTGCGATAATTCAATAGGAAAATGATAGTCTTTTCAATAAATGGTGCTGAGAATCTAATCTCCATATCCAAAATAATGAACTTCAATTCTTACTTCATACCATGTTCAAATTTAATTCGAAATGGAATATATACCTAAATACAAAGATTAAGACTATAAATCTTACAGAAGCAAACATAAGAAAAAAGAAAAAGCAGTAACCATAAAAGAAAATAAATTTGGCTTCCTCAAAAAGTCAAATATATGCTTTTCAAAGGAGAAACTCAAGAAAATGAAATGGCAAGCAACATACTACAAGAAAATATTTATAACACATATAACTGACAAAGCTCTTGAATCAATAATTCATAAAGAACTCTTACAACTTAATAATAAAATGATTAATTCAATTTTTTAAAATGGCAAATGAAGTAAACACATTTTTTAAAGAACAAAATACAAATGGCCAATTAGCAACCAGACAAGAAAATATTCAATATTACTTACTGGTCATCAGGAAAATACAAATTAAAATTAAAATGAAATACCACTTTAGACCTATAGAATGACTAAAATTAAAATGATTGGTAATATAAAATGTTGGCAGGGATGTTATGAAAGAAAGAAGAACCCTCCTACCTTCATAGTAAGGTATAAAATGGCATGACCATTTTTGAGAACATACTTAATCATATGACCTTGCAGATCTTTTCTTAGGTATTTACTTAGAGAAATAAAAACTTACATCCATAAAAAGACTTGTACATGAATGTTCACAGCCACTTCACTTAAAGTGACACCAAACTGGAAACAACCCAAATAATGATGGGTTCTAGCCAATAACTGGATAAACATTTCAGTATTGCATAATCTAATCTCTAGGTGTTTCATCTTTAACTTTTCCTCATTTGAGGGCATTTCTCTCTTTCAAGTTTTGCGTCCACTGTCCCCGCTACTGATAATCTTTCTACTCCTGGACCTTGAAGAGAGTGTTTCCTTTTATTTGCTAAGTATTCTTCCTATCTGTTTCCATAGCACTCTAGAGAAATATTGAATAGAGGATATATCACATTTTATTGTTTTTGCTTGTTTAATTGTCTTTCCTGTTAAAATTGTAATCTCTCTGGTTATAGAAACTTTGATTGCTTTGTTCCCCATAATACCTGTCACAGCATTGGTTTATGGTGGTGTTTAATAAATATTTGGTGAATGGGAAATGAAGTAACCAATAAAAGAACAAATGAACTCACATATACCTCCTGAGATCTTTAGGTAAATTCTTAATGATTTCAAAGTTCTGTTTTCTAAGTGAAAGTAATTGAAGACTTCTCCCCCTAAGCGAATATTATTTTTAGTGTGACACTACAAATTTTACTGTAGGTATTTTCTTCTAAATTGTATTTCTCAGAAGCCACCATTTTCGTAGGAAAAGTGAGTCACAGAAATGCAATTTTTGGCTGTGCCTTCTACCACCACCCTGTCCCCTCAGCTAGCCAGACCAAACATATAAACTGTGTTTTTGATTGTCCAAGGGATTTCTATCAAGATATTGTCTATCAAGATGTTTTATAGTCTTATTCCACTCTGAAAAATGTAGTATATTACTCCCTTTTTATAATGTTCTTTACGTTTTTGCAAATGTTTCTGAAAAATAAGTACTGTCTGTCTGTCTGTCTGTCTGTCTGTCTGTCTATCTATCTATCTATCTATCTATCTATCTATCTATCTATCTATCTATCTATCTGTAAGCCTGCCCACCTTCCTGTCTGTCTGAACACTATAGATGACGCCTAATAAGACAGATTCTTATTTACTCTGTTTCTGATGTCTTTTTTAAATTAATTAATTATTTTTTTTTGACATGTAGCTTCAAAGCTTTTAGAGAATACTATGCTACTATTTATTCAATTCAAAGCATCAGAAGTCTCCTTCTCTTCTGAGGACTCTTGAATAAACCAACCATGTGTGCTCCATGACACAATAAGAGCCTGACCAGGGCACTAAATGAGAGTTAGAGTCTGAAATTCTGTATAAATTATATCTAGTTTTTAAATATTCTCCTAAGATAGGCATTAAATATTCTCCTAAGATAGGCATTAATCCACTTTGCAAATAAAGATAATGGATCACAGAACAGTAATGTTTGTAAGGTCACAGAACTAATAGGTTGTAGAATCAAAATCAGACCTGTCAGACTTTTTAATCCTGTGTCCTTTTATACACACCATGTTGCTTTCCTAAGTGCTTGGAGGAAAAAATATTAATGACATAAAAATGACCCACAGTTGTCCAGATAGACTGAATGGCAAGTGGTGGCACCCATATTCTGAGATAAAGAATGCAGGAAAAGGGGCAATTTTAGAGGAGAACATGATATTTAGAGATATTTAAAGGTCAGTATTGATGATATTGAGGCAGGGATGACTGTAGGCCAATATGTATAGCTACTACTGGTGATGGGAAGAGAGTCTGGAGCACAAGCTAAGTGCCAAGGTTAGAGATGAAGGTGTGAACTCATCAGCACCTACATAGTGGTAACACTTTGGGTAGGTAGTGAATCACCCGGAGGAGTATACAGATTGAGAAGCGGAATAAATATGTTTTTGATTCTCTGGCCTCTAGATTCCCCTTGTTACCTTGTTTAAGAATTTCATGTATATATCAGGGCTTAATTAAAATTGGATTAATTTATTTAACAAATGTTGATAAAGTTACTGGATATCAGTTACGTGTTCAAAAGTAGACTAGGCTCTATGGGGAAAAGGAAGGCAGAAGATAAAATTTTACCTCTAGGAGCCTATAGTCTGGTTGGCAAGTCAGGGTATGTTTATATACTTTAAGTTGTAATGCACAGGCTAGACTGTGGACAGGAACAGCATGTTTTATGTTTGTGGATATGTTTCCAGGAAACCTTGGGTGTCTCATAACAGATCATCCCAGTCACTCAAAAGGTACTAAATAAACATCAATATAAGCTCCTCCCAGTTTGCTGCTTGGGTTTCTCTTCTCCTCTTTGGATGCTATTTATTACTTAGCAAATAATACAAATGTTTCTTTCTGATCTTATTATACTTTAAGACAGTGTGCTTTGATGCTAAAGAATGCAGGTGGACTGGAACTTAGAATTGGAAAGCTGTAGGGAGACCCATGCTCCATTGCTCATCCCTGCTTCTCACTACCTGTCTGGTTCATTCTTCCTTCTGAGGATATTTTGTGTCGACTCCTAGAGCTGCCTGACAAAGTATGACTACCCAGGGGAGAATACAGCCAGTGTGTTCTTGGTCTTGAGTCCCTCTTAGTTTTCTTCTTTCCTTAATACTGTGCATGTATTATTTTTAATCCTTAAAACAACCCTTCAAGACTGAAATTATTCTGTGTTTTTCATATGAGGAAATTGAAGCTGAGGGAGATTGAAGCCTTGCAAGTCACTGTCGTTTGTTGGGGATTCAAAGATGAAAACACAAGGCCCCTGGCCTCCTGGGCTCTGTAATCCAATGATGAAGCAGATATTGTCCATTTAATTATATGTATATATAATAAAAAATTGAAAACATAAACTATACAGATAAGATGAAAGTAGATCTTTTTTCTCACCACTACAGACATATAGCACCATTTTCAGAAGCAATTACCATAACCAAACTTTATCTTTCCAGAGATATTATGCATATATGTGTATATATGTGTGTGTACATACATATGCTTCTCTTTAATTTGATATAAATGGTATCATATAATACACACTTCTCTTTGCATCTTGCTTTTTCACTTAATGTATCTTAACATATCTTAGAGTTTTTGAGTATTAGTTCATGTAGACCTGCCTTGTTCCATTTAATTACTGCTTAGTATTCCATTATTTCATTGCATTCTAATTTACTTACCAGATCTGTATTAATAGAAAGCATTTGTTTCCAGTCTTTTGCTAATACAAGACAATGCTGCAGTGAATTACTTTGCATATGCATGAGAATATTTGACAGATAAAATGCTAGAAGTAGCATTGTTGGGTTAATGTGGCATTTTCTGAGTTAAAGTTTAGAAATCATCAGAGGTCTTGTACCTTAGCTTACCTCTATGTCTGTTTCTCTTAGTTCTGTATCTCTCCTAGGGATTCCTTAGCTGGGACTATTCAGACACTACAGTATATCTCATCTCTACTTTCTTGCCAGTAATCTGAATTTCTTTGTCTTTTTATATCATCAAATCTGGATCAATCAAAACATCTGCTTTCTTAACTATACCTAGACTGCCAAGTGTTCGGAATTAATAAATGTAATTTGGCCCTATTACAAATTTAAATTATTGAAGATCATTTAGGGACTTTATAGTACTCAAAAATCCTTTTATTTACACCTAAGTCAGGGGTCCCCAACCCCTGGGCTGCAGACTAGTACTGGTCCATGGCCCGTTAGGAAATGGACCATACTGCAGGAGATGAGCAGATGGGCTGTCTAGCAAAGCTTCATCTGTATTTGCAGCTGCTCCCAAGCACTAGCTTCACAGCCTCAGCTCTACCTCAGATCATCAGGCACGAAGTTCTCATAGGAGCACCCATCCCTGGTGCCAAAAAGGTTGGGGACTGCTGGCTTAACTAATTGTCCCATTTCCAACATTGGATCTACATTCACAAACCTTCCTCTTATTCGTACCACCCTCACACTCAGGAAATAACTCAGTTCCCTACTTTTTAAAGAAAGACAGCTCATTAGATAAGAACACCCTTAATTCTTCTTTTAACTCTCAAAATTTCTACATAAAATTATCAGATGATCTCTAAAGTTTCCCTTTCACTATCTAGTACTACTCCTTACTCCTGCTGCCTCTCTACTGACTTTGTGACTCGAGCCAATAGATCAATTATTTTTAAAAATAATTTTCTTTCTATCCTTTTTTCTCTTCCACAAATTGCTTCCTCTTTCTTCTCAAACAGCATTCTTAAGAGAATAGACTAAGAATCAATATCGCCACTGTTTCATTTTCAGTCTGCTTGCACATTCACTAAAGAATAGGCACTGCCTCTGCCACAACACTAAAACTGCTCTGGCTAAGGCCTCCAGAGAACGTCAGACTTTGAACACTTCTCACACACTTGGACATCATTATGTTTGCATTTTTCCCAGTGTTTGACACTTTATCCACCCCCAACCCCAACTCCTCCTGCAGAATTTCTGTTGTTTTCATTATACTCTCTTCCTCTTCTCCTTGCTTTGTTTCTTTTCCCTTTTTAAAAAAAAAAAAATTTAAATAGTCTTTCAGTTTCTTTCTGACTGTAGGGCTTTAAATCCTATGTTCCCTTAACCTCATTAAGTTTTTCATCTCACTCTGTTCTTTCCATGGAGGACATTATTTATTTCCTAGCTTCAGTGATCATTGGTATGCCGATGACTCACAGAGCCTGTCCAAACCTCTGTCCTGGACTCCAGACCACATTACAACTGCCTAATAGTCTTCTTCACGTGATCGGTTCACAGATACCTGAAACATAACTTGTCCCAAACTGAATTCACTTTTCCGTTCCTCACCCCATTTCCTAAGGCTGTCCTTCCTCTTCCTCATCTACGCAGTCACCCAGGATGGGAATCCTTAAGTCATTATCTCCTCTTGCTTTTTCCTCTTCTAGCCACACCTAATCAGTCACTAAATTCTATTATTTCTATCTTCTCCTAAATACTGATTGAATCCATTCTCTTACTTCCCTCCCCATGTGACTGCCTTAGTTTTATCCTTCATTATTTCTTACCTGGACCATTCCAATAATATGATCCCTGGCCTCCATCAATTTATGTACTTTTTTATTATTATTAAATTTATTGGGGTGACATTGCTTAATACAATTATAGGATTCAAGTGTATGGGAAGGAAATTTAACTTTGGCCAATTTATATACTTCTAATTAAGATGCTTTAAACTGCTTGGTAGAGTTATCTTTCTAAATTGCTTATCATATCATGTTACTCCCTTAAAATGCCTCTCTGGTTCTTCATTTCTTACAGTACAGTTTGAACTTCTTGCCACATTTTACATTTTACTTGCTTCTACAGTCTCATCACCTCTGACTCTTCAACACATATCACATGATCCAGAATAAAAATTACTCACAATTGCCTCCATATCCCTTTTCTTTTTATCTCTAAATGGTTGTTCGTGCTATTTCTTGGCCTTCTTCACTCTGGCTCCTCACGGCCTGTTTCCCTGTATATTTTTTCCAACTTCACTCAGTATCTCTACTCACACCTTTTACTTTTTAGCCAGAGCGGTTTATTTGATATTCTTGAAAAGCGTCATGTGGATATGCACTACTCTTACACTGCTCAGATCATTTTCCTGAGGTCAAATGACCTTTCCCCTTTTCGTCTTATCTAATCTCACTCATCCTTCATGGTGATGTCTGACTCTACAGCCTCCAATAAATTCCCCCTGACCATAATAATAAACCTCCTTCAATAATAAATCTCTTTCTCCCAACTGTCACAGCACTTGTTTTTAATATCTTTCATAGTGTGTTGTGTTCAGCATTTTTTTTTTTTGCTTGTGTTGCTGGTTATCTCTATTATTGGTGAAATTATTACTTCTATCCCAACTGTATGACTAATTTATGATGCCTCAAGGATAAGGACTATAAGATTTGTTAAATAAATGCTTTTATTGTTCTTCACATCATTGATCAGGACTATTGTCATTCTTATTTTTTTCACATCTGCTATGACAGTTTATTGATTTGATTTATATATGATTTATATACCAAGTTTTAAGGGTACTTTTGCATATTGAGTCTGACCATTTCTTGTGATGATATTTTCCACTGATATCTGATTTTCTGCCTTCATGGCTGATGGTTCTTTATTTTTTAAAACCTTTTCCCTGACTCTTTCAGCTTCCTGACTTAACATCTGCCAATGGCAAAGCTGATGATGATGAGTAGAAAGAGAAGGAAGAAGAGAAGTTGACCCGAGTAACAGCATGATTCAAAGTACAGGAGGGTTTTTTTTTTTCCTTTTGTGGATATTGTCATGAGGAAATGAATTTTAGAAATATTGAATATATTCATTAAGTACAGATAAAGTTATTGCTTCTGTATCCCAAAGCATAAGGAGAACATGTGGTCACCAGATGTGATATGATGAAATTGAATTCCAGAGTCTCCCTGTTTTCAACTTCTGGACCTATCATCTGTCCTAAATGACTATGTCCCTTTTGCATGTTACCCCTACCCGAAGACTGAACAGGGACACACACACACCCCTCCTCGTTTTCAAGGCCATGTCTTCAGACTCATGGCTATATCTTTGACTTTTTTGAAGTCTCAGCCACTCGAAACAGAACTCAGATTTACAAAAGTGGCATATTTGGGATGCTAAAAGCGTTAGTTATTATTTGTCTGTTCAGCTTTCTCCAACTAGATGAAAATAGACAATTTCGTGAAAATACGTGTTAGTTTCACCAGCTACTGCCTGTCTTCCCTCCCTTTAGCCATTCTGGAGCTGCAGGTCTAGTTCAGGCTACTTTCCTGTCCCCAGCTACCCGTCTCACATGCTCTATGCCAGTGCCCTGCTCTCGTGTTCCCTTTGCCAGATATGGCCAGTTTTACAAATGAAATTATACATTTGAACCAGATGAGTTTGGCTTGGTGATTAGTCCTGTGCACAGTCTACAATTTGGGTCAGACTTATGAAAAGTTTGGTGAACTTGGCACCATCTTTGAGGAAGTGTGGACTGTCTTAAAACTCCAGAGAGAAACTTTCAGGGTCTCAGACATTCCATCTTTTGTGGGCTTCCAGAAAAGGCCACCCTCAGCTGGCATGAGAGAGAGGGCTTATTTTCAAACTATTCAAGTCATGTTGTGACTAGAAGTCGAAGTCTGGTACAAAACCATGGAAACTGAAGAGATAATTTGCACGGATCCTGGAATAAACAGCTTCTTTCTACTGTATATGGACTCTGGTACAGAGGGTCCAAAAAGATAATATTCCTACCACTGAGTATAATTCTATGGAAGAGCTTCTCTAAGCCATATGCATTTCTTGGAATAAGTATTATTTCTAAAATGTGAGAAAAACATGGAGCTAAGTTAGTATGTTGAGGGGAGACAATGACCCGACCCTCTGTACCAATTAAAAGGAGGTTATAAATTCCAAGATGCATGCTTCCTCTTACTGGCTTCCGTAGGAATGAGGCTTCAATTAGGATCTCAGTACCAAGGCCTGAGCATTTTTTTCCATTCCAGACTTTTAAAGAATCATAAAGCAGCTTGAAAGAGTCTCACTCACTCGCCCTGAAACCTTCACTGAAAAATAAATAATTGAAACCATAGCTGAGCATGATTAATGAAGATACATTATAATAATTTATTATACTGTTTTTGGAGGGCTGTTTTTCCTCCATTTTTTCTCATCTGTCTCCTCTATTACCTCTCTTACTATACTAAAGACTGAGCAAAATGCAGATGTTAAGAACATAAAGATATCAAAGAGTTGGTTTTGGCTGAGTTAGCAGTGACCACATTACAGATCTCAATTTTCTCTCCTTTCATGTGGCTTTTCTGTGGGTTGGACAATAAATTTACTAGTATGAAGTTACTACACATTTGATCCAAACGTGCTGCGGTGGATAAAAGGGAATAACTGTGAACAGGTCTGCAGGGAACGTCTAGATCAGACTCAGGTATGAATAGAGGGATCCTTAAATCTGACAAATACATTACTCACAACATTCAGAAAATTGTGAAAACAAATAACAAACAAAAAGCCTTCCTTATGCCTGATTATGACATACATTTTCATGCAAGAAGCCATAAAAAGTAAGTATAGTTAGTTAGTACTGGTTCTATTCACCTGAATATGTCTCCACTTTTTGGGTGAGGTATTGCCTTTTTAACATTAAAGAATCTTCTAACAGCCTGCATTTTGCATTTACAAAGCCTTGTTGTTTAAAGGTGTTTAATTATATGCAGATGGTCTAAATCCATCCTAAAATACTGGGTTAAAATGTTATTTCTTATTTAAACTGTTAAAGCTCTTATCTGGAAAAAGAGTGTCTGTGTTTTATATCAAAAAGAGTATTTCAGAGCAACGACTCTCAACCTTGATTACACATTAAAATCACCTGAGGAGTTTTAAAAAATTCTGGTGTCCAGGCTTTATCTCAGACTAAATCACTACTTAAATCAGAATTTTAGTATCTAGGCATCAGTACATTTTCTGGCTTCCTAGCTAATCCCAGTGTGCAATTTCATTTCTGCTGATTTAGAAATGTAGCGTGTTCTGATGAAAAGAACAAGGGTTTGGAATCAGCCAGTTCCTTGGTTGGCATTCCATTTCCAGCACTTTATTCATTCATTCGAAAATTTTGAACACCTTATAAAAAATAAAATGCCTAATATACACTGATACATTCAATACATGTGAGGTATCATTATTGTAATAGTGTTTATTAATAAAAATATTTTATGAATGGCACTGTATACATATAGAAAACAAATATATTAATTTAACAGGATTGGATTTTAAGTGCCTTGCTATGCCTCAAGGTTAAATTATGTATGCCATTTTCATAAGGACGACAAAGCCAAATGGACATATTCTACCCACTTTGAGACTTTTTACTCTTTTGTACTTCCCCTAAAGTAATTATTTTAATTCCACTTTGGATCATACACATATTTTCTTTCTTTATGTATGAAAAATATTATCTTTGTTGGTGCCTGATAAATTCTAAGCTTCCTGAGAACAGAAAATGTTTTCTTACTCATCCTGGCATCTTTCTCTTAGCATGGTGAGTCTCTCCCCATGATACTAGTGTGCAGCCTATTTTCTGAAACCAATGTCATAAATAGGTTGCATTATATTAGTTTGGTCATATTTGGGAGGTGATTAAAGACAGAATATTGAAATTATAAACTGTATATCCATATGGGATGTGTGTCTTCTCGTGTGTGTGTGTGTGTGTGTGTGTGCACGCGTGTGCGTCTGCTTGGAGAGAGAGATTTTCTGTTAAAGGAAATCATACTTCGTTTAGTTTGTTCTTTGGCTCATAGTCTCATGCAGTAGGCATTTTCCTGAGGGCTGTCAGAGGACTGATCTTGTGGGTGGTCTGACATACTGAATTTTGGATTGACGATCTCAGCAGCTACAAGGCCCTCGCCCTCCATAATGCCAGCAGACGGCACAGTCCATCAACGCCTAATTACTTCCTAGTAGTTTTAACCCACAATCTTTTTTGGTTTGGTACCAGAATCAACTGCCGAAGACGTTGAAGAAAGAATGTCTGGAATTGGGAACCTAAATATGTGGACTTTCCTTTGGGAGGCGATTGATCAGAAGGCCATTTGTCATTCACAATGTGCTTTCAGAAGACAGCTGTGAGAAGGAGAAGCTTTCTGGCCTGATGGCAATTATTACTGCCCACTGAAACTTCTGCCCTGCTTGTTTCTGCCTTATCAGCTATATTTAACAAGAATCTGAGGTGAAAACTAGTTAATTGAAAGGATTTATAGTCCTTTTAACGATCAATTGACTATACTTCTAACCACACTATCTCTGGCTGCACCTGTAGCTAAAGCCTCCACAGAGCTGAATCCATGACACGTTCTAAACCAATTTAGGGAAAAAACTTAAAAGGGTGATAAAATACAAAGTCATTCATAATTTTTGCCTTTCTCTAATAAATTTATAGTTATGTAAAACATGCTGTAAAAATAGCTAGTTGAGATTAGGAACTAAAAATGGACTTAAATTATTTTATTCTTCTATTAAGAGGAAAAGAATCTTAACAAATTCAACATCATCACAGGTCTCACAATATACACAAAACAAAAGTCATTTAACAATCTTTAGTAGGCAGAAGTGGAGAAATAGTGATGCATAGATGACAACTTTCTCCATCCTTGGGGTACCTTAAGGAAACTTGTTGGTTTCCTCTAGAGGGACTATCTAGCTTTCTTCCAGTATATAGTATTTATTTTATTAAAACGTGCTTAACAGAGTACTGTGACCGGGTGCAGAGGTTGTGCTGAAGATGTTTTGTCATTGCCAGAAGAGGTTGACATCTTGCTCAGTATCAACCCTAAGTGTATATGACCATCTTCTAGTAAAACTAAGTTAATTTTTGAAAAAGACAAAGGTAATTCTGAATCTTTAAGCTAATATAAACAAAAATAATCCTTTGGGTCTGAGAAGTAATACTGACTATCCTCAAATATTATTAATTTTGAGGTATTACATGGAATAGGGAATATTGAAAAGGGAATCTGAAACTTCAGTATCACAGATATCAATACTTTTAACTCGAATGTATTAGAAATCCAAAGTTATTCTTCAACCAGTGGTTTCTGGTATATATCGTACCTGAGGAAAGAAAAAGCAAGAGCCTGTTGAAGAAAAAGAGAAACAACCGAACACTGTACTATTTTCCATCCCAACCCCAATACCTCTGTGAAGACTCATCTCTTCACAGTGGTGATCAGTCAAACATCTCGTGTACAAACGAGATTCATTCTCATGACAACTTTTTTTCTAGTTTTTCTCCCATCTTAACTTTAGAGTTTGAAATACATACACTT
This sequence comes from Macroglossus sobrinus, assembly GCA_004027375.1. Lineage (NCBI taxonomy): Eukaryota > Metazoa > Chordata > Mammalia > Chiroptera > Pteropodidae > Macroglossus > Macroglossus sobrinus. The sequence continues at coordinate 280,583 of PVKZ01001378.1, read as the reverse complement.
TTTCTGTTCTCAGCTGCTTCTTATTTGCTGTCTGTACCCAGTTATTGGATCGCTGATCCATTTACAGTAAAAGTAGGATACATTTTGTAGTAAAATATTGTTGGATCAGAAAGATCCTGTTTCATCCCTGTGTGGTGGAGAAACATCTGTATTTTAGATGTGTCTTTAAATTCTTTTAATTAACATGTGAATTTAAGACCACCTAGTCCTACATTATAATACTAATGTCTTTTGAAAACCACAATTTTAGAAAAATAAAATACAGCTAATGCTATAACTGATGAGTCACAAAGCACAATCAGAGCCAATAAAGACATTTTCTCTAAAGGGGTTGGAAAACTTAATTAGGATATTTCTAAAGGTTGCTGTTTTAAGATTGGCCTTGGGTGTTCCTCTAAATTTTATAGTGTATATTTTGTAAACTCTTTCCTTTCTTTACCCTTCCTTACTACCCACACATTGATATTGATTTAGATGATTTGGAATGGAAAGGTTCCCCTTTCTCTAAACAGATTATTCCAGTACAGAAGTTTTACTGGACTCTCATCCTAATCAGTAAGAGATACTGATTCAGAGTTCCCCACCGAGAACTTTATTGTTGTGTTTGATCCATTTGGCATCAATCTTCCCTTTCCTCTGTGATCTTGATTTTGATGTGGCCATGCCTGAGAGAGCTAGAGCACCAGTGAGCCGGCTCCTAATTTCTACTGTAATTTTTTTTTCTGGTGAGCGTTTCAAGTTTAGCCTCTGACTGTTTGTGTGAAGGCAAAATGTGGCTGACCCAAAGATATTCTAATAGCACATCCTTGGATGGCCAAACTGCCAAAAGCATCATTGGGTGTTCATCTTGTTCCCTAGTGCAAGGGGAGAAAAGGAAGTCACACCTTATATTCAGTGTCATAAATATGCTTTCTTTGGTCAATTATGAAGAGTGTGCATTGGATTTTAACATGTTGATCTTTGACTTTTGAGGGTGAGATATTTTATGATCATCCGATCACCTGGTTTGCTTCCAGTGTAATCATTTAATTTAGTTATAAAAACTTAATGAAGGCAACATGGAAAGTATTAATATTAATATATAACATTTATTGAATGTCAGCACTGCCCTAGGAAATGAACGAAGCACAGAATTAGAATACCTGGCAGTTAGCTTAGCATATATCTGTGAGGTTTTTTTTAAGCAATTTTAAAATTGGGGGTTGAGGGGTGACCTAGAAAGTGTCTTTATAACCATTGTAGAATGAAACCTGAAAGATTTGGTTAATCCCTTTCACCAAAATTCATTTTCCTTCATCTATTTTAATAGTACCTGTTTAGAAATCCTTCTCCCACTGTCTTCACAGTGCCAACATGAACTTGAATAACCAAATCTTCCTGTCAAATTAGCATGGCAGGGGTGGAGGTGGGTAAATAACCCTAGAAAAAACTAACTTTATCTCTGAACGCACTAAAGGAGAGGTTGCACCTCACCCCAGCAAGTCTCTGGCATGAGTCGCTGCAGGCTGCTCCGTGCTCCCTACCAGAAACGGAGTGTGAGCCTCACATTGATTGATTTTAAGTTCTACAGTGATTTATTGGCCATTTACTCACAAAAAAAGAGAAAGCCAATAGCTATTTTTACAGATATTTCTTGTGCTTTCAAAGTATTAGCTCCCTATTTCCATTTGTGACCAAATTTATTTTTAAAAAAAGAAAAAGAAAAGAGAAGGAGACAGGAGGAGGAAGAGGAAGAGCAGAACAGAGGGAGGCGAATGCTGCCTGCTTTTCTTCACCACCCCTCTTCACGCTTTGCAGCTTGACATCCACACCAGTCACTCAGGGGCAACCGTCCTCTCACAGACCTTCCACTCCTCATTACCAAACTGCAGGCTTCTACTCAGTCCTTGTTTGCATGCAGAGTATGCAACAGTTGACATTCAATTGACACTGTTGAACAGTCCCCCTTGTATTAATTTCTCTTCCCGAAGCTTTGTGGCACTGCTCTTCCTAGGATCCTGCTGACGTCTTCTAAAAATATCTTTTACTACCTCCTTATCTTTTTTCACCTCCCAAATGGAGACATTTCCATAAATTCTCTTTTTGAAATATTTTTTTTTCTCTCTCTCTCTGCAAAAAGTCTCTTGATTCTTGCACTCACTGCATGAATTAACTGTGAAATCTAGTTTTCTACTTCTGTGACCTCCGCTCCTACAGTTCTCACCCTTGTCCCTCTGCTCCAGCCACACATGCCTTTTTGGCATTTCCTGTACTTGACAAGACCACTCTTACCTTTCATGTGATGCTTTCTATGCTTGGATTTGCTCTTCCTCATGGATCTGAATGGTTTATTTCCTCATCGTCTTCAGGTCTCTGCTCAAACATTACCTTATAGGTAACGTTACCCCATGTAATACAGTCATCCCTACTCTCCACACTCACCTTTCTGTCACGTTTCTCAATGCTGCTTAACACATCAGATATATATGGGTTATTTTGCTTATTGTCTGTCCCCTCATCCTATAATATGTGCTTCATAAAGGCAAGGTTCTTTATCTGACTTGTTCACTGCTAGATTCTCAGTGCTTAGAATTGTGCCTGGCTCATAGTAAGCACTAAGTAAATATTTGTTGCTTCAATGAGTGAATTAGCAGAGTTATAAGGAAGTCAAAACTTCATGACTCCAAAATTCCTCATTGTGGCTATCTTTCATCTCACCTGTGGGATGCTGGCAGCAGGGCATCATTTTGGGTCACCATGGAGACCACGGTATGAGGATTTGTATGGAAGTAATTTACGCAGGCACTTCTCCCAGGGGCAACTTCCTTCTTTTCTAAAGATAGTGCTGGAGAAGAGAGAATTAATTAGGAAGTCTATAGCCCTGAATCTCATTACAGTGCTTTTGCCTAGAAATCCCTTCAAGGGTTAGAAAAATTAGTAATACACACAGCTTCACAACAACCTTAAGTTAAACTGAATTAATTACTTTGTGTTATCAACAGTTTGTTTAAATCATATTTGATATGGCCAGATATAGCTCATTGAGAAAGTCAACAATGTGTGGAAGTCAAATAGGATTTTAAAATTCTGTGGTCTTGGCAGGTCATTTTTACAATAACCAAATGATATGCCACTACAAATCACAAAGGTTTTTATTCTGATTTTTCAATAAAGTCATATTAGATTCTTCTTAAGACCAGAATATGGTCTCCCCATTATTTTTATGTCCATAGGCCCATAAATCCCATTAAATTAAAAAAGGTCTTCATAAAAATGTTCTGTCAAAAGTCTTTCTGTTAACAAAACTAACTTTTTTTTTCCTTCATACCCCTGAAGATTTGTCATAAAAATCAGAACTCTCTGAAGTCTGGTTAATTCACAGAACATTAGCTTGCTTTCAAGAAAGCAAATATTGCAGTGAGTTCAAAGTAAAATGTTTGGGCACAGGAGTATATAGCCATTTCAAAAAAGGCTTTATTTTAAAATACTTCCTTTAAGGAACATTTGTCTAGACATGTCTTCCTTGCCTTGTGTGAAATTAATAGCTTAAAAAGAACTCTGTGAGTGGTTCCAAATGCAAACTTCAAAATTGCTGAATAACTTAATAAGGATGCATTTCATTCCTGGTTTACCAAATATGGTTTTGACAATGCTTCCAACAGTCAAGATGGTTTCTATAATGGAGAATGCCACATTAATAATAATGGCACCCTAACGGAGAACTAAATCCTCTTTAAGACATTAACTACAAAGACCACCTATTTAATATTGGAAAAAATAAGTTTATGCAAATTCTTGTGTCCCCTGAGACCATTAATGGCACAGAAGAAGTCCTAAGTCAAAGAAAAAGTCTGAGCCTCTCTTCTGTTACCAAAGAGAACTCTTCACCTGAGCAGAAGCTGGGTGAAATAGCGTTGGTCAATATGACACAGACACACACTTGATGGAGAAAGCAGACTCCTCACTGAGACTCTGTATGCAGTATCTGTGTCTCAAACACTTTTACCTATCTTATTCAGTCCTCAAAAACAACCCATCAGGTATAATAATTTTTGTAATCTTTAATAAGAAAACTCTGATTCTAAGGAATTTAGGGACTTGTGGCCAAACTAGAATTTGAACCCAGGTTTTATGATTCCATGGCCAGTGTTCTTTTTACTAAATCATACTTTTTCCATGAGTCTATCCAATTATCTGAAGCAGAAAGGGTATTCACAATCCCTTAGTCAAAAAATAACATTAGGGAACTGTCACAGATTCTAGTGCTGCACCCATATTCTTTTAGAACCTTCCCTCAGAAACATTAACATTTTCTATGCCTGTTCCCAAACCAAGGGCTGTATAACAAACCACCCCAGAACTCAGTGGCAGAAAACAACCATTTATTATACTCATGGATTCTGCAGGTGAAGAGTATGGACCCAGCACAGTAAGTCATCACAGCCTCTACCCATGACGTCTGGGGCATCGGTGGGAAAGCTGACGGATGAAATCTCTGAAGTCTACCTCATTCACGTGTCTGTGATTGATACTGGCTGTGGGCTTAGACCTGAGTTGGGGCTCTCAGCCAGACATCTTCTTGTGGCCTGGGCTTCCTTATTAAATGGTACCTGAGTTCAAAGGGCAAGGCCACCCCAAGAAAAGGAATCAGAATCAGGCAGGTGTAACACGTTTCAGAAATTAGCTTTGGAATTCACAGAGTGTCACTTCTGCTGCATTTTGTTCACTAGAAGTGGGTCATGAGAGCAAGCCTATATTTAAAGGAAGGAGAATTAGGCTTCCTTTTGTAGGAAGAGTGGTGGAGAATTTGTGAAGATATTTTAAAATTACCACAGTGCCCTTCTCCTAGCTTTGGAGTGCTTATGCTTGCAAGAGTGCCTCTGTGACTGTTCTTCGACTGCCCTCAGGTTAAACCACTTAGCTCCAAAGCCAGAAGTGCCTGGCAGTTAAAATGGGGAAACCTCTTTTCACAGAATGGAACATAACTCACGTTCTAATCTTGAGGGATGAAATGAAGCTACCCTCCACAGAACTTGGCTTAAAGACGCATTCTTGCTTGGTCTCTTCCTTCCTTATTTTCTAGGAAAACCACTTTAATACATCTTTGTACACAAAGATGTATTCATCTCATCCATATTCTATGGAACTCAACCAATGACAGAGATGAACAGCACATCTTCAACAGGATTGACTCATATAGACAGATTCTGATGGTACCATTTTTGCTATTCCTAGTCTGCCCAACACAGTTTATACTAAAGGATTTTGCCAAGATTTACTAATTAGAAGCTTGTCACCACCACAAAATATTTACAAATAGTTTATATTTCAAAGGTCTGAGCCTCTTTTGATTTTTGAGAGGTTCAAAAGCTACTTTTATTAAGCCTTATTCTCTAGCTAATTCCTCAAAGACATACTCTCTTTGTAGCAGACCTTCAGGTTTCTCTAAGACATTAATTGGGTATTTTTTTAGTAATTGTATTTATAAAAATTATTTGTACATCAAAAAAAATGTATTCACTAGAATTTTTTTTAAGCTGTGGATGTGATAATATAGATTGCTATCACAGAAGGTAGAGATGTGGTCATATGCAATAGACTTATGGAAGGGACAGCACGAAGGGAGAGAGAGCAGAAGGAAAAGGGAAAGTAAGGAAGAGGGAAGGGAGGTTGAGGGGAGAGTGAGGAGAGACAAGAAGGGGAAAGAGAGGAGCCAGGAAGAAGTTGGCAGAATGTTTTTGAGTATGATTCTTTCACAATGATCCCAGAATTCTTCATTCAATCCACAAATCATAGTGTGGTTGATGTGTTTGGGTTTCCTGTGAAAGCAGGAATGGAGAAAAGTTTTGTCTTAAGTTTGTGCAAGATGCACAATTGAACAGCGTGGATTCTGGAATTAAAACAAAAGACCCACTAGATGTCTGTCAGATATTTTCAGAGGTCATTGGAAGGTACTAGATATTCCAGGGTTTGAAGTTGAGAGTTTGACACTCTCTTTAAGGGTCAGGGCTGTCCCACATGATGTTTGGGTTACATTTGCTTTTTCTCAGAAAAGCAATGAAAATAAAATGCCTTGTCATCACTCGAACCTCCACAGAGTGGCCTGGCATAATGGAAAACTTTCTCCTCTGCTTTATGAAAATGCTTCAGTCTGAACATCTCTCAGGACAGTTGTCTTTAATTATTTTTACTTAGTAAAAAACTATAGCAACTCATAATTTCTGCTTACAACAGAAAGTACAATGTATGAGAAGTTTTTCTACATTAAATTTTCTAGAATCATTTCATTACTAAACAACAAATGTTGTAGTATAGATTGAGAATATCCCCTATTTCGTATGCTTTCAGAAATAGAAGACACATAAAAGCATGTTACTTTGACCATTTTTAAGTGAAATTTAATTTTTACTTGCCAGATGATTCTAAAACAAAGCCTAAGATTCCCAAAACTCTTAACTACCAATATTTCATACTTCTAACAACAATGTAGAAGCAGCGAGGAATCAGAAGGCAGATTCAGAGACATTCATTTTAGTGATTCCAGGCCTGCCATTCAGGGTTCTAGAGGAAGCAAATGACACACTCAAAAGATTTAAATTGAATTAAATTTTGGAGACTATTTACGCAGATCTGAGCAGTGTTAGGGCAACGAGCAAGGTATGATGAAGCACCCAGAGACTATTAATAGCAAGATACTGTTGTCACGACTAGGCCTGAAGAGGCAAAGAGAAGGAATAGCTCTCCTAGTAGAAGCTGGTGAGACCTGAAACTGTGGGAAAAGGGCCACCTGGGAGGAGCTGTGGCCTTAGGGGGCAGCAGCCACCAGAACTGTAGTAAGACAGGGGGAGGGCAAGAGGAATGAGTATCCCAACTTTCTCCAGTCTCCTGCTGGTGCTGCTCACTAGCAGAACCCAAAAGGAAGCCGGAGAAAAAGGAATCCTGGGTGGCTGCACCATGGAGGTCAGCTTCCCATCCCAGGTCAAAGCAGAAAAACTGAAGAATCAGAGGAGTCAGGGTGCCAGTAAGTGGCAAATAATCAACATACCAAGTTAGATTATCATTAGAATTGATTATGTTGCTTTTTTCCCCCGATCTAGGAATCTCTCGTTTCTTTTACACTTAGGAGCTACTTTAGCTCACCTAGGTTTTACTAGGTTGAGATAAACATGAAACCACAGGACATAATTGGATAGAGGTACAGTTGATCCTTGAATAACACAAGAGTGAGGGGTGCCAACTCCACACACAGTCAAAACTCTGCTTATACCTTTTGACTCCCTAAAAACTTAACTACTAATAGCCTACTGTTGACCAGAAGCCTAATGATAACAAACAGTTGATTAACACAAATTTTTTGTGTTCTATGTATTATTCTTTTTAATAAAGTAAACTAGAGAAAAGAAAATATTCTTAAGAAAACTATGAGGAAGAGAAAATACACGTATATTATTTATTGGGAAAAAAAGAGTCAACTTTCTATTATTAGGGGGGAAACCCTAAAATAGCCCATAGAATGATAAGTTCCTGACTGTCTTGGGGCCTCAGAAGTGGCAATAACATAAACAGGGGTTGAACAGAGGAGAAAGGAGCCTTGCTCTATCTAAAGCCTTGGGTCTCCAGTCACAGATTCAGGAGGGACCACAGAATGTACCATCTACCCCTTATTTTACGTGAGAGACAATGTGATCTGATGATGTTACACAACTAGAGTCAGAATTTTAGAGCTGTGTGTCAGGCCTGGAAAAGGAATATACTCTCACCTCTAAATGTGAACACATATGAGTTTATAATTCACATGCATCTATTTTTCCACAATTTTATTTTAAATCCCTCATGTGACTTTGATAGAAGTCACTTTGCGGGTAGACTAAAAAATCCTGCTATTTTATCCATGCCAACAATCACTGTCTTTTACTTGGAGTGTTTAGGCCATTTTATTTTAATGTAATTATCAATATTGTTGGATTTAAAACTACCATCTTTTCTTTTATGTTTCCCCATTTTTGTCTTTTCTGATTTGTTTATTATTATTATTTATAGAATTCAGTTTTATCTTTACTACTGGCTCATTAGCTAGGCCTTCATTTTTAGTGGTTTCCTTAGGTTTTATAGTATTTTTTTCCTTATCACACTCTACCTTCAAGTAATGTTACACTACATTATGTACAGTATAAGGACCTCAGGACAATATACCTCTGTTTCCCCTATCCTTTTGCTATTGTTGTCATTCATTTTGCTTCTGTATGATACAAACCTCACAATATAATATTTTTGCTTGAAACAATCATTTTAAAACATTTTTAAATACTCAATATAAGTTTCTTACATTTACCCACATTTTTACTATATCTGGCATTTAAAAATTTCTTTGTGTAGATACAAATTCCTATTTGATACCATTTTTCTTCTACTTGAAGAACATCTTTTAACATTTCAAGTAGTCTAAGTCCTCTGACAATGAATTTGCTTAGATACTGCTTTTTTTCTTTAAGTTTGAAAATGTATTTTGTTTTGTTTTGTTTTTTTTTATTTTAGAAGGATATTTCTGCTTGCATATAAAATTCCATATTGATAGTTTTTTCTTTTTCCTTGAACATTTAAAATAATATTTTCTTTTTTTTTTTTTTGGCTTACATAGTTCTGACAATAGTCTATGGACCCTTATCTTTTTTTCCTCTCTCTGTTCTCTTTGTTCCTTTTTATGTCTCTTTTCCTTTAGTTGCTTTAAAATTTTTCATTTCAGTGCTTGTTTTAGCAGTTTATAATTTCCTTTGATATGGCTTTCTTTGTGTTTTATCCATGTTGGGGATTGCTGGGATTTTTTAGAATTGTAAGCGTATAGTTATCTCCAAATGTGGCAACTTTGGAACCACTATTTCTTTAAATGTTTTTTAGTTCACTCTGCCCCTCCTTCTGTGACCCATTATAACTATGATAAACCACAGGTTACCAAAGCTGTGTTTATTCTGTTTTGTTTTTTTTCAGTCTTTTTCACTTTTTAGTATCTTAAGTTTTTCTTCATTTGTTTCATCATGAATAAAATTAATCACTTTCTTAAATGGTACAGACCTTTTATTACAGATTCCCTGTTCAGTCTTTTGTTCATTGTCTAGTTAGGTTACCTATATTTCCTGGTATTCTTAAGAAATTATTCCATCATATATATATATATATATGGCAAATATTTTCTATTTTTTGTTTATCCCTTCACTTGTAGAGTATATATGTATGCTTACATACCGAAGTCTACAAATGTTTTCATATGTAGACTTGATAGAAGTCACTTTGTGGGTAGATAATTCAAATTTTCAAATTTATTATTTTTCTTTATACATTATATGTTTCCCACTCAGCATATAAAGGCCTACCACACTCTAAGAAACACTCTATTTTATTTCTCATATTTTGGAGTTTTAAAATTTTGAAGCTTAAATTTTTAATTTATCTAGAATATGTTTATATTTGAGGAGCGAAGTATAAAGACTTTTTTGTATGTGTAAAAGGTTTCTCTAATACCATTTACTGGATAATCCATCTTTTTATCCACTGATTAACTCACTACCTGTTGTAGGATTAGGTTTACTTGTGAATTACATACTAAAAATAAAAGAGGCTTAAACAAGAAAAACGTATATGTCTTTCTTATAATGGAGACCTGTAGTCTGAGGCTTACTTGTATGATGGCTCTACTTTAAATCCTCAGTGACACAGACTATCTCACTGATTCACTGCCTCTAAAATGTGGGGCTTTTCATGGATAGACCTTGAGATAGTCATGCTAAGCGAAGAAAGCCAGGCAGAAAAAGTTGAAAGCCACATAATATCACTTATTTGATATATAAACCTAAAAGCAATAACCAAACAGGACAAACAAACAGAGACTCATGGACATGGACAATAGACTGGTGCTTACCAGAGGGTGGGGAGAGCGGGGATGGGGAAGTCAGATGAGGTAAAAAGAGTCAGATATATGGTGACAGAAAGAAATCTAACTATGGGAGATGAACATAAATGTAAATCTATATATATATATATATATATATGTCTTACTATTAAAATGTACAACTGAAACTTACTGGATTTCGTTAATCAATGTCACCATAAAAAATTAAGAAATTCAAATAAATAAATACATAAATAAATAAATAAATAAATAAATGAATAAATAAATAAATAAAATGTGTGGGGCTTTTGTGTCCAAAGCTAATGTGGACCAAAATGTGGTGCTGTTTGACCCAAGTTGATTTCATTTATATTCCAGGCAGCAGGGTGATGAACAAGGTGAAGAAGAAGACAAGAGTACAGAGATTAAAAAAAAAAAAGTACACAGATAAATTTCATTGGCCAAAATTTAGTTACATGACTACACATATTTGCAATAGATGATAGAAAAAAATCTTTATTTTGAGTATGCATATGCCCATCTGAAAATAATACAACTATGGAAGAAGGCAACAGTAAGAGAAAAAATGGTGATCTCTCTGTACTCCCCCCGACTTCGCATACAATGTGAGATCCTATTATTGTGAGGTTAATGAAATAACTGAGACAGGCCTATGTAAATTGCCAGCTGAGAGTTTTAATGTCCACTTATAAAGTCCAAATCCATCCCAAATCCTGGTGGCACTTGCATCTCTCACTTAAATATCAGTGGGGAAAAATCTGAATCTGGTGGCTGGCTGGAACTTACAGCATAGAAGCAGTTATTCCAGATCTCTTTGTTACTTCTTTGATGCCTCTTTTGTTAGCCAGATCTGGGAACATTAGCCTGCGAGAATTACGAGAACATAGGGACTCTCGGTTATGTTTACCTGTATCTTTAAATGAGGTTTCCTGCCATATGTTTGCCAGCTCCTCCACTCCATGAAGATGAGAGCTCTAGTTTACCCCCATTTGAGAACGGGAGCTGAAGAGCTGACTAGAACCAGTTGCCAACCACTTTATATCTGAATTTGGATGACTCTGAGTTACCTAATAACATGATTTTCTTTGCTGTCATTAGAGTCATCACCTGATTGTTTATTATAATTATAAATTCTGTCATTCTCATAATTTGTTCTGCACAAGCCAATTAGTCAAGTTTAAGGGAGATGTAGTGGGCACTAATCTCTGCAAACCTTCAGCAATTCAGTTTGCTTCTGATTTACTGTTTTTGTAGATAGAGTCGGTCCTAATGGCTTATACTTGGCATTTTCTTCTTTAATAACCCTCACGCATGGGTCAGGGAACCACTATGGGGTCTCTGCCAATGGCTGAGTAATGCTCTTCTCATTATGCATCCAAAATTTGGGAAATAACCACAAAGTGAATCCAGGGACCCCACTGGGCTTACTGTACGGTGGATCTGAGCCAAAACTCCATTGGTCATCTCATAGAGGCACGGTGACATTTTGGGTCTCCTGGAATCAGTGTCAATTCAGAGCCAATGTGGCAGGAATAAAAGGGATGCTTCTACTAGCAAAGAGAGTTTGGTAGAATTTGGGGATTCAAGGTTCCCTAGTATTACTGGAATCTTCCTATATATTCCATCAAAATTTTCAGAATCTTGCTCCTTCCCAATCAGTGTCTTAACTTTAACAAATGAGACTGTGAGTTTGAGAATTCACTTTGCCTGTAACACAGCTACACATGGGTTTTATTTCTGAAAATACCAGCCTTGCAGCTACAGGAGATAACAGTTTCTTTGAGAGTAATCATAGAAATAGTACCTTTAGCTGGAAATTTAAAGCCCTGCTTTCATAATTTTCTTTTACTGAATTCTCTAGAACACTTAATGGCAACCAGCCAACTTTATTATACTCCTTATTTTCACTAAAATTTTTCATGAGAGAACATATTTTGTCACCCAGAGCCTTGCCTTCTATAGGCACATTATTATAGGCGTCTGCAGGTGATCATTTGAGTAACCGGTTTGCTGCTGCTGCCATGCACACCAGTGTTGCCTTTACCACTAAAAACCAAGTCATTAGTTCCTTTAAATCTGATCAGAGCAGAGAACCAAGAAAACCCAGAATCAGTTTAGAAATTCAGGTTTAAGATTCTGTTCCTTAGCAACTACTTTCAGTACTCAATTCTGTATCATTCATGGTTCAATCGGAAAAACAGAATTCACTAGGATGTGTGTGTATATCTGTGTATCTGTGTGTCTGTGTGTCTGTGTGTTGTGTGTGTTGAGAAAGATAATATACTCTCTAATTTCTCTTGAGGCTTCTTCATTGATGCAAGTGTTACTTAAAAGTTTGTTGTTTAATTTTTAAATATTTAAGGACTTACAACTATCTTTCTGTTACTGAATTCCAGTTTAATTCCACTGTGGTCTGAAACATATTTTGTACAATCTGTTTTTTAAGATTTCTTTTATGTCCCAGAATGTGTTCTGTCGGTGACCGTTCTATGTGAACTTGAGAAGAATGTGTTTTCTTCTGTTATGGGATGGAACATTCTATAAATGTCAATTAGATTCGATTGATGCTGTTTTTCTGATCAACTCTGTCCTTACCATTTTTCTTACTGCTTGACCTATCAGTTACTAAAGAAAGGATTATTGAAGTCTCCAACTATAATAGTAGATTTGTCTGTTTCTCATTTAAATATATCAGTTTTTGCCTTGTGTGTTTTTGTGCTTTGTTGTTAAGCACACACAGGTTAAAGATTATGTCTTCTTGGAGAATTTACCCCTTGCTTGCTTTATCTCTTCAGACTGGTTTTTGTTTGTTTGTTTGTTTGTTTGTTTGTTTTATAAACATGACTTATGATTTTGTTGTTGTTAAAAGCCAGATATGATGTATTAGATGAAAGAAAGTGAGGAAGATGTGAGGTTTTGTATTAATCTGGTTCAAGAATTAATCTGGTGTCGAAAGTTGCTCTAGTTGGACATGCCAGAGGCTTCGGTTTCCTCTAGTGCCCTTGCTTTTGTCTCCCCCATTACCTTTAGGTTTCGCTAAGAATCCCCTTTAAAATAAAGTGTGTGCCTTGCAGTTATTATACCGGAGTCCTGTTATATGGATGAGGTGATAATCTGGAGGTGAGGGTGCAGGGGAGGTGATCTATAATATTGTGATTACATCTTTTTGTAGGCCTGTATCCCTGAGCAATGACTGTCACAAGTGTTTCTCACACGTGTTAGCTTTTTCCTCTTAGATGAGACAAGAAATCTAAAGTGTGCTGGCATTGGGCAGTTGTCCTTCCTCCAGGTGGGATAAGGCTCTGGTGAAGTCTTTTCTTCTGAAGAACAAGCCTTTGGTATGGAGAATTCTCTGAGTATGGTTACTTTTGGCTTCCCCTTCCCAGAAACGCTAGTATATTTTTCTTGGCTTTTCACTGTGAGAACTTGGTGGGATTCTTGGAGATAAAAGCCATGAAAGTGAAGGTGGCCCCCTAAGACTGTGGTCCCCTAAGACTGTGATCTCCTAAGACTGTCAGTGATCTCCAGGAGTTTCTCACTCATGCTAGTCCACACTCAGCCTCCAATAGTTCATCGAAATTACCACCTAAGTGTTCCTGTCACTTTGTGACTTCAGCAACTTCTGCTCCAGGAGAACTGTTCTCAGCTCTGATTCTCTGTATTTACCTCTGTGCAGAGCGTGAGGTGGCAACTTGCCCTGCAGCCTCATTCTGTAATGAGAACAGGAGTGACAACCTTTTTAGATGTTGGAGCCAAAACTAGAAGTTGATTTTTTAAAATATTTTCAATAGAATGTCTTAGTATTGATCATTATCTATCCAATTATTCTAAAACAATACACTGCTCTTACAATTAGAAAATTCAGTTCTTCATTTTATCTTTGAAATTTTTTTCTGTTCCATTGTTTATAAACACTACCTGAAGGATACCAATTTATCCATATATGACTGGTCTCTTTTGTCTATTCACCATAGCTTTTCTTCACTTCCATTTATCATTTTGTCTAGATAGCTACATTCTATAATATTTTCTAGAGCTTTTTATCAACTTCATCTTTTGCTATTTCCATTCATTAATTGCTATTTATAAATAATTGCTTCTAAACTAGTTTTATTTTGTCTCCAGTTCATCCCTCAGTCACATTTTCGCCTTATTTTTGTTACATTTCATCATGAATTTTTTCTTTCAAAAATGTTATTATTTCTTTAATTTTATTTAATTTATATAAAAAAATTTATTACTAATGTCTTCATCCAGAATGGACTATTTTTCTGGATTGTAAAATACATGCTTATATTTTATATTTTGTTTTGTTTTTCTGTATTGTTTCTGTGTAGTTGCTCTGTTTTTCCTATTTCTCCATCTCTTTTCCCAAACATATGGGTAGTTTTCCTTGCCAACTTTCTACTTCACCTGCTCTTTCTTCTAAATTTCCCTGAATCTTTGGCTGAATTCTGTTTGGCTTTTTAGTTAGCTAGAAGAGGTCAATCAATGGGGGATGCGGGTGACAGAGAAGAGCTGGAGGTGTGCTCTGATTTCATTCACAGCTTTGTCTTTAAGTTCTTTCTGTGGAAGCTGGTTGAACATCTTTGGCCAATTTCACTTTCTCTATTTGGGGAGCACTTTCAGATCCATAAGGGTGTGGATTGTTTCTCTATTTTAAGTCTGCCAGTTTAGCTCCATTAAGTCTTTGGCTGTATGAACATAACCACTATTTAACTCGCCATTCCCTAGCCATTTCTTCTGCTTCCCTCTCAGCTATAGTTCTATTAGAGGAATACTCAAACTTTAGAGATTCTCCCAACAATCGGTGTGATGCTTTTTAGCTACCATGAAAAAGTAGCTGATGATTTGAGAAGTAGTATTTTTCTTTTATTCTCATCTTTTATTTTAGCAAACTTTTATTTATTTATAGGCAATTAGTTCTGGATAATTCTTCCTGAGGTATTTCTCTCATGTTCCCCTAAGTCAGAAAAAACAAACTTGTGATTTTTTTTAGATCTTCTAGCTTCTCATTTACCTTCCCTTCGGTCCTCTTCCCTGGGCTATCAAGGAGCTTTTCGGGATTTTAGCCACTCACTGTCTTCCCCATGGTACAGCTTCTGCTTGCTCTGTGTGTGTGTGTGTGTGTGTGTGTGTGTGTGTGTGTGTGTGTGTGTGTGTATGCATGTTGTATTTGGGAGGGGAAGGTGATAGGTAGAGAAATCTTGCATTATTCTCAAAATCTTTATTATCCGAAAATACTTTTTTAAAATTTAGAATTCATGATTGCATACCTTTTTTTGTTAGAATATTATGTCTGTTTTCTTTGCTCATTTTATTTTTTATTTTCCTTAATAGTTTACCTTTAGAGAAAGAAGCTTCTGTAAACTTACATTTACTCTTTCTCATGCTTCCTCATAAGTCCTTTAATATAATTTAATATCTGGTAATGATCCAGCAATCCAGTGCTTCTTGGAGGAGAACTACTGTAAAGAAGAGCTTAATGAACATACATCTGAATGTGAGTTATCACCCAATGTGAAAATTTGGATAATTGAAAAAAGAGGCTTAGTAATTGAAATGCACTCATGTAGTGAGGGTACTGAATGGATTTTAGTCATTACTCTCAATTTCTTCTATGAGTAAGTTTGTTAATGGTCTCATCAATTGTGCTGAATTCATTAAAAAGACACAAATGAGCAGTATGATGTCAGATCAGGAATATGTAAGTCCAACATCTGATAGGCACTCCTGTGCCCATCCCCAACCCATGTCCTGTTGTGTGAAAACTGACCTGGGTCTCTGAAATGACAATGTACCCTAAAAGACATTTCATCTTGGAGATGAGAAATGTTGAAACCAATGTAGTGAGGTGAGTCTGGGCAGAACTGTGAGGTAGGTGAAGTTTGTAGTCTGAGCCTCTTAACCCTTTGTTTCCTGGATCATAGGTTTCTGAAGATCCTCATATCCAACCATTATACCCCTTGGCAACACCTGCTCTCAAATTCTTTTTTTCCCTGTGAGGAGTAAATAACTTGTAAGGGACCTCACTCAAGGGATGTTTGCATTTAATCAGAATTAAATTTTTAAGTAAAGAGTTAGATTAGAAAATATGGAACTTTAGGTATCAGCAAATTTATAGAAAGTATTCCTTTTCAATTTGGGGCCTTTTGTGCCCCCAAAATCATACGACCTGAGCAATGCCTATTCTATTTTTTGCATAAAGAAAACTCTCAGTGGTAATTTCTTTCCAGGTTTTCCTTTCTGCTGAAACTGGACAAAGCTTTGTGTACTCATTCAGCAAATATCAGTTTATTTATATTTCTTTAACACAGTAGGGAGGAAAAGGTCAAATATTTTTCAACAACTTTATCATTTTACTGGTTTTGATTTCCAGGTTATGTGAGATGTTATATACTTTACTATTTTTTAGATCTTATAAAATCTTTAAAAGGAAGCTGAAAAATATAGCTAGACATTTTCTTTGGCTGAACATTTGCCAGGACTAGGGAGAACATATAGAATCCTTCCATGGATCAACTATTATGAAGCCTGTCTCATTTTTCCGCAGGTCGGGAACTCTAACCTATGACCCTGGCTCAGATTTCAGCAGCGCTGTAGAATATAGTTTGTTCTCAGGATAAACTCTGTCCCGAGTGATTTCAGATAATCTACTGATAATATCTTTATAAAAGAGGCCTCTCTGTGGTTGTCCCAGCTTCCAGAAAGGTATCTAAAATCCTATTAACTTGTTTCCAAAGAATAGGTTCAAATGTTGCCTTGATTTTAAACTTAAACCCTTGTCACTAGGCTATTCTGGGTATAAAATTTTTCTGGTCAGCCTAGGGAACACTTATGCAGTCTTGTCCCAAGTACTGTCAAATACTATGAGGATGACAAAAAAAAAGTAGATTGCTTTTATGCAATGAAGCTTTGACCATTGCTCATTGTCTCCCCACAGTCTCATTTATGAGCATGTCAGGCTCATATATCCTTCATTATGCTGGGGATAAAGATGCAAGCAGAAGAAGGCAGATATATAAACAAACAAAAGGTAAAACATGGAAAAAAAGTAGTCGGGGAAGGCTTCATTGAGAAGGTGACAGTTTTAACAAACTGTGAAGGAGATTAGGGACTGAGACATGCAGGTACTTGGTAGAGGAGTCTATCAGGCAGAATAAACAGTAAGTGCAAACACTACTTAGATGTGAAAGTGTACCTAGTTTGTCTTAGGCACAGTAAGGAATTTAGTGTCAGCAGAATGGATAAAAGATGGGGAGGTAATAGTACCAGAGAGTTAAGAGGATGGATGGGTAGATTTTATAAGGTCTTATAGGCCATTGTAAGGATTTGACCTCTGGTTTGAGTGAAATGGAAGCTATGAGACATTCTTTTTTTTTTTTACCCCTCTTTAATTCTGCCCCCCACTTCCACCCCTGACCTATGGATGTTGCTGTTTCCCCTTCAGAACTATAACTCTGAACGCAGGGTGTTTCCTTCCACATGCTCCCTGGGTGCACCCAGGGCCTGGCACCCCTGAGGCCTGGTTCGTGGCTCTCCCCGGGGCACGAATCCAGGACTTTCTGAATGTAAAGCAGACATGCCAACCGCTACACTATGGAGCCACCTTGAGACATTCTGAGTAGAGGTCTAACTTAGGTTTTTCAAAGGATCACTTCAGTTTCTGTGTTGAGATTAAATCATAAGAGGGCAAGAGTGGAAGCGGTGTATCCAAATAATATTCCAGGCAAGCAACGATTAGGATTTAGATAGTGGTGCTGGTATTAAAATAGTCAAAAGTGGTAGGAGTCCAGATAGATGCTGAAAGAGAGTCAACAGGATTTACTGAAGGAGAGGATGCTGGTCATGAGGAAAAAAGGAGTTAGGGATATCTCCAAGATTTTTGATCTGCAGCTGTAGGACATGAGTTACAACTGAGATGGGAAAAGTGTAGGAGAAATAGAATTTCGGGGAAGATCAGGTAATCAGGAGATACCTAGGGGAAAACTGAAATTCATTTTATTTAATAGAAAGTCAAGAAATTTAGGACTGGAGAGGAAAACCTGGCGGTGAACAGTATATAAAGTGTATGTGAAGAGAAGAGAGGAGATCCAAGCACTCCAGACAGCATCACCCAGGTTTCTCTATTCTCTGTCTTGTTGTTAGTTTTGGCCAGTGGGAGGCACTTGCAAGATGAGATCAAAGAAGAGAGAAAAAGCAAGGTCAGGGGTTTGGATTTTTTTTTTTCCCTTCCTGGCTCCCATCAGGGGACTGGTCTCCTTTATTGAGAGGTTGCACTGGGCTCTGGTCACTGCTCCCTTCTCAGCCCCTTTATGCCTAGGAGTGACAACTGCTTCTCACTATTACCAGTCCTGGGTGCTTTGCCACCTCTCCTTGGTTCCCTTGACCCTGTCCACTCAGTTTAACTCCCTTCTACTCTGCTTCACAGTATGCCGTCTATTTCCTGCTAGGACCCTCACGACATACAGCAGGTCCTTGAATAAAGTCGTTTCATTCAACACTGTTTTGTTATAACATTGATGAGAAAAAAATATGAATCCTGGCCAGAGCCACTGTCCATGTGGAGTTTGTATGTTCTCCCCATGTGCACAGGGAGTTCCAGTTTCCTCCCACATCCCGATGATGCGTGTATGAGGCCAGTTGGCATTCTAAATGGTCCCAGCTGAGTACATATGGGGGGTGCTCCCTGTGATGGAAGGGCGTCTGCCGGGGGAGGCTCCAGCGACCTGCGTCCCTGAACTGGAATTAACGGGTTAGAAAAGAATCATCTACTTGTTTTTATTAATCTTTTTTAATGTATATATAGCTAATATTTATTTCAATTTTTAATATCAGAAGTATTTTGGGTCTTTATTTAGAAATTTGGTGATATTTTCATGACCAGAAATATGCCAAATGAATGGAGTTCTTCTTTATATCAATTAGCCCATGGTTAAATTGGTCTTGTTCTACATCATCACAATTTCCAAAAACCTATCGACATCATTAAGTGAGGGTTTACTGTAACATTAGATCTGGTAAAAATAGATTGGAGGTAGTAACATTTCAACCTGCGGACCAAGCTATTGTTAACTAGTGATTATCATTTGGATTGACAATTCTCATATTTTCCATATAGTTATTGAAATTAGTTATTATAATTTAATTTGCTTCACTTAATTTTTATAACCAAATGGATTAGAAGTGTATTATAAGGAAGAAACAACTTTGACTTCTTATATGACCTTGGAGAAGTCATGTCACTTTCCTGAACTTCAGTTCCTGTATGAGTTAAGTAGACATGGTTACTACTGACTCTGCTTCTAGAAGTCCTTAAGTAATGACTTAGTGCTTCTTTCAAGGTCTTGGAAGAAAGTTGTTAGAGAAACATAAAGGCCAATTGCTTACTCTTAAATTATTCTACTGGTACACAAAACCCACAGATGCTTATTAGAATTAGAAGAGATGATTAGGGATGAGGGAAGACTGTCAGTACCTGTAACAGGAAAAATGCATGTCATTAAAAGCTGAATTCAATTATTTTTTTTTCTGTCAGAATAGGTTCTTTTGGTCAAAGTCATGTGACTAGTTCAGAAAACAATCTAAAGACTCTAGAATGACAGTCTAAATATTGATCGTTACCAGCGAGTTTCCTCTAGGTCTCCTTGCTTTCAAGCTACATCTAGGAAGGACACACAGTCACGCAGCCCTGGAGTTTGGCAGCTGGGCACCTCTGGATTTCTTGCCTTCAGCACCCAGAGGATAATTCTTAAATCTACAAACTGTCTCGTGCAGCATTTTTTTCCCCTCCTGCTCAAATAATATCCAATTACCGAGTGCTGTGCTGGGAGAACCTGGGGAAATGCTAGAAGGAAACGCAGCTGAGAGCCACTGTGGTTTGACAGCTCTCCAGCTACTTTGAAAATATTTTGGCAAAAACAAGATTTTAAGTAAAACTGTTTCCTTTGGTAACATACCCAAAACTGCAGGTTTTACATTCTCAGTACTGTGATCTGGGCCAAAGAGGGGAAAAGGAGAAGAAAATGGGAGGGGGGCTATTCTTGAGGGAGAAGGATAGAATCTAAGGAAAAGGGGGAACACTTTGCATGAGATGCAGGAATGAGGGCAAGGAGGAAACATGGAGGCATAGTTAACATTCTCTCCTTACTTCTCTACTGAGGAATTTCCCCTTGTTAAAACACGGCCTTCTCCTTTGCCCTCAGATGGCCTGGAAGGGATGCTTTGGGGATGACCAGGCTGGGATTTGTGTTATTGCTTATTATAGGATGATCGATCATCAGCTGGGGAGGGTCCCACCACATGTGGCCATCTACATTATAGCAGACACAGGAGGGGATGAAACGGAATAGTTTTCATCTCACTCCACTAGTTGGTCCTTAGAGAATATCTTTTCTTGCTTCATTTTCTTACTGGTCACAACCACACATGAAATCCCTTAGTTCTTGAAAATACCAGACACTCTTCTGTTTCAGGGCCTTTGTAAATTATGTTTGCTCTACCCAGAATGCTCTGACCCCAACCTGTACCACTCTTTTTCAGGGAACCCTCCCTTACCCTCTAGATGATGTTAGCTTCTTTGTTCTCTTTCTCGCTGTTTACATATTCCATAATCATCTGTACACTCTGTGAGGGCTTGTCCGTCGTCATATCCCTAGAGTACTGTGGATGCTTAATTAAAAAGGATCAGCCGGTTTTCTGACTGAACCTGATTACCTTTCCTTTTATTTCTTATTGTACTCTTTTCCTGTTCCTCCTTTGTTTTTGTTTCCCCTTATATTTCTCTCTCTCTTTCTTTTTTTTTCCTATCATGCTTTCTCCACTTTACATATTCAAGGCCCTAACTAAAGCAAGGGTTTGTCAAAAATATACTCTAAACTATAGAATGTTAATGCTGGAAGGCACTTCAGAGATTTTTTTTTAATACAGCTCCTTCAGTCGTATTGTGGTCTGTTGTTCAAGGTCACACAGCTAGTTGGGAACAGAATTTAGATTAGAATTTTGTAATCTCAACTTTAAGTTTAGTCTTCCTTTCATTATTGTCACACTACATGAAGTGTAAGAGGAGAGAGAGGGGGTCCCCAAAATATTAGTCACTTCTTACAACACAAATTTCTTACCATCTAATAGTTGAAGTCTCATTGGAGAGAAAATATTGTTTCCTAGGTCCTTGCTAATAGTTGCTGTTCTAAGAATAATACTGAGGGTCTGTCTTTGATTCCCCTCAGATTCAAGATGACCCATCTATCTTGGAGTGCTAAGGGAAAGAGTCAAGTTTGATATTCAGTTCCTAAAATAAATGCTTATGTGGAAGTGAACCCAAAGGTCCAACATGTTAAGAAGGAAAAATGGTGGTTCTCATTAATAATGATAATAACAATAGCTAATTGACATTATCTAGCACTTTTCTAGGAACTGTTCTAAATGGTATGTATTTATTCATTTATTTCCTCAACAACCCTGTGAGTTAAGTACTATTATCTCTACTTTACAGATGAAAAAATTGTGGCATAAAAATGTGGAATAACTTGTTCAGTGTCTCCACCTAGTAAATGGAAAGCTAAGTTTTGAACCTGGGCAGCTTATTCTAAAGTCAACGCTGTGGGACATTTTAGATAAAGCTTCTAGTCCAAGGACAAAGAGTGAAGAGTTTCTCTGCAGACTAAATGTGTAAGATGCCACTTGGCATAGCCAAGTTCTGCAGGGGCCTGAGATGATTTAGAGTCAAAACCTTGGGAATGGTGTGTACTTTCCCAGCTGTGTATCTAACTGGATAGTCTGTTCCTGAGATATGAATTAATTCTGAGGATTTTATTTTGCCTGTTTGTCTGTCTTCCAGTAATTTTCACTCATTGCTAGTTTAATAATTCAGGCAGTAGAACTGGGTTGTAAGCATTCTCATAAGCTAAAGAACCTATCAAGGACGTGGTCTCAATAGAAATGAAGGGCAAGAGGCTCCTCAGAAAGGCGCTTTGTTTCTGCGTTAGCACAGCACTTAGCACAGAATCCATGCCAAACAGCTTGTCCATCATTTGCCATGGTCTCCAACCATTCTCTCTATTGTTCCAGCTATTGCAGTCCTTCTCCAAGGCCTTGAACTCACCAACTTCATCCTGACACAGGCCTATGTTCATGATCTTTCTCTGCTTAAAACACCTTTTTAGCCTATCTTTTCCTGACTCCATCTTTGCTGTCATTCAGATCTCAGCTCAACCACTCAGCAGTGCCTTACCTGTCTACTCTCTCCTTCGTTTTGTATAGTATAATTATAACGATTTTAGGCTAGAAAAAATTTGAAGCATAGACAACCCTTAAGTAACAATAGCAACAGTAACATTCAATACATCTCCCATGCACCTTGCTTTAATAATAATACCACTTCCTAGTATGCCTGACAACATAAATTATTTATTAATTAAAAGAAACAGATAAGATTAGAGAACATAAGTCAAAAATAAATTTGTAGTGTAATTAATATAAGGAATTCTTTCTGGTGTACTTGGCAAACAGGGCCAGTTGTTTATTTAGCTCAACCCTCATTTCAAATCAAAAAAATAAAATTACATAAAGGATATCTTTTTGTTATTCCTAATCACAGTGCTATGGTCTCAGAGTCTGTGACTACCCGCCCCGCAAATTCATATGTTAAAGACCTAATGATCAATGATAATGGCATTAGGAGGTGCTTAGGTCACAAGGGTGGGATTAGGTCCTTAAGAGAGATTCCACTGAGGACACAGTGAAAAAATATCAGCTATGAACCAAGAAGAGGGTCCTCGCCTAACCATGCTTATACCTTCATCTTGGACTTCCAGACTGTGAGAAATAAATTTCCATTGTTTACAAACCACCCAGTCTATTGTATTATGTTATAGCAGCCCAAATGGACTAAGACACAGAAAGGAGAAATGCATCTGACTCTTTAAGGGAAATAGCAGGTAATGAGCAACAAGAAACGGGAATAGAAATGAAGATTAGGAAGGCATAGAGCATCTTCATTTTAACCTGGTACAGAGTTTAATCTGGAGATCATTTCTATTAATCCTGACTCTTAAGGAAAAATCACTATCTAAGTATCAGATTTAAGTAGAGATATATGTCTAGCTTGTGCCAATGAGCCAATAATCAATTTCTGACCATACAGTCAGAATGCACAAATGATGAAGTGCTTGGTTGCATTCTCCTAAAGGTAGTGAAATCTTTAATGATAGTTCTTCAGATCACCTTATTTAAAGTCACCTTTCCTCATGTAAAACCTTGGTCTGCAAGTCTCAGAATTGCTGTTCATCAAGCAAGTATTTAGTATTCATTTCAGACACTAAACCAAAAGAGCTATAACTTTTATACAGTAAAAGTTAAATTAAACTATTAAAAAGTTGCCCTTTTGAATATGGAATAAGACGTATATTAGATTTGTTCACAGAGGACCTTGCTGACAGTTAATAAATTTAACAAGAATTAAAGCTTACATTTCAGGACAGCCATTAGTGAACCTGAAGACTATATTCTGCCCCAGGCACTTTATTCAGATTCAATTTTTAAATTAGCTGCACAGCATGAGAGACTTGTAAGATCCAATCAGAAAGCAGCTTTATATCAATAAAAACCAGCTTAGATGATCTTGGTCTATGGCAGGGTTTCTCAACCTCAACACCATTGCATTTGGAGATTAGTTCGTTCTTTTTGTGACGGCACTACTGTGCATTGCTGAATGTCTAACAGCATCCCTGACTTCTCCCAACTAGTTGCTAGGGGCTCCTCCTTCCCCAGTTGTGACAAACAAAAAGATTTCCAGACATCTTTGTATGTTCCCAGGGAGAAAACTTCCCTTTGTTTATAGAGTAGGGAACAAGCCTCACAAGTATCCATGGTTTAGGCCCACAAACTTGTTCACTGGATCTGAACCTCAGGAAACTGTACCTCAGAATCTGGCCTCCTCACTACTTCTAAAGGCACACTCATATCCATTATCTTGGTTCATCGAAGCTAAGCAGTTGAAGCAATGACAGACCTATGCTATGCATTCACCGTATCAGCTTTAATTTGTACAAGGCCTTTGGGGAGCATACTTCCTCTGAATCTGGATCCACTTGGTGCACCACAGCTGTTCATTTCATTAGAACTACCTTATCAAAGGACTTCTAGAAGGATAAGAACTTGGTTTACTATCACATTTTGAAGTTAAAACTGCTTTAAGGCTATTTATAATTCTGTGATGTGAAAGAGCTCACCATTAAGTGACCTGAAGCATATTTTTAAGGCTCAATAAGTTTGAAGTCCTTCAGCCCATCTCACTGTTGTCAGTGTTGTGACCTTTTGAGCCTAGCTACATGTTCAGAACATATAAAGACAAGCAATAGTTAAATGATCATTTTCTAAGCGATTCAGATATTTATCCATCTTAAAAATTGTTGGAAATGCAATAAAGGCTAATCTCAAAACGAGATTTATAGTGACAGGTCTCAGAATACGTTTAGCCCCATACCATGAGGTATCACTAGACCATGTTCATTAATGAGTGTGTCAAAAATTTCTCCTCTACACTTATATATTTATCTTTGAAAGTATGTTCCACAGGGTATCTATTCTCTCATTCCTTAGGGATTCCAAACATGGCCCCATCAGATCAGCAGCCAATCTTGGTCGCCACAAATAATTAACCCCACCATGAAGTATTTAAAATATGTAAAGGTTAAAAGATCATAAAAATGAGACCATATGTCCAAACATACCACGTGTGCTTTGGCAAGGGAAATGTACATGTTAAGACAAATCTTAACGAGCCTGCCAGGGAACTAGATCAAAACCAGGACAAAAAGATTCTTTTCATATAAGCTAGGTATTTCCCTAGCACTTACGCCGAGGTTAGCCAAGATGAAAGAAATCAATTTACCCATATATCTGCCTGGCAAAGCCATCTTCCTTCATAGCTGAAAAGATAAAAGACGTAGGAATGCTGTACTTGGGCAGATGAACTGCCTTGAGCCACATCCTGGCTCCACAACTGACTCTGTCGACATCTTAATATGCTGGCAAGATACTTAATATCTCTGAGCCTCAATTTCCTCATCTACAAAATGGAAATGATTATATCTTTCTTCTGGAATGTTCTGAGGATTAAACAAGATAAGCTCAAATTATTTAGAGTTTTCTTGATGCATAATGAGGGTTGCTGTTCTTATTAAGAAAACAAATGTACATCCAGTTTCTGGAATGCTAACATTCTGGTGCCCACGCTTACTTATTTCAGATTATGCTCCAAAGAAACACTGGATCTGAAAAGAGGCATCCAGCTTTGCTAGGTGGATGCCTCTTTTCAGATCCAGTGTTTCTTTGGAGCACCAGAGCCAGATCAAGAAAGAGCATATATAGTCAGAATCTAGTGGTACACAAGCCTCTGTGCTCTCTGGGTGGGCCATCTGCCCTGGTATGGGGTTTATCTCACTGATGGAAAATGGCCAAAGGAGTCTGGAAGATCAGCACAGAAAAAGCAGTTTAAAAAATGCAGATGTTGGAGTTAAGTGGGGAGTGCCTTCCACCTATGTATTACATGTATTTGATTACTCAGAATAGTCTGTACCTCACTTCTGTTGGTTGAATGAGAAGATTGTAAAACTATCAAAACCTAGGAAGAAAATGCTTTTAGATAGCCAGTATTTGGGCTTATTCATGTCACATTCCCATCCTTTAGAAACAATTATCTAGTTTTGATTATACCACGGAGTCAAAATCATTAAAGTAAAAATTATTAAAATAAAAATTTACTCTAATATTTAGCTAAGTGAATAAGAATTAGTTTATATGACCCTTAAGAGGGAAAAAAGTAGTTTTACATGCTTTTAATGCCTTTTAGAACTTAAAACATATATAATAAAATATTCCAGATGTATAGGAATAACACAGCAAACTTTTACTGAGGCAGTAGACCTTCAGGGGTCCGAGCTTTAATCTGGGGTCTCAGTTCCTACTCCACATCTTGCTACCCACCCACTTTAATGCTCAAGTCTCCAAAAGGCCCTGAGCAGCTAAAGATCTGGCATCAGCTTCCTATTCTTCTTTGTAAGTTTAAATGAGCCATAAACTTAAAAAGATTGTAAAATATTTCATTCAGTACTGTAGGTGTTTATAGTGGGGGATTTTTTTCAAGCTATCTAGCCCTTTCATTATTTTTTTAATCAAAATTTACTCAACTATTATGAGTCTGTAGTATTTTTAAATGTCATTTTATGTATATATTTGTCTTTGTTCCCATTGTTAAGATATGAATACAAATAAAGACATAATGACCATAAACAGAATTGATATGCTTTAAAAATTATTAGGATACACAGTTTTTCATGATAAAGAGTAACTTTTATATTTGGATGTATTTTTAATAGTTTCAAAAGAATAACAACACTAATTAGTCATTTCATTGTGACTCGGTGAATGCGAACTCTAGACCCAAAATATCTTATCTGTTTCCAAGGCTCTTGAGGATATTTTCCCAATTTATAAATTTCTCATTCTAGGGCAAATTGGCCTTCAAGAATGCAATGATTATGTTAGCCAATCCACTTAGCCTTCTCCACCTCACCTAAAGTATGTTGAGTTAAAGAGAAAATTCATTCTCTTTCCGTGTGTGTGTGTGTGTGTGTGTGTGCACGCACGTGTGCACACGTGTGTGTGTTCATCAAACCTGAGAATTCCAGCTCTTTTCTTGCCCAAGTGTAATGATTGTGCAGTAAATGAATTGATGGTTTTCATTTCCCAGGGTTTGGATGAGCTCTGGGTTATCACTGGTAACTACCTTCAATAAGAACATGAGTTACACTCCTCTGTACATGCTCCCGGCCAACTAAAGGCTGACGCCTCCTGCCAAATTTCTCTCTGAGGAACCTGCACTCCAGTTCTAACACCATTGGTCATCCCAGTCAGACCTGCCTTGGCCTCTCTGCCCGGGAAGCGAAGGGAGGAAGGTACTCTGTCCAGTTTCAAGATGAGGAGACTGAGCCCACAAGAATTCAAATAGTAAATGATGGAAGCAAACTGACTCCAGAGCTTTACTATACCACACTATATATTTTGACTCCAGTATATTTCACTATACTACATTGCAAATATAAAAATCCAATTTTATAAAAAAAAAAAAACTGACTGCTGGTAGTGTCGTAACTGACTTTAGGGGTGTTTTAAGTGGTTGGGATTATGCTGGCTGCTTGTGGGAGGCCTAATTTGTTTGGAACAGTGCCTGACACATTGTAACTGTTATGTAAGTGTTTGCCATTTGCCACTGCCACAAGCATGGATTCTGAGCACTTTAGGTGTCGCAAGTAACTATCATGTATACACTTCTATTTCCTGGATCCAGACTTAAGAAGGGGACAATTTCCTTAAAATACAAGCAATTTTAAGCCAGTGAGAATTTCTGCAGACTAAAATAGTGTTTGCATAATGCTCAGTGAGGCCATAATAACGTCAAAAAATGACCATTCATTTCTATGACCGTTACAAATTTTTAAATATTTTAAGACCTACCATCTCAGGAATATGTGTCATAGAAAACTTGTATTATTGAAATTTTAGGTAGAACATTTACAAAATTGGTAAATAAATTAATAACTATTAACTTTTATTCTACAATGTACTTATCTAAATGACTTGAAGTTTAGGAAATTTATGTTATTAAGATCCTGGGAAATTAAATAGCCATTTTCTTGATACTGCTGAGTTTGAATGTTTATAAATATATCTCTTTCTTTTACAAATGAGAATTTTAAATGTCTCTATTAAAATATTTATGTATATATACATACATGAATACAGCTATATGTAGTTTATATGTTTGGGCCAGGTGCAAAGAAACCACTAGAATATTTCTAGAACATCTTTGCCATGTAGGTTTAAAATGTTCTGTTCTTATTGCATGAATATATCTGAGAGTCCAGACTTAAAATTTTTCTATATGAGGAGAAATGTTCTATGTCATCATTCCTAAGTCCACTTTGGTCTTTAAAAATATCTGGCATGCCTCAAATGAACACTCATTGTATCTTCTCCCATGTTCTTCTTTAGAGACATTGCCCCCACCGCCATCCCTCATCCCCTTTGATCATAAGTAACACAGGGTTCAAATGGCATCTGCCGTTTTCTTACATGATCCCACAGTCTTGGACCAGGACTCAGGCCTGGCCAATCAGTGTCTTTTCCTGGGGAGAATGTTCTTTCCTCTGTGACCATGAAGAGGCAGAAGCTACTGACAGCAGCTGTGTCCCTGATTGTAGAGCAAATTATCTAATTGTCCTTAGAAGGACAACACAAAACTGACATTCAGAAAGAAGGCAAGACATGTGAAAGGGAAAAGAGAGAGGCAGAGAAAGTGAGAGACAGAGCAAGGGACAGAGAACTGAGACGAGGGAGAAAGTAAATTAGAGAACTGGAGGGAAGGAGGGAAGAGCTGATATTGTATTGTTATGATTGTCGTGGTTATTTTTCTGGCTCTGGCTTCTTCCTGCTTCCCACCTTCCAAGGCTCAGCTTTGAAGCCTTTTCTTCTGTCTGTTCACGAAGTGCTTCGTTATTCTTCCAGTGGTTCTCCCCTGCTCGTCCAGTCCAGTACCCTTGGAGTCAAAGGTTCCTGACAGTGAAAGAGCTACCCAAGGTCTCTGTGGCCCTGCATGTGGGTGGGACACAAGCTCGGGAAGATAGAGAATCATTTAGACTGAATATTACATTTTAACCATTCATAAATATAGTGTCACCATTATAAGGAAGGAAGGGAAAATATCACCTGGCAGGTGTGATTATAAAACTGTTACTTCAGAGAACAGCACCTGAAGTTATGACTGAATCAGGAATGACAACCTAGGCCTGACTTTAGGGAGACGGTTCCATGTAATTTTCTTGGAGAAACTTCAATTGGGTAAGAAAGCTGAAGGAACCTCAGAAATTTCAGTTACTGAAATTGTATTTTCCCTTCATTGTCCTTGGTGTATTAGTTTCCTGTTACTGTTGTAACAAATTATAACAAAGCTAGTGGCTTAAAATGACACAAACTTATTATCTTGCAGGCCTGGAGCTAAGAAGTCTAAACTGGTCAGCAGGGCTGCGTTCCTCTAGCGGGTCAGGGGGAGAATCTGCTTCCTTGCCTTTTCCAGTCTCTAGTGGATGCCCACATTCCTTGGCTCATGGCCTCGTATCGTTCTAGCTGTGCTTCCATCATCTCATCTTCTCTGATTCTGACTCTCTGTTGCCCTCTTATAAAGACCTTTGTGATTACACTGGACCCATCTGATAGTACAAGATAATCTCCCGTCTCATAACCCTAAACTTAATCACTTCTGCAAAGTCCCTTTTACCATGTAAAGTAACATATTCATGGGTTCTGGGACTTCAGATGGGGATATCTTTGGGAGGCCATTATTAGCCTACCATACATTGTACTATTCCTTGCAGAAAAAAAAAAAGGTGCCAAACTACAGGAATTAATGACTTAACATATTACCTCAGAATTGTCTGGAGAGGCCATTAGCCCTAAAAGGGGCACTATCCACCTCAATGGGGGTGCTGGTGGGGCAGAGCTTAGACTAGTATTTCTGTGGCTGTAGCAAATGGGTACTTGTTAGAAACCCCATAAATGTTGAGAACATGTCAGTAGTTACGCAGAACCTTTTCATCATGCAGCAGAAACAGAAACAACTCTAGGGACCCAGTTCGTCAAAGTCCTTAAGATAGGACATTCTACTTGCCAACAGACTTGCCTGGGCACTTTTCTAGATTAATAGATCTCTGAAAATTTAGAAGCATGAGGCAGAGACAAATTCCATACTACTAACAATCAATATCCCTACCATACTGACATCCGTGCAGCTGTACTCTGCTACCAGAACAAGTGAGCGTGTCCTCTGAATCCTGGCATGTGGAGTGTTGTGGACACTTCTGGAAAACCAGCTGGCCCACCACTTGCAGAGCAACCCATAGATTAGCAACAGCAGGATCCCTTACTACCTTCATGAAAAGGAAAGAGAGGTAGGGCCACCCGGTAGGAGTTGGAACCACAGAAGGTCTGTCCCAAGGGAACTGGAACTGTGAAGGAAACACATCTGCTGCAGGAAATCCCACGGACACATGGGTGGGCAGGAGAGAAGGAATGCCCTGGATTCTCCCCTCTTCTCCTCCAGTCTCCCAGCATTGCCTGGCATTGGCCGAACCCAGCATGAAGCTGGTTGCCATAGACACCTGAAGGAAGCACAGCTTGCCAGAATGCCCTCTCCCTTCCACTCCTCTCCCCAGTACAGAGAGGTCAGGGAAGGGGCAAGCAAGGGATCAGCACAATGGCCAACTAACTCTGAGAAATGCTGGGTTAAAAGGGAACAACTGATTTCTTAGCTATAGGATTTCCCACATGCACTATGATTCTCCATAGAAGGGACTAGTATCCCAAAGGATTGAAAATAGAATTCTGTATGCCATAGCATTTCACAGAACCCATTTTCCAAAGAAAAATTTCTCAAATATTATTTGAGAAACTCCATCTTCACTTAGAGTAACCCAGGAGAGCAGGGCTGATCTTGCAGAAATGGCTCTGAGTTGGCTGCAAGAGTAAATGATCTCCTAGTAGACACCATCTCCTCTCTTCTTGGGGAAGACCGTGAAGAAAATTCCAAGTATAACAGGAGATAAGAGAATACTTGTGGCTTTTTCTCTACTTCCCATAGGGGGCCAGTCTAGAAATAATTTTCTTTTCATTAATAATTCTTACACTCGCAACCTTTACAACTTTGAAAACTCCGGCTAGAAATTAAGCAGTTAAGAAAAATGGGTCTTCTCAAGGACATCGTTTGAGAGAAATCTAGCTTCTTAGGAGCCTTTACATTTGTTTTCAGCTGATATAATCCAAGATATTTTGCCGAAACTGGTCTACCTGCCAAACATTCAGCAGTCTGCTGAAGGCCAGACATTCTCTGGTAGTAGAAGAGGTAATGAAAATAAAAGCACACACATAGCCTCAAGTTTTCCTGCATGCTTCTCACCATAAACACTATAAAAAATAAATAAAATAAAAATAAAAAGTAATTACTGAAAGCTATTGCAGCATAATTTGCTGAGTCACTGAATTAAGTTTTTTTTAATAGATTTGTTTATTTCTAGACAATTGTTGATTTTTAATATAGATGTTACTATTTGAATATAAGGGGAAGGTTTTGTTCACTTATATATGCAAAGCTAAGGATGCATCAAATAGCAATTAGCTCTATGTCAGACACAACGAAATTGTAAGAAGACAGGTTGAGGGAACTCTGAGCTTTATCATAACCCTTTAGTTGAAGAATTCATGTGCTAAAAATAATGCAAAAGACTTTTAAACTTGGGATCAAGACAGCTTTCATCTTGTCCACCCCACCCAACCCCCCAATTTAGTAGCTATGTGACCTAGGCTGGTCACTAGTTGTTTCTGATCTCCAATTTCCTTATCTAAGAAGTGAGCATGAAAATGTATGTCCTGTGTTCCTTAGGTCATCATCGAGAGAAAAAAATGATCATGTCTGAGATGATACTTCTAAGTTATTAACTGCTTTTCTATGTAGAAGAGGATGGCCAAAGATGGATGAAACTTTCTCTGGGATCATGCCTGAGGCCTTAACATGCTAATATACCTGAAAAATTAGATCAGCCTTTTTCTCCTGTCCTCAGAGACTAAAGTTTTCTACAATTAACTTATAAAGTGAGTTCTCCACTGTAAATGAAGTCTGATTTGCAGAGTATCAACATTGCGATAACCAGTTGGAGGTCCAAGATGTTTCCTCTTTCACAACATCTGCACAATGCTGGAAATTATTCCAGTGTCTCACATCTGCAGACCACAGGTTTTTCCTTCTGATTTACTTGGATATTGCCTTCCTCACAGCCCTGCTTGCGAATTATTTTCATGCCCAAGCCACAGTCTTGGTGGTAATCATCAGAGTAATTGTTTGTTCCTTCACATATGATGCTCTGAGCTCTCATAATACCAGCATTTCATTAGACAGAGCTACACTAGACCATGTGACATGAAAATGGATCACACCATAAAGATGCATTTTTTTCCAAGAGATCTGAATTATAGAATAACATCAGAATTAACCTCAGAAATTATCTTTTTTAATGGTTTGCAAGATTTTTTAATAGCACATTTCATTGTAAAATGAAATCTTTGATAGAGTACCATATATAAATAGATTTAATCTAAACTGCTTTGGTTGAAGAAGGAAGCAGTATTCTCTGCAGATACTAAGGTTCTGCTAAACAATTTGAAAACCACTCTATTTCAACCTTTCCTGTCCTCCAGTGCTTTGGTCCATTCTACAATAACTACCGATGGGTTGTTAACCCTGCGAACATTTCCAATTATGTCTGTCCTCCCAAGAAAGGCCACTTTATTTTTGGAAAGCTTTATTTAGAAAGGTCATACTTATGTTTTGTTGATTTTCTTGTAACTTTTATTTGTTGAACCTAGGACAAAACTAGACTGTGCTCTATCCATGTATTTGAGTCAATGATCACATTCTTTGGATAACTTCTTTTTTATAAGCTAAACATCCCTGATTTTTTTTTAACTTTCTAATAATGTGAGAATATATGGTCCTAATCTCTTTATTTAAATCATTTTCCTTTGGGTCTGCTTCAGTTTGTCAATGTCCTTTTTAATTTGTGTGTCTAGAACTAAGTTTGTGTGAACAGTAATTCCTATTTTGTAGTAACCAAGAACCTTCTCATTTTGAACATTCTACTTCTTTTAATGTGGCCTATAATTGCATTTGATTTGGAGAAAACTCATGGGGCTTAGTCAACTAAATCCCTGATATCATTCTTGAATGTGCTACTGCAGAGCAAACATCTCCCTTTTTTTAAACATGTAAAAATGTTTTGATGGCCACATGTGGTCATTTTTCTTTACTGTGGTTCTTGAAGTCAGCCACACAGTTCTGTTAGAAAAAATGTCCAGATTCTTGTCATTTATAGGATCTAGTTTGTGGGATTTGGTAAATTAAGAACTGTATTTTTTCACATTCTATTCTGTTAATCACATAGATACTATCTTTTTAATAATTTCTTGTATATCTTTATTGATAGAAATTTTATAGTAAAAAAAAAATTGTGACTATTCTAGATCCCAACTATATAGTCATGGCTCACCACTTACGTCTGACATTAAGAACTTTGCTACTATAGAATTTTTTAGATTTGGAGAGAGCTGACTAAAAGCCTGAAAGGATAGGATACCTGCCAAGTTAATTTGGTTAGACTCCAAAGGCACTAAGAGTCTGTAATTTCAAAAATCAATCCCCAAACCAGGAGTTTTATCTACTGTTAAATAAGTGAATTTTTAAGCATCAGGAGATCAGTTCAAATTTTTATTCTTCCCTAAGAATTTTGTCAACTTTGTGGGTTTCAGCCAGATACTTTGCCTTCCCTGAACATATTTTCATGTGGTTTTATAATATTTATTCAACATTATTTTCCATTAGTTCTCTAT
This sequence comes from Macroglossus sobrinus, assembly GCA_004027375.1. Classification (NCBI taxonomy): domain Eukaryota; kingdom Metazoa; phylum Chordata; class Mammalia; order Chiroptera; family Pteropodidae; genus Macroglossus; species Macroglossus sobrinus. The sequence continues at coordinate 247,207 of PVKZ01001378.1, read as the reverse complement.
TTTTAATTGTTGGTAACCATTTCAGTGTGTAGCTATTACATGGTACAGAACTGATTTATTCACATTAATGTCTGAGGAGACCATGACCCGTTTTATTTGCTGCGTGGTCAGCCCCGGTATTCGTGGCAGGTTTTCTGAATATTTCTGATGAAGTCTTTAGGCACATGTAATTCTGAAAACACATTCCCATTCAGTGCGACTTATACAGGATGGTAAGCCCAACATGGCTAACGGTTTCTAAAAAATTCCATAAACATTAAGCATATTTATGTCATAGCATCAAGTTTGGTCAATTTAAAACTTACTGTATTGTGGTATAAGAGGCATTTTGTTTGCTTCTGTTTACTTTCCCAGGAGTAAATGCGTTTTGGTTAACCACAATGGCAAACTTAGTCAAGACATTTATGTCAACAAATCCAACTGCTTCACAAAGTCACATTCTTAGTTTCTAGGACAGCAGACTGGATTCTAAGTAATAAGGTGTTTATAAGGCGTGCTGTAAATCTGGGACTATAAACATGTCTACTTTTCTATTAAACCTGCTGCTGTGCATGAGGTACAATAAGGTCTCTTTTCAGTTTTATGGTGGCCAGTATGTTGGCTTGCCAGCCTTGATTGCTGTTGATTCTACTGTTCCCAAAGTCTCCTGCCAAGCTCTTGACCCAAATCACGCTCCCTGGTGATGTCATAATGCTGCTAAGAATTTGCTCATTCACTGTACCTGCCGGGATGCCCCAAGAGTCACATACCTTCCCTATTAGTCACACACTGGTTGGGGAATAACGTCTTGAAAAAAGCAAGACCTCTCCTTCCCATGATTTCAAATGTGTCACATTTTTAGATCTTTCATAATGAGCTTATAGATATAGTAAGATGACTATTACCTTTATAGAAATTATTTTTAATTTTTCTCAAGAGTTAACAGTTCTAATTTTTTTTAAGAGTTAACAGTTCTGATTTTGTTGTCTTGACCAAAACAAAAACAAAACAAGATTTCTTTTCTGCATTCATGAGAAAAATTTATTTCAATTCAGCATATATTTATAAAACACAGGCTTGGTATTTGAGATTATTATCATGGTTACTGATGCCAAATATCTGGAGGAAAAGAGGAGAAACTGGTAGTAGATCTGACATTTAAATTACATGATGTCAAATATATCTATTTGAAAAAATCTGATCAATTTTAAGCCCTTCACTTTTTACCCAAATATCAGGTATTTTTACGGCTATACTTTGCATCGTGCCTTACTTTAGTTTTAATTCCCTCATTCAGAGTGCTCAAAGAATAGCATTCCAGAGATCCTGGTAGACCAAATATAAAAACAGAAACAACAAACAACAAAATCTCAACAGATTTTTTTTTTTAATTCACTGGTTTTGAGCTCAGTCCAAAACAAATAACTCATGTATTTGTACAATTTTTGTTTCTTAGATAAACAATACCAAGATAATATTGGTGTTTTAACCAGGCATGAACAATAGCCTAAATACAATGACTAAAAACCACAAGTTAATTTCTCATGGACTGTGACAGATTTGGAGCTTATCCTCTGACTTTTGATATGTCAGAATGTTCCCTATACCACTTTATTTTTAATGAAAGAGAATCTTTTGGTAGAAGATTTTCTCTACCTTCAGCAACTAAATCTTGAGCCAAAAATTTAGAGGCTATATTAAGATGGTTCTTTAACATTTTTGTCTGCAATTCTACCTAAATATTTGACATTTAATTTAACAATTAGCATGAATCAGGTAAAAAAAATTTTTAAATAGGGTAGCAAACTTCAGTGATATAGAGACATTTTACAAAAGAAAAAAGTTATTGTGGATCTCTCAACATTAAAATATTTTTATCACGTTAATTAAACATGTTGATTTAATGTAATAAAACCTAAACAAATATAAAAGAAAAAACAACTCATGAAACCCATAAAATGTTAATTTAATGTGAGTATATGGTAGCAAAATTACAAAATTACAAAAAGTGATACAAAATTACTATATGCACTGTGAATATGATAAACATTTAATATCACAAGCTTCATGAGGACAGACCTATGTCTGTTTTTTCTCACCATTGTGAGATCTTATGAGTATTTGATGAGAAATTGAGTTGAAGGTCCTTATTAATATAGATAACTTTAGAAATATTGAACAGACCAAAGATGTACAATACCTATGCACTAAGGAAGATTTAATATGTAAAAATGTCAATTTACCCCAAGCTAATCTATCAATTAAATGTAATCCATTCAAACTCCTAGCTGATGACCTTTTTGCAGAAATTGATGAGATAATTCCAAAATTCATATGGAAATGCAAAGGCTTATGAATAGATAAGGAAATCTTTAAGAGCAATAAATTTAAAAACTAGAGGCCTACTACCATTTATCAAGACCTACTGTAGACTATACTAATTAAACAAGTGTGGTTCAGATGAAACTATGGCAACCTGAGAAATGGAACTGAACAGTGAGTCTATAAACAAAATAACATGTGCATTCATTCACCTGATTTATGACACTGCAGTGAAGTGCAAAAGATGTGGTCTTTTTAATAAATGCTGCTGGGTCAATTATATAGCCATACAAAAAAATGTTTCTTGACCTCTACTTTACACCATATACAAAAATCAATTCCAGATTAATTGCAGGTCTAAATGTAAAAGGTAAAACAAATAGTCTTTAAAGTGAAAACAAAAAGATCTTTGTTACCTAGATACTAAAAGTACTAACCATTAAAAAAAATGACAATCTATAATAAAACCAAAATGTAATGAAAACACAGAAACTTTTGCTTTTGGAATAGATTGAGTAACAGGGACAAGTTTTATTCCATCTGAAATAACAGCAACAACCACCATTTTTGACACTGGAAATCAGGGAACAAAGGGCAGTGATCACTAAAAGATGGAGAATAGATGAGGTAAGCCCTACTATTTATTGTCTTGGCTTACTCTCTTGAGAGAGTCTACGGTCTGCAGTGCAAAGTGGGAGAGCCCAAGTGAACCCAGCAGACTCCATGAGTTGAGGAGACAGTGCAAAGTGTCCAGGGAGAACAATAGAGCTAGAGTTCACAGAATAGAGTGCTGAACAAGAGAGAGCTGCACAAAGAAATAATTCTGGAGATAAGTACTTAAACAAGTACTGATTGCTGTATGTATATAAGGAAGCCACCTGAGGCCAGGAAAAGAATGATGAGAGAATATTAGAGAGAACAGTGCCCAGCACTTACACAGGTCAAAATACTACTTTTCGCACTAGCCAGACTGGTAAAAGTGATTGTTTACAGGGCATAAGAAATAACTCAAAATAGAATTGCTTCAATAAAGGGAAAGAAATATAAAATTATTCCTAGACTAAAAGCTCCTCTGATTCCATCTAACAACTCTGAATAGTAAACTGAAAAGAATCAAATTGTTGCCAAGTAATTTGACTGCTAAGTTTAAGGATATTCACTGAATACAAAAATATCCAGGACCCAAGAAGATAACATCACAACGCCAATTTAATTGACATATAATTAAATATTTGTAAGCATACAGAGAAGCAGGAAATTATATCCCAGAATGAGGACGGAAATCAACCAACTGAAAGAACTCAGACTGACACAGACATTAGAATTAGCAGAAAAGTGCGCTGCAAAGTTACTACTATAACTGTGGTCCAGATGTTAGGAATTAAGTAGAGACAGGGAAGATATAAAGAGAACCCAAATAAAACTCAGAGGTGAAAATAACAATGTCTAAGGTGAAAACGACAATTTAAGATTGACAGCAGACTAGACATTTTAGTAAAAAAAAAAAAAGAAATTTAAAAAGGATTAGTGAACTTGAAAGTGATTGAAACTATCCAACTGAAATGCAAGGAAATTTTTTTAATAAAAGCATTAGTGGGATGTGGGAAAAGTTCAGGGGATCTAATACATTTGTAATTGGAGTCTCCAGAGAAGGATGAATGAGGCACAAAATATAGTTGAAGAAATAATGTCCAAAAATGTTTCAAATGTAATGAAAAACTATAAACCCATAGTTCCAACAAGCTTTATAAACCCTAAGCACAGAAAATACGAAAAAGCTACACCAAAGCATATCATAATCAAACTGCTTAAAACCAGTAAGATAAACAGTGATAAAGAGAAAACCTTAAAATTTGTCAGAGTATGTACAACATGTTATGTACAGAGAAATACAGAGAAGGACGACAACATAATTCTTGAAACAATGTAAAAAGACAGTTAAGTTACATCTGTAAAGTACTATAAGGCAAAAAAGCTGTCAAGAAAGAAATCTATATCTAGCAAAAATATCTTTCAAATTAAATATTCATCACTAGCAAATCTTCATATAATAAACACTACTGGATAGAAATCTAGATCTGTACAAAAAAAATAAAGAGGAACTAGATGAAAAATAGGTAATATGTTGAATTAAATGAAAATTAAAAGTGCAATCATGGAATGTTGCTAAAGTATCTATCTAGAGGAGAATTTATAGCACCAAATGCCTATGGTAGAAAATAAGAAAGGTCTCAAACCAACAACCTCATCTTCTACCTTAAGAAACTACAAAAAGGAGAGCAAGCTAAAACTAAACAGAAGGCAGAACATAATAAAAATGCAAATGAGAATATCAGTGAAACCAATAACTGGTTCTTTGATAAGACCAATAAACTTGCCAGACTGACCAGGATAAAGAAGAGAAGGCATAAATGGCGTTTGAAGAATGAGAGGTGATATCTCCACAGATTCAAACTCTACAGACATTCAAAAGATAATGAACAACTTTATGTCAATGAATTTTACAACATAAATAGACTAATTACTTGAGAGTACAAATTAACAAAGTTCAATGAAGAAAAAATAGTTAATTCTAGTAGTCCTATCTAGTAAGGAAACTGCATTTGTAGTTAAGCTTGCCCATAAAGAAAACTCCAAGCCCCAGGGACACACTGGAGAATTTTACCTAATTATGTGGAAGAAATATCAATTCTACATAAACTTTTCCAAAAACAATTAGAATGAAATATTTTCCAAATTATTCTTTGATGCCATCATTATCCTGATACCAAAAGTAATAAAACATTATAAAAAATAAAAACTAAAACTTCAGACCAATATCCCTCATAAACATAGATGCAGAAATTATCAAATTTTTGCACATCAAATCATGACCACGTAGAGAGTATTTCAGGAATACAGTTAGTTCAGCTTTTGAACATCAATCAATTTAATTCAATAGAATAGAAAGGTATAAAAAACTTTATCTGAATAGATGCAGAAAAAAACATTTAGAAAAATTCAACATCTATTCCTGGTTTAAAAAAAAAAAAAACTCAGTAAACTAGGAATAGAAGGAAATTTATCCAACATGAAAAGGGCATTTTCAAAAAGCAGTGGATAGAATCATATTTTTATGGTAGAAGACTTTTCTCCCCCCTAAGATCGGAAACAAAACATAGATATCCACTCTTATCCCATGTTATTCAGCATTATACTGAAAGATCTTACTATTCAGTTATAGGAAAAAGTCATCCGTATTTGAAAGGAAGAAGTAAAACTGTCTTTATTCACAGATAAATAATCATTTATGTAGAAAATTCAGCTGACTTTACAAAAAAGCTACTAGAAAGAACTAGTAAGTTAATTTAGAAAGATTTCAGTATGCAATTCAGAACTCAGTTGTAATTCTATATACTAGCAGTGAACAGTTTAAAGTTGAAATAAAAAATAATGTTTACCATTATATAAAATATGAAAATTTTAAGTATAAATCTGGCCAATATTATGGAAAGACTTGTATCCAGAAAAAGGTAAAACATTCCTGAGAGAAATTTAAGAAACCTAAATAGAAACCTAAATATACCTTGTTCATGAATCAGAAAATTAAGATACCAGTTAAGATATCAATATAAGAGCTCAGTGCTCCCAAATTAATCTATACATACAATGCAATCCCAGTCAAAATCTCAGCAAAGTTTTGTGTAAAAATTGATAAGCTGATTTATATTTTAAAAATTTATATAAAAATGCAAAGAACCTAGAATAGTCAAAACAACTTTGATAAAGGAAGAAGTTTAACACTACCTTATTTCAAAATTTATACTAAAGCTACAGTAAGTGTAGTATTGGCATCAAGACAGGTAAGTTGATCTAGATTAGTGAAACAAAATAAAGTTTAGAAATAAACAACACATTTGCACAACGTTTCTTGACAAGGTGAAAAGCTAATTCATGGATAGTCTTTCAGTCTTTTCAGCAAACAAAAATAGCTCAAAACAGAGCATAGACCTAAATGTAAAACCTAGAATTAGAAAACTTCTAGAAGAAAACACAGGACAATAAATTTTACTTTGAGTTAGGCAAAGATTTCTTAGATACAGCCAGGGAGTACTCACTTATTAGGTAATCATCCAAATACTCTAAAGATTACCATTGAAAATACATTAAAACATTTATGTGTGGCAAACTGGAGGAACCCCATGGACCCTAGTTTGAGAAACACTGCTCTAAATGAAATCAACTGAGTCCAGGCTGCATGCTGCCTGTGCCACTCAGCCAATAGACCGACCCAGGAGTTGGGCTATTTAGAATAAGTGTTTATGGTCAATCAGGGCACCGGTGATCTGAGAAGGCAGCTGGTTAATACCTTCAAAAACAGCCTCACTTTCCTCAGTCTGGCTTAGAGTATTTAAGGGAAAATCTGGGCATTATTCCAGGAGTTACATGATGGTTCCAAAGAGTCTGTTGTGCTTCACAGAGCCATCCGTCTGGCAATATGGTCTCTGCAACCCAGGAACAAAGATGGAAGTAGTCTGGAAAGAATGCTAAACTGTAAAGATTGTGACTAGTAAGCATAAGGGCATTAATCATAAGTTTCAGGGCAACTTTCTATGTTAGGGACATTCCAAGCTCTGTATCAAGCCACAAGGGACAATCTACTAAGCTATATGGTAAGGAAAGGTGAGACTGGGAATGCTGTGAGGCCTCTACTATGGGGGTCCCAACCGGGCCATTCTGCATAAGCAGTGTATAATCCTGAGAAAAAGTTCTTTTCTGTGGCCAAGTGAACTCAACAGATGAGAAGACTGGCAATCTAGACCCTAATATCCCTCCCGTTGGATGCTAAGAAGGGGTAGGTCATTTCAGTTTGCATTAACAAAACCATTTAGTGATGAACATTGCACTTCACTGTTTTCTGCTGTGATATAGTCAGAAGCTTTCTTTCACATACCACAATCTTTTCCCTCCACCTCAACACACAGAAAAGAGTTCTTTCCAAACTTCAGCCATTGTGTTTTCTCCTAATACAGATTCTATTTATGGGAACTTAAACCAACAAAGGCAACATCTGAACAACAATCTAAAAACCTGCTCATTAAAACACCTCAGATGAACCTTTTGCATCATTCATGGACACATCTAAAGATAGCCCCTTTCAGCTGGCAACTATTTTTAAGGCAAATATTTAAGATTTCTGATCATAAGCACTGCAGCAGAGCTCAGTTTGCTTCTCCATAGCTATGGCCTTAGGAAGTGGTGTGGCCTCACAGCAAGTGACCTCTGATGCAATACTCTGGGCCAGCGCAGTCTCTGATCTTCGCAGTAAGTTATGTTGTAAAGACTCATCCCAAATACTGCTGAAACATGCTCCCTAGCTTTGAGAGAAGTATTTTTATTGTAGCATACATTCTGGGCAATCCTAAGTGCACTTTCTCCATCAGAAAGAGTGGAGAAAATGCAGAAACACAATGAGGCCAGATTAACAGCTGCATAGTTTATAAAGTAACTCGTGGATCTCAGAGTACAGATGAGAAGCACTCCACCTCCAGGTTTGCACTATTGACTCACACTTGCCCCACCCCCAGATTTCTGTTCCTTTTAGCAGATACTGGTATCCTACTCAAAGTTTTTAACTTTAATTTGTTTAATAGAAATCCAAGTATGCCTTCTTAAATAGAGTATAACAGTCATATCTCCATCCTTTCAAAATGTTGTTAAACAGCTACTATTTCACTGTACGGTTTTGCAAATCTAAGAGGTTATTAAGGATGTTTGCCTCCACCTCAAAAGTCTCCAGACTGCCTATTTTGCTTCTTTTGCTTACTTTATTTTGTTTTCTCTTCCCTCCATGTCAATGTTATTTGTCACTATGGGTTGCCTAAATTGTTCTTGACTTATAAAAGCCCTCTTTTTGCATCCTCTAATTTGTTACCTCTAATATACTCTCGGGTTAGAAAACAGATTACTCACTTTATTAAATTCTATATAAAATAAAAATTAGCACTGACTGCATGTCAGAGGGCCTCTTCAGTGGAGTTGACAGCCTGAGTTTGCATTGCTGGGAGTTACTTCAGTGTCTCAGAGCTGTCTCTTTCTTTTCAGGTACTCATTAGCAATAGCTAGAGATGAAAGATGACTGACAAGTGAGTCACTGTCATAATAGAATTACTATGAAAACAAGATACAGAAAAATGCCAGCATTCATTATGCGGCAGCGTCATAGGCCTTTATGAAGGTCCAAGTAGACTCCTTTTATATTGCCTGTTGGCAGGTGCCTATGAAGTATGAATTGGAGCCACACTAAAAAGCCCTATAGATTGTTCAGTCCTCCAAGTTCAACAGAATAGACAGAGATTTCATTCTTCTTGTGTTATGTTGCCGAGAATGGCTGTTGCATTCTAATATTCCACATTTAGCTCATCAGCTGACAGTTTCTCCAGTTAGGCACTGTACAAAACCCTGACAGGACACAAGGCTGGTAAATTCTGAGAGAAGGTGGGAAGGTGGTGTTTTACAGGCAGTATGAGGGTCCTGGTACCTGAATTTCAAAGGATGAAAAGGAGAAGTCCAACAAGGGAAAGGGGAAGGAAAGCATTGTCCAACTTCATTTCCCTCAAGGTTTTGCTAGAGATAGCTCTTCAGGAGTTATAGAGAAAAAAAGTTATATGCCATCCTTATAGATTTTATTAGAAAGAAAAAGTTCTCCCTCAGCATTTTCCTGAGTCTTTATAAGTCTTTTAAATTCATCCAGACATAGTTTCAAATCCAAAATATTTCAAAACATGGATTCTGTAAGTACCTTAGTGCAAGGTTGCTGAGGCAAAGTAGTTCTTCATATTATATACGAACTATACAGACATACCTTGAAGATATTGCAGGTTTGGTTCCAGAAACCACAATAAAGTGAATATCACAAGAAAGCAAGTCACACTTATTTTTTGGTTTCCCAGTGCCTATAAAAGTTACATTTACATTATACTGTAATGTATTGTCAAATAGCATTATATCTTTAAAAAACCAATGTGTATACCTTAATTTAAAATACTTAATTGATAAAAAATGCTAACCATCATCTGAGCCTTCAGAGAGTCATAATTTTTTTGCTGGTGGAGGGTCTTGCCTCAGTGTTGATGACTGCTGATTGATTAGGGTGATGATTGAAGGTTGGGATGACTGTGGCAATTTTTTTTCTGTTATACATTTAAAAAAATTTTTTTTTCATTTTTCAATTACAGTTGACATGCAATATTATATTAGTTTCAGGTATACAACATACTGATTAGACATTTATATAACTATGAAGTGATCATCTTGATAAATCTAGAACCCATCGACACCATACATAGTTATTACAATATTATTGACTATATTCTTTATCCTATACTTTATATCCTCATGACTATTTTGTAACCACTAATTTGTACTTCTTAATCTCTTCCCCTTTTTCACCCATCTCTGATCCTCTCCTCCCATCTGGCAACTATCAAAATGTTCTCTGTGTCTATGATTTGTTTCTATTTTGTTTGTTTGTTTTGTCTCTTAGGTTTCACATATAAATAAAACCATATGGTATTTGTCTTTCTCTGTCTGACTTACTCTACCCAGCACAATACCCTCTAGGTCCATCCATTTTGTAGCAGATGGCAAGATTTCATTCTTTTTTATGGCTAAGTAATATTCCATTGTACATATGTGCCACCTCTTCTTTATCCATTCATCTATCGATGGCAACTCAGGTTGCCCCCATATCTTGGCTGTTGTAAATAATGCTGTGATGAACATATAGATGCACGTGTCCCTTCAAAGTAATGTTTTAGGTTTCTTCAGAAAATGGGATTATTAGGTCCTTCTTTGTCTCTTGTAATAGCCTTTGTTTTAAAGTCTGTTTCATCTGGTATAAGTATCATTACCCCATCTTTTTTTTCGTTTCCATTTTCATAAAATATCTTTTTTCATTCCTTTGCTTTCAGTCTATGTGTGATTATTGATTTAAAGTTAGTTTCTTGTAGGCAGCATACATATAAAGGTCTTGTTTTCTTATCCATTCAACCACCTATCTTTTGTTGGGAGCATTTAATGTTTACATTTAAAGTGATTGTTGATAGATATATAGTTATTGCCATTTTATTACTTATATTTTTAACTTTTTTTTCACCTTCTTAGAGAACATTTCTTATAATACTGATTTGGTGATGATGAACTCCTTTAGCTTTTTCTCATCTGAGAATCTCTTTATCTTTCCTATGATTCTAAATGATAGGTCTGCTGGGTAGCGTAATCTTGGTTGTATGTCCTCACTTTTCATCCCTTTGAATATTTCATGCCAGTTCCTTCTGGCCAACAAAGTTTCTGTTGATAAATCAGCTGACAGTCTTATGGAAGCTCCCTTATAGACAACTAACTGCTTTTTTCTTGCTGCTTTTAAGTCTCTCTTTATTTTTAACCTTTGCCCTTTTCATTATGATGTGTCTTGGCATGGGCCTCTTTGGGTTCATCTTGTTTGGGACTCTCTGCGATCCTGGGCTTGTATGTCTACTTCCTTCCCCAGGTTAAGGAAGTTATCTGTCATTATTTCTTCAAATAGGTTTTCAATTCCTTGCTCGCTTTCTCTCTTCATCTTATGGTACCCCATGATGCAGACATTGGTACACTTGATGTTGTCGCAAAGGCCCCTTACTCTATCCTCAATTTTTGAATTTTTTTTCTTTTTTCTGTTCTGATTGGTTTTTTTTCCTACTACATATTTTCCAAATTGCTGATTCAGTTTGCTGCTTCCCCTACTCTGCTGTTAATTCCCTCTAACATATTCTTTTTTTTTTTTTTTTTCAGTTATTGCAGTCTTCATTTCTGACTGGTTCTTTTGTTTGTTTGTTTTCTATCTCTATTTTTATGTTTTCTGTCTCTTCACTGAAATCCTCATTAAGATTATTGAGCAACCTGACACCAGTGTTTTGAACACTGTATCTGGTACATTGCTCATCTCCTTTTCTTTTTTTAATTCTTTTTTTTTAAACTTTATTCTTTTTTTTCACTTGGGACATGTTTTTTTATCTACTCAGTTTGGCTTCCTTCCTGTGTTTCTTTCAATGTAGTAAGCAGAACTGCTATGTCTCCCAGTGGCTCAATATCCCTGGTCACCTGAGCTAGGTGCTCCAGGTTTGTCCCTGGTATTAGTTGTGTGTGCCCTCCTATTGCAGTTGAGCTTTGTTTGCTGTTGGCACATCAGTGGGAGAGATTGACCTTCAGCCTGAAATGTTGTGAGTACTGGCTGTGTTTACAGTAGAGGAGCTATTGTGCAGGAGCTGACTCTACAGAGCAGGATTCACTTTAGCAGGGCTATGGTGCCTGCCTGTTCTGCCCTTTGGATATGTCATGTGTGCAGGTGGGTGAGTGGTGCTCTGGTGTGGTCTGATGTTAGCCATCAGGTGTGTTGGTTCTGGGGCCTCTTGAGAAAGGTTCTGGTGCAGGCCAAGGTCAGCTACTGCCTGTGCCCAATAATTTCTTTAAAATAAACAATAAAATTTGACTAATTGACTGACTCTTCTTTTCTCAAAGGATTTCACTGAAGCATGTGGTGCTCTTTGATAGCATTTTACCTACCTTAGAACTTCATTCAAAGTCAGTCTTCTCAAACCCTACCACTGCTTTATCAACTAAGTTTATATAATATTCTAAATCTCTTGTTGTGATTTCAACAGTTGCACTGCATTTTTACCAGGAGTAAGGTAGATTCCATCTCAAAAAACCATTTTCTTTGCTCATCCCTAAGAAGTAACATTTTATCTGTTAAAGTTTTATCGTGAGATTGCAGGAATTCTATGACATCTTCAGATTCCACTTCTAATTCTCGTTTTCTTGCTAGTTCCATCACTTCTGAAGTTCCTTCTTCCACTGAAGTCTTGAAACCCTCAAAGTCATCCATGAAAGTTGGAATCAGTGTCTTTCAAACTTTTGTTAATGTTGATACTTTGACCTCTTCCCATGATTCACAAATGTTCTTAATGATATTTAGAGTGATGAAGTCTTTTCAGAAGGTTTTCAAATTTACTTTGCCCAGGTACATTAGAGAAATCATTATCTATGGCAGCTGTAGCCTAATGAAATATATTTCTTCAATAATAACTCGAAAGTCAAAATTACTCCTTGATCCATGGGCTGAAGAATGGATGTTGTGTTAGCAGGCATGAAAGTAACATTAATTTTGTTGTATATCATCAGAGCTTTTGGGTGACTAGGTGCCTTGTCAAAGAGGAGAAATATTTTGAAAGGAATCTCTTTTTTCATAGTAGTAAGTCTCAACAGTGGCCTTAAATATATTCAGTAAACCATGCTGTAAACAAATGTGCTGTCATTCAGAGCACAGGCAGAGCAGATTTAGCAAAATTCTTAAAGGCTTTAGCATTTTCAAAATGGTAAGTAATCATTGGCTTCAACTTATAATTACAAGCTGCATTAGCATCAAAGAAGAGAGTCAGCCTGTCCTGTGAAGCTTTGAAGCCAGGCATTGACTTCTCTCTCTAGCTATGAAAATCCTAGATGACATCTTCTTCCAATATAAGGCTATTTCGTCTACACTGAAAATCTGTTGTTTAGTGTAGTCACCTTGATTAATTATCTTAGCCACATCTTCTGGATACCTTACTGCAGTTTCTACATCAGTACTTGCTGCTTCACCTTGCACTTTTTTTACTGAGACAGCTTCTTTTCTTAAACTTCATGAACCAACCTCTACTAGCTTCAAACTTTCTTCTGCATCTCCCTCACCTCTCTCAGCCTTCGTAGAGTTAATGAGAGTTACGACCTTGCTCAGGATTAGGCTTTGGCTTAAGGGTATGTGGTGGCTGGTTCCATTTTCTGTCCAGGCCATAAAACTTTCTCCATATCACCAATAAGGCTGTTTTACTTTCTTATTATTTGTGTATTCACTGTGGTAACATTTTCAGTTTCTTTGAGGAATTTTTCCTTTGCATTCACAAGTTTGGCACAAAAGACTTTCAACATGCCTTCCTCATTGAGTTTAAAATTTCTAACTTTTGATTTGAAGTGATTTGATTTAAAGTGAGAGACGTGCAACTCTTCCTTTCACTTGAACAGGCAGAGGCCACTATTGGGTTATGAACTGGCATAATTTCAGTACTGTGTCTCAGAATAGGGATGCCTGAGGAGAGGGAAAAAATAGGGAGAATGACTGGTCAGTGGAGCACAGTTATTGACTAGTTAGCCATCTTACATGGTTCAATATATGCCCTCCAAACAATTACAATAGTAATATCAACGATCAGTGGTCACAGATCACCATAACACACACAGTAATAATACAAAACTCTGATGTATTGCTAGAATTACCAAAATGTAATTCTGAAACACAATGTGAGCAAATGCCATTGGAGACATAGCACCAATAGACTTGCTTGCCACAGGGTTGCCACAAACCTTCAATTTGTAAAAGTGCAATATATGTGAAGTGCAGTAAAGTGAAGCACAATAAAACAAGGTGTGCCTGTATTTTTATACATGTTTAAATAAATAGAAAAACTTTCTTAGCAGAGACTAATCAGATACTCAGTAAATATGTTTATTCTTCCTAGGCACATGGCTAAATTACATTTATCAGACCTTTTACATTCCAGACTATATAACTAATTCTTACTCATGAAATGAATGAAAGTGAAGCAATTAAGACTATAACTTTTCCATGTTTGTTTCCTCTCCATCTACTGGCTGGACAACACTAAGCAACCTAAAGAAGCCACAGTGTAGGGAAAGCAGAGCTCCACTACTGACACTCACTGGGTTACGAGTGAGAAATCAACTTTTGAGGGAGGGTCAAACACTGGCATTTGAGATTTGTTTATTTCAGCAGCTAGTATTATTTAATCCTGATTAACAACCCTGTTTCAGAAAAAAGAATGACATCCATTACATTTGGGTCAAACAAAGAGATTCCTTCATTCAGAACTCAGGTCAAACTCATAACATGTGATAGGAGCCTGTATCATAAGTTCTGATTTCCTAACCTTCAGTTATTAAAGCTGTCAAATAGAACTCCAGGGGTGTAAGAAGGAGGCTAGGATTCATTCTATACAATGTCAGACCTGAAGAAGGTGGGTCAAGCTGAGACTCTGGTAGATAGCTGGAGTTGTGGTCATGCCACTTACTAATCATGTTACCTTGGGCGTGTTGTTTAGCACCTCTCTTCTCATAGTAAAAAAGGAGAAATAGTACCAACTCTGGATAGTGAAGGTTAATTGAGTAATATATGCAAGTGCTTAGAATAGTGCATGGCACTTATTAAATACTATATGAGTGTTTGCTATATTACTAACTGACTGAATGGTCCTGAGAACTTATGTATTTCTGAATCTTTATTTCCATATCTGGAAAGCAAAGCTAGTAAAACCTATCTGTAATTGATGTAGGGGGGTAATATTATAGTACTTTAGTAGATTGTTAGCCAATGGCCTCCAAAGAATCCCACCTTTGGTACCTCCATCCTGGTGTAGTCCCCGCCATCAACCGTGCATGGCCATGTGACTTGCTTTGATCAATGAGACATCAGCAAGTGTGACATAAACTAAGGCTTAACAAGCACTTGTATATTGTGGCTTTCCATCTTGAAATGCTATCTCTGCCATTAAGAAACCTGGAATATTCTTTAGGAGAATCCATGTGAAGGAAAACTGAGGTACTTGAGCCAACAGACCTAGTCACACATGAGCAGTGTGAGAAAGGCTGTCTTGAACTGTCCAGGCCCACTCAACCTGCCAAATGACAAAGGCCTCATGAGTGACTCCAGTGAGACTGGCAAAAGACCAGCCTGGTGAACCAAATACATATATAGTTATTGTTTTAATCTGCTAAAGTTTGGTTTTGTTTGTTAAATAGCAGTAGATAACCGATGTAGCTATCACTCAGAAAACTGAAAGTAAAGATGAAAATATTAGCCACTGGTAACTCAACTGGTAAAATTAACACAAGTAGGTGATTCAGTTCTGTGCTCATAGGATACAAAGCTCTTTAAATCTGACTCTGAATATAATAATGGTGCCTTTTCTAAATATTTAAAATATAGTTTTAAGCATTTTAACCATATTATCTCATATGATATAAAATTAAATTATAGTCTAATCAAAGAAGAAGAAAATAGGCTACTTTAAATATAGAGAGAAGAACTCAAGGAACAGCATGTATTTTTCATTCATCCTAGGAGGGTATATACTCTTTCGCTGCTTGTCCTTCCTCCCTGGCCTCTATTCTTCCTGGAGCATGCTCCCTAGACCCTCATTCAACCTCCACCCCAGTACCCTGTCCCTTAGCTCTTAATTATTTCTCAGGTCCAAACTAAAACTATACTTTTTCCTTGATCCTCTCCACCTACAACTAAGTTAAATTCCCTCCTGTACACTCCTGGAATTTTCTTATAGCTGCTGTCATGCAGCATTTATCACTCTGTACTAAAATTGCCTGTTCATTTCCCTCTCACTTTACTGAATGAAAGCTCTTTTAAGACAGAGGGCATGTTTACCTTTGTATACTCAGTGCTTACTACAAAGCCTCATTTTGAGGGAAGAAGTTAACTTAGGTTTCTGGAATTCACATGGGTACCTTATAGTCTCACCCAGGCTTCCTCTGAGTCACAAACAGACCTATTTTTACTGGTGATGCCTCTATGAGCACGGAGATAAACAAGAAGCAGAGATTTAGGAAGGAGAGGAGAGGCGGCTATAGCAGGGGTGCATTCAGGTTACCTAACACAGTGATCCATAATTGAACTGGGTTAGGGATGGGAGGAAGGTGTATAAGAACAATGTTCTCTCAGAAAACTGAAAATAGAGGGAGACTTCTTCAACTTGATAGTGAACATCTGCAAAAAACTACACTTATCATCATATATAATGGTGAGAACCTAGAAGCTGAGGTTACTCAGAAAATGTATTGAAAATACAGTCATCAAAATAATAGGGGGGGAAACTGTGATATAATATGAGTATTGCCATTAACACACCAAATATATAAGCTCTAGTGACTGGTCTTTGTGAAATATGGTAAGTATAAATGATAGTTCAAGATCCCTGCACCTACTGAAATATATGAAAATATTTTTTATTTCTGTTAGTGTAAAGTCACAAGGACTAACAGTGCTGTAGTTTGTTGCCTACATTCATAATTTAAGGAAAAGTTAAATTTCAGGTAGATATTGTTAAAAAAAGTAAATTTTTCCCATCTAAGTTCATAGGCCATCTCCTGCAGTTAGTGCACAGCTCAGGAGTTAAGAATCCCTGGGCTAAGGAGGTATGTGTCCTTGCAGCCTCTCTAAGGATAATAATAATTGAGGTTCTGTGAAATCACTCATCTGTCCAGTTATGCATTTATGTATCTGTTTGTACATATTAACTTTTGGAAAAATGCTATATTACAGTGTCTCTCTCCATTACCCTAGATAGACTCAGCTTTGGGTGTCATATTCTCCTCCCTGGTCTGATGATCTTGGCACCCTTATTTAAAAGTGAGAGAGAAATCTACATTTTTATCATTTATTTGCTATTTGCAACATGAATCTAAACCTTTCTCTGATCTGTTTATATTTTCTTGGGGTCCTAACTCTCCAGGTAAGAAATTCCACATGCGTAACTCGGTGCTTTACATAGGAGTGCTTCCTTTAAGTTGTCCATAACTTCACACAGCATCTTCTCTGAGAAATAGTGGAAAACACCCCTTATTCAAATCAAGTTTCTAAAGAACTTCATTTGTGTATATACCTTCAACGTACAGTTAACTGACACCTCATCGACGTCTCTTCTGTCCCACTCTCTTACCGTGTTACTCAGAAGAGAAATTCCATGGTGTGTAAGCCATACCATCCAAAAAAATGCATAGTCTGCGGCCCAGAAATGACTGGTGACTAGCAGCTCGGCAATGCCAAGTAAAATTTTGTAAGTAAACACTTAGACGTATTCCCCTGACAGCTTTCTTCATCTTTACACAAATTTACCCGTTGACGGTATCTGTCAGTGCCTCCTTCTCTGTAGGGCAGTGTTGGCCCCACAAATCAGAATTTCTGTTTGCTGAGAATGGAGCCTGGCAATCATCGAACCACAAGTAATCTGAAACATTTACCTGTCTAAACGGATCTTCCTTGGGACATGCCGGCTCAGGTGTTGCCAAGCTTGGAGACATCTCCAACAATGTGTTTTGTTTCTGAAAAATATAATTAATTAATCTACAATGATTAAAGTCTGGCACGATGTCCTCAAGCCATCCTGTATTATGTTTTATTATAAGCAACTTTGCGTAAGCAATTTAATATCATAAAGTCTGAATTCAAGAGATCTGGCTGATTTAATTGTATTTGATTTTGACCAGATACTTCCAACTAATTACTAATTCTTGGTAATGCTGTCATGTTAGAATATAGATATGTGTATTTATAAGAAGAGAACCTGTTTGATTTTATTTTCTACTCAAGCAGAAATATGTCTGGGCTTGCTGAGTATCAGTAATATAATATATACCCCTGAGTGAATTTTTTACTCTCCTGTGATCCAGGGCTGAGGGCTTAGTAAGAAATGCCGTGTTAGTAAAATCAAGCTGTCGGTAGTTCTCCTTGTCAAGCCCCATGCCAGGGGCGAAAGCATCCCTCTGCATTCACCCCTCCCTTGTGGTTTCAGTCTATAGCTGTACATGCAAAGCAAGGTGGAGAAATGAGGTCAGCCTGGATAATTTCAGCTCCCACTCCAAGAAGAGTCAACTTTTTCTCTTCTCCTAAAAGAAGTTTTCATCTGTAATATGAGGGGACTGGACTCTGCCAGTTTTCATGAGATTATCTTTATCCATACTCAGTGTTCCGGAGCCGGAGTGAAATTTGCAGGGAACAGATACGGGCTGCAGGGAGAGAGCCAGAGCGTAATGACTGAGCCAGAGGCTCGGCTCGGGCGGGCTTCGGGACATGCAGACTAAAGACAGCACCTTCAGGCTCCCACGCTTCTGGGGGTTCTGGGGTTCCCAGCTTACTTCAGGGTATAATGAATGTGAACATTTGATACTGATTTTTTTCCCTCTTTCTGAGAAAAGGGAAAAAAACTATTAACAATAAAGCTTTTTCATTTGAATTGTGCTTCATGGTTTACAATTATCGTAGAGCTTTTTTGACCTAACCCATGAAACTGTGTTGGGACTTCCATAGAGATGCCCACTTTTAAACGTGCCACGTTAAGAACTTTAAAAATATCACTTCTCTCTATTTCATTAAAAATAAAAGTGTGTTATCATGCCCCCCCCCCACACCAAAAAAAGGATAAGGGAAGACACAATCGAAGAAAAAGGAACAGTTGTTTTAGTAAGTTTTATGAAAAACTCATTATGTATCCTCTTTTGGTTTATTTTGATTTATGTTCGTTTGTTTTTTAATTTCACCACTGTCTAGTCTAAGTTTCAGGAATTATTGTTTTACAGTACAATTTGGCTAGGACGAAATATCAGGACATGGTGTGCCAGCCTGTGGCAGCCATAAACCCGTGCCCCTCACATCTCCTGCTGCAGGAGAATGACTGAGAGGCGGCCACTCTGTGGCCCTCTGGACCCACATCCAGGCCCTCTTCCCATGGCTGCTGCCAGCCCAGGACTTCGCACAGCAGGAGTTAGATAAGCAGACTCATTCTTGCAAGACACCGGACTCCTCTGATGAGCGACTCCGCTGAAGGCCTCCCCATGTGCTGGCAGAGGCTTTCTCAGAACAGAGCTGAACTTGAGACTTCCTTCCCTCTCTCCTCTGTGGGGGTGGGAGTGGAGAGCCACACTTGCACAACAGCCCCGGAGTTCCCCACACCTTCTCTCATGCATATGTCCCCCATCTCTTACAGGTTGAATCCTGTCTAGGTGACTTTTTCTCAGAGGACCCGAACTAACACAAAGCCCTTTCCTATCCACTCCTGTATTCACCTGGTAAATACCTCACGCCACCCTCTCAGGGATGGGTATTGTGAGGAAGAGACTTAGGCGTATATTATCCATGCTAAAGCTAGGACTGGAAGCCAGAAATTCTGATTCCAAGACTAAATTTTCCATTGTATCACAACATTTCCCCTGAAGGAATCACTTCTCAATATAAAGTATCCTGTGTGAGAAGAAATATCTAGGTTGTAAGTACTCCAGAGAATGTTCCAACAACAAATTCTGAGTAACTGTTCTATACCTCCAAACTAGAGTTTACAAATGTCATTGACTTCTCTCTTCAAGTTAAAACCTTATTGCAGGTCAGTATGTAATGGCAGGAGGCAGGCCCAAGGCCCAGCTAGGATGACAGAGGAAGTGACAGAATGGAGACCTGCTGTCAGCCACTGGCCTTTCTCCTCATCCCTGTTCACTGCTGCTGAGACGCCCTTCCCCAGATCCCCTCAGCCCTGACAAGCACAGTAATGAAACTCCGCTTAGATGGTTTGTAATTAGTATTTATAACTAGTATTTCACAGAAAGGCCCTCAGTGTAATCTCATAGGAGAACGGTCAGGCCGAGGGGCTGTGGTTCCCAGGCTACCTTGGAGGGGGCTGCTTTGCTTTTATCTGTAAGTCTGATTCTTCAAAGGATTTCCTTTGAAGCATATGTTCTGTGGACTCCCCCCCACTTATATACTAAGTTTTCGTTTATTATCTGGCCACAGTGAAGTCATTTTTGATTATCGGTTAGACTAACTGAGTCACTCTCCCAAAGAATCTCTGTAGGAAACCTATAGTGATGCTTCAACCAGTCATTCAAAGACAGTAGCCTTTGCAAGCTGCAGCATTCTGCCAGGAATATCATATTGATTATTATTTTTATTATTATATTCTGCCAGAAGCACCCTAGGATTCACCTCCCACTTAAAATCCAAGTTAGCATGTCTAAGTAGTAGCCCATGGGACAAAAAATCCTTGAGCAAATCAACCAAATTAAAAGGAGATTGCCAAGATGCACTTTGTAGAAAATTGCATGTAGCTTCTCCTGTTACTCTAAATCCCTTTAGGAATCAGTACAATGATGGAAGTCATGGTTCAGAAGAAGCACTGTGGGTCAAGAGAATCAACCTCTTTTTTGGTTCTATGTTGCAGTCTGTCATTTTGGTTGTGGATTGGTTTTCTCTAGGTTTCCTTTCTCTCTCTCTCTCTCTCTCTCTCTCTCTCTCTCTCTCTCTCTCTCTCTCTCTCTCTTTCTCTCCCTCCCCACCTTCCACCCTCCCTCTCTTTCTTCTCTCTCTCTCTCTCTTCTCTCTCCAAAAAGGAGAGAGAAGGAAATCTCTTTACAGGTGGAAATTCTGTCTTATGTGTCTTTGTCCAGAGTCCATACTCAATAAATGTTTGTTGAACCAAAGATGTGTTCTTCCTTGCAGAGGTAAAGCTATTCAGAAGGCATCAGTCCTCTCAGTATGGGCAGCCCAGGCAGGCCTTAATGATGGCTTTAAGCCCTTTTTTGACTTCTGTAGTGGGACAGGTTTCATCCTGTCTTAGACTTTTAGGAACAGTTAAGTAAGAATGACCTGGTAGAAAGACAATTAATAGTAACCCTCAGATCACACTCAGCTTCCTCCCTTGCATGTCTATATGATCTCTTCCCCTCCCTCCCTCTCCCCACTCCCTCCTTCCCTCCTGAGTTTACTATCTTCCTCCTTCTCCATAATTTCATATTTAAAAAGTTCATTATCATCAGCACTACTAGGATCTCATTATTTAAAAGTCCAAGGTTCTCCTGTTGTATTTTGGTAGAACTCATCCAAGTTGTTATTCATAGGGAATTAGATGTAGAGTTAATCCCTTCAACATCTAAGGGAATCCAGTGAAATCAAACTTCATATTCTTTGGGTAGTTCCATAGGAATCCCCACATGCACACCTGACTACCTGCATTTTTTAATTAATATATTTATTGATTGATACTGTTGCTAAGATACCCTCTTCTACCCTCTGCTTCCCTGGGCCCTGAAGCAGAGGGTGTGATTCAGGTGTGATTGTACTTTCTCTTTAGTTAGTCTTTTGGTTACTATAAGAAACATTTTTATCTCGTTTTTTTAAGTTAATTTTCATTTTGATTCAGAAAGCTTCTGGATTCCATTCAAATCTCCAGGTTAACTCGCTGAGTCACAGTGTCATATAGAATTTTAGAGCTAAAATGGATTATAGAATTACCTAGTCCATCTCTTTTATGTTATATATTAATTTATTCAGGTTTCCAAGAAATATATATTCAGCAATTACTATGTGCCAGGCACTGGGCTAGTTACTGATATCCCATTTATTCAGAAAAAGGAAATACACAAGTAAGTATTAACCAGTGTGGTTCAAGTATAAAATAAGTCCAGAAGAAGGGTCCTCATCCACCTGGTGGGATCAGGGAAAGCTGACATAGGGAAGAACACCTAGAAAGATTCAAGTATTTGTTGCTGGGTGTTTGTTCTTCCCATTCTGTGTTAGGGTCTGCTCTGAGAGCCTTGGTATAGGGACCCCTCATGCCTCACACAACCCTATGAGGTAGAGACAGTTGTCATCTCCACTTTAGAACACTGAGGCACAGAGAGGTTAAGTAACATGCCCAAGGAACACATCAGTAAATGGCAGACCCAGGAGTGTGCCATCCACTGTCCATCATCTTAACCATTGTGCTTCTTTTAGCTTTGACTTCTCCAAATTTCCCCAGCTAATCACCAACAAGCCAGGATTCAATCAAGATGTCTGATTCCTAGACTGGCATTAATGTCTAACTCCTAAGAATTCAGAGTGTTCTGTCAAACACTGATGACTCTCAAAGTAGCTTCTCAAAAAACAGTAAGACATTCCCTAGAATAACAACTTCGGGGTTCTTGTTTAGAAGTGCCAGGACTTGGGGTAAGGAATTATGACAAATATAGGACTGAACTTTCATAAAACAAAAATGTACTGTGAGCAAAAAAGTCTGGTGTGCTTGGGCGAATAGTGAATTTCTACCACATGCAAAGGTATAATAATAATCAGGTTTTCAAAATACGTAGCCAGACTCTGTTGGCCTCTCTAAGATAGAAATGCACAGACAGATAAAAGACTGAGTTCAGGTTTTATTTTAATCTTTGCCTCCCTGCTTGTGGTCTTAGAGGCCTTCATATTGAAAGCAAATGATATTTCTACCTCCTCTTTCCCAGGGCAGGAATTTGCATTTTTATTCGGGAGCACTTAGGGAAAAATCCAATGAAATGCTGTATTTACTTTTTTTGAGACTTTTTTTCTTCTTTCCAGGAATAAAGCTTATTGCTGACTGACTTGTAGACTAAATATCATAAGTCCCAAGGCTGAACTGGTAACTAGAGCTGTAGAAAAATGTGTTTGTGCTTCACCCAGGAGGAAGGAGCCCAGCTTCAAGAGGCTGCAGCGTAGAATGGGTTTGTTTCAGAGCATAGCAGGTAATTTACCTTGAACTGAACTCCACGTCAGGTAGTTTATCCCTAAACATGCAGGAAATACACTTTAATAAAGATGGGCTGAACCCCTGCTTTGGTAAAGAAATTTATTTATGTGCATTTTAGCCATCTTATTAGCAATTCTGAAGCCCTCTAAATGAAAATGACAACTTGGCCACCAGTGTATAATTCTTAGAGTTTGTCTACACAATTTAGCCTCTGCTCACCTAGGTAAGGTGGCCATACAATTTATCATCCAAGCTGGATCCTCAGAAAGCATAAGTGAGTGCTACTATTAATTACATTGGGACAATATATAAACCAAGTTAAACCAGCAAAGTAGCATGAATGATCAGCCTAATGGGCAAAATTCCCTTTTTAAGCAAAAAAAAAAAACTGCTGGCAGAGCCTGATGACATATCCAAAGCCAAACAAATGAAGGGTCAGAAAGAGGAAGTTTCCCACCTGGGACTAATACTCTAAACACAGAAATTTAGACCTGGAAGGGATAGTGTCATCACCTGCTTCAACCAGATAAGGAAGTAAACAGAATTAGGGAGTCACATAGGCTCTTTACAAAATACAGACAGAATCTAGGCCTCCTGACTCAGCTACATCGGCTGTATCTTGGGTGGTTTCTGAGGGTCTACTGTCAGCTGAGTGGCTAAGGACCCAATGGAAAGAATATCAGGGGTCAATCACTTCTTCTTCCAGTGCCCGTGTCCCTCGCCACCCTCCTGTGACACTCCCTCTACATTTTCTACCAGCTCTGACGAAAGGAACACTTTTAGCTCTTCTTATTGAAGAATTAGTAGATAATAACATTAGCAGAAAATAGCACCAATCATTTGATCAGTGCACTTAGAATTGAGCTGGCCTGTTCTCACTAATTAGCACATTTATTATTAATCATATATCCAGAAAACAAAGATGGGCAGTTTTGATGGGCAATAGAAAGGTCTCTGAGGAATCTGAGTCTGTATGTAAGAGCAGATGATAGACATTCGGTGGACTGCCTGAGACAGTGAGAGTGGGCCTTGGGAAGCTTCTGAATGTTGGAGAGGTTGGCTAGAGTGACTGAGAAGGACACGAGAAGGGAAGAGAAAGGTTCAGAAGACAAATTTTGCGTGCTATAGCAAACGAATATGTTAAGGCTTCTTGAAAGTTAATTAAAAGCATGAGCTTACATGTGGAACAGGTGTGGGGTGCCCAGAGCCCCCAAGAATGTTTTCTTTGCCTTTGATTTTGAGCAGGAACTTAGGAATCAAAGACCGGGAATTAATTATCCCCTTGGAGGCAGGTTCCACTGCATGTCTCTCCCTAGCTCTCTTAGTATTTTCCCGCAAGACAAGGTGAGTTGGCAAGAAGAAGAAGATGAATTCCAAATATAGAATTAATTTTTTTCCTGTCACTCATGAGTAGTACATTCTGTCTTATACAACAAGCCCAGAAGAATTGGAATGAATGCCTCTTGCAAATCTAATGGAAAAAGTTAATGAAATTCTGGCGTTGTTTGGAATGAAAGAGCAATTCTTTCTGGAGTGTCAGTTTATCTGTGGCAGTATCTTTGCAGCATGAAACTAAGTTTAGATGAAGATAGAAAAAATTGAATCAGTTATTCAGCATTTTAGTCACAATGTACACTACATAGCCTACATTGCTTATTGCATATTTGGACAAATATTTCAGTTTTCACTAAGATTTTGAATGCTGTGAAAGATTGATAGCTCTGCAATGAGATCATAAACTATTTCTCAAGTCTTTTACATTAGATGTTCCAGAGTACCACTTAAGAAGTTCCCTTTTATTGGGTGGCATCCAGTAAGCACACATGAAGTATTACTCTGTTGCACCTGGTCTGAACTAAGATACACATTTTGCATACATAGCTTTGGGAACAAAAAGCCCTATAGAGTCCTTTTCAAACTTTTGACTGCAGCCCACATAAGAAATACATTTTACCTCATGACCCAGTATACACAAACATAAAAATTAATGCCTTTACTATATAAGACATACTCTGATGTTTTCTACTTTTTAGTACTGGCCTATCCATAAAATTGATTTCTTAACCTAGCATGTATTGACCCATTGTTTGAAACACAGTGTTCTAGGAAGTTGTGTATCAGATTCCTGAGATACGGTTTGTGTTTTAATGCTCATTTTCCATGAGACACTCTACAAGCACTTTTTTTGCCCATAGTTATCTCTAAAATAGGAAAACTAAAGCAGTGTATAAGAAATACCAAAACTAAGACTTCATCAATGTAGTCAGTTAAAGAAGCTAACTCCAATTATTTTAAAAATGGAGAATTGGTATCTTCTCGAACAAACTGTTCAAATCTGTCAAAATGGCCAGTGCTTTTGTCTCCTGTCTGCTCTGGAATTTAATAAAATGACAGAGAAGCACTCCAAATCATTCTTTTAAGATACAAGAAATGAAGTAGAAATTAACTTTAAATTTGTGACTATTATCACTGAAGTTTTTAAAATATAATTGTCAATCACTGGGAAAAGTCACTGTTTCTTTGACTCTTCTTCAAAAGTAATTTAAATTTAATCAATAGGAATTCCATTTGATGACCTTGTTTTATACTCGAATTTGGGTTGTCTATAGCAAGGTCATTAATAAAAAGTTATCTGGTTATATATAGATTTTGGTAGCTTTCAAAGAAACTGGATTAAATTAAAGTATTCACTATATGAGTTTTCAGTGTAAGATGTAGTATACATTCAATAATGGCTCCCCTAAAATATATCTCTTGAGCCCCCATTCATTGCAAGGCTAAACGCATGGACATGCACACATATTCACTTATATTTTTATTGAGTACTCACTATTTGATAGGCAGTAAAGTAAGCATTGTTAGAGCTGAATTAAGGCTTGTATAGGCCCTATGCACTAAAAAGATTATTCTACATTTGCCTCCAAATGTGTATGCTCCCAAGATAATTTAAAATAAAAACAATACTAAAACATAAAATGTGTAATAAAATGAGCAGAATTTTTTCCCATACCCAATCATAACTATGATAATTTTTTGAAATGTCAAATGCTTTCAGGATCTTTTTCTTATTTTTTGGTGCTTGTATTTTTCTTGTTTTCTATTATATGTTTAGTCTACCTATTGGAGATCCAGGCCTGGACAGTGTAACTTCAGAGGTAAAAGACCTTTCTATCATCAATGAACACATAGTACAGTGAATAGAAAACACTTATAATACAGTAGCTCTTAAATCATCACCCATAATTCATAGGCACAGAAAACCTGACTAAGATACCTTTCTGTTAAATATGCATTTTAAATGATGTTGCCTGTTTTGCATTCTTGAATCTTTACAGCAATGCTTAGCTTGGGATATTTCTTCCTCTCCAATCTGAATACCTTTTATTTATTTTTCATGTTGTACTGAATGGCTAGAACCTCCAGTTCAATGTTGAATAGAGGTGGTAGAGCAGACATTTAGTCTTTCACCATTAAGTATGGTGTTAGCTACAGATTGTTCATAAATGCCCTTCATCAGGTTTAGGGTGTTTTCTTTAATTCCGATAATGCAGAAAATTTTTATCAGAAACAGAAGTGAGATGTTGTTTAATGTTTTTTCAGCATCTGTTGAGATGATCACATGGTCTCTTAATATGAAGACTTATAATGATTGATTTCAAATATTAGACTAAACCCCACTTGGTCATGAGATATTATACTTTTATTATATTGGTAGACTTCATTTGCTAAATTTTGTTAAGAATTTGTCAAGAATCCATGTTCATGAGAGATATTGGCCTGTACTTTTCTTTTCCTGTAATGTCTTTGTCTGCTTTTTCCATAAAGGTAATGATGGCTTCATAGAATGAGTTGGAAAATGTTCTCTCCTCTTCAATATTCTGGAACTGAATTGAAATTATATATTTATTAAATGTTTGGTGAAATTTTCCATTAAAGCACTCTAGATTTGGAGTTTTCTTTGTGGGAAGGATTTTAACTGTAAATTCAATTTATTTAATAGACAGGGCTATTAAGGTTATCTATTTCTTCTTGATTAAACAAACCTTAAGAGTCTGTGTCTTCAAAGGAACAATTCTCATTTCATCTAAGTTATCACATTGTTAGCATAGGTTTTATCTGAAATAATTTCTCATTATCCTTGTAATATCTACTGAACCTGAAGTGATGTCATCTCTCTCATCCTTGATATTGGTAATTCATGCTCTCTCATTTTCACTCTCATTAGTATGGATAGAGATTTATCACTTTTATTCATCTTCACAAAAAACAAACCATAGTATTCATTTATTTTGAAATTTCATTAATTTCTATGCTTAGCAGTATTAATTCCTTTCTTTCACATACTTGAAATTTAATTTTCTCTTCCTGGTATCTTAAGGTGAAGGAAGAGCTCATTGCTTTTGAGATTTTTTTTCCTAATACAGGCCTTTTTGTGCTAAAAATTTTCCTTTAAATTCTCCTTTACCGGCATTCCATAAATTTTGACATGTGTTTAGTTCAAATTTCACTTTTAATTTTTTATTTTATTTGTTATTTTACTCATGGATTATTTAGAGATATGTTTGTTTCCAATTATCAGGGAATTTTCAGAAATCTTTTGATTATTGATAGATATCAATAATCATTTCATTCAAAGATCATATCTTCTATGTTGGGCTTGATCCTTTAAACTTTTTGAGACTCATTATATGTTCCAGAATGTGGTTATCTTGATAATATTCTGAATATACTTGAAAAAAGTTTACTCTTGTTGTTGAGTGGAATGTTGTACAAATGCCAGTGACATCAAGGGGCTTGCTATTGTTTGTCTTCTATATCCTTACTAATTTCTGCTTTGTCTATCTGTTATTGAGAAGTACTGAAATCTTGACTATAATTGTGAACTTATCTATTTATCCATGAGGCTTATCAGTTTGCTTTACGTTTTTCAAAACTTTGTTATTAAATGTATAGATATTTAAAACAGTTGTGTCCTCTTAAGGTACTGACCACTTTTAAGAACTTTATTGAGATATATAATTAACATATTATAAAATTTACACTATTATGTAGTACAATTTAGTGGTCTGTAGTATATTCACAGAGTTTTACAATGATTCATACTACCTAATTTCAGAACATTTTTAATACCCCATTAGCAACAACTTCCCATTCTCTCCTACCCTGCGCTCCTGCCAATAACTTTCTAGCTCTACTGATTTGCCTGTTTTGGACATTTCATATAATAGGTCATACAGTATGTGGTCTTCTGTGACCAGCTTCTATCACTTAATGTTTTCAGTGTTCATCCACATTGTAGAATGTATCAAGATTTAATTTCTTTATATTTCCAAACAGTATTCCATCATATGGACATACTACATTTTGTTTATCCATCCACCAGCTAATAACTTTTGAGTTGTTTCCATATTTTGCCTGTTATTGATAATCCTGCTATCTTTATTCATGTACACATTTTTGTATATGTTTTTATTTCTCTTCAGTATATACGTATAGGTGAAATTGCCAGTTAAAATTTTGAGGAAGTGCTAGATGTTTCCCAAAGTGTCTGCACCATTTAACAACCACCAGCAATATATGAAGGTTTCTCTTTCTATGCATCCTTGTCAACACTTGTTTCCTCTCTTAAAAATTTGGCCATCCTAATGAATGTGAAAGATATTTCATAGTGGTTTTACTATACATTTTCCTGATTACTAATAATGTTGATCATCTTTTTATGCAAATATTGAGTATTTGTATATCTTTTCAGGAGAAATTTCCATTGAAATTCTTTTTTAATTGGGTTATTAGTCTCCTTATTGCTGAGATGTAAGAATTCTTTATTATGGGTTCAAGTTTCTTAAGAAGTTTTGCAAATATTTTCTCTCATTCTATGGGTTGTCTTTTCACTTTCTCAATGGTGTCCTTTGAAGTGTAAAAGATTGTAATTCTGGTGAAATCCAGTTTAAATACTTTTCTTTTGTCACCTGTGCTTTTTGTGTCATGTCAAAGAAATTATTACCTAATTAAAGATCACCAATATTTACTCCCATGTTTTCTTCTAAGAGTTTTATAGTTTTAGCTCTTACATTTAGGTCTATTATCCATTATAAGTTAATTTTTTGTGTGGACGATATAAGGAAGGGTTTCAATTCATTCCTATGCCTATGGATATCCAGTTGTCCCAGAATCATTTTTTGAAATACTATTTTTTTCCATTGACTAGTCTTGGCAATATATCTATCCTTATGCCAGGATCACACTGTCTTGATTACTATAGCTTTGTATTAAGTTTTAAAATTGCAAGCAATGATTCTTCCAACATTTTGTTCTTTTTTTAAATCATCTATTTTAAGAAATTTGAATTTTCATATTAGTTTTAGGATCAGTTTGCCAATTTCTGCAAAAGAAAAAAATTGTTTGATAGGAATTTTGATAGGAATTGCATTGGATATGAGAACATGTGGACCATTTTGGGAAATATTGGCATCTTAACAAAACTAAGTCCTCTAATCCATAAGTATGGGTCTTCTTTCCATTTATTTAGATCTTTACTTTCAACAGCATTTTCTATTTTTCAGTGTATAACTATTGCACATCTTTTGTTAAATTTATTTAAGTATTTTTTAATACTATGATAAATGGAATGGTTTCAGAATTTTGTTTTCAGGTTGCTCATTGCTAGTATATTGAAATACATTTGAATTTTATGTATTGATTTTGTACCTTACAACCTTGCTAATCTTACTTGTTACTAAATTTTTTGTAAATTATTTAAGATTTTCTATATACAAGATTATGTCACCTAAATATAGAGATAGTTTTACTTCTTCTCTTGGAATCTGGTAACTTTTATCTCTTTTTGTGGCCTAATTTTCAGGGCTAAAACTTCTAATGCAATGTTGAATAGAAGTATCAATAGCAAAAACTTTATCCTGTTTCTGATCTAAGAGGAAACCATTCAGCCTTTCATCAGCAAGTATGATGTTAACTGTAGATTTTTTTCTAGATGCCTTTTTCAAGTTGAGGAAGTTGTCTTTTAATTATGATTTAGTAAATGTTTTGTAATGAAAGGGAGTTGGATTTTGTTTCTGCATCTGTTGAGATGTTCATGTGGTTTTGTACCTTATTCTATTAATATGATGTATTACATTTATTGCTTTTCAAGGTTAAACCAATCTTACATTCTTGGGCTAAATCCTACTTGGTCACAGTGGATAATTTTTCTGTGTTGGTAAATGTGGCCTGCTAGTGTTTTGTTGAGGACTTTTATGTCTATATTGACCTTTTTTTTTTCTTGTAATGTCTTTGTCTGGTATTGATATCAGGAAATACTGGCCTCTTACATCTTGGGGAAAAGTTTATAAAAGATTTATATTAAATGAATCTTCTTTAAAAGTTTGCCAGAATTCACAAGTGAACCCATCTGGACCCAGTTATTTGCAGAAGATTCCACTTAAGTCTTCAGCAGAATACTAATTAGGACATGTATGTGAGAAAACTACACAAAGCCAAGGAAAAGACTACCTGAAATGAGCAGTGGGAACAATCCCCAGAAAATCTCCAGAATTAAGTCAAGGGAAATAAAGCATAAAATATATAGATTATATTTGATACCTTAGAACTAGATCTAGTTTTCTTGGCTCTAACATCCACTTTTACTTTAAAATATGGCTTGGGAAATTTTTCTCCTGAGAAATATAGATGATTTTTACATATGCCTCCACTCTTAACCTGTACACTTCTAGTCTTTAGTGAGAAGAAAATATCCAGATGCCTATGTTTTTATTTTGTTATTAATCTTTAGGTCTCTATGTTTAAAAATAAACATTTCAGCTCTAACATTGGTATCTGTTTCTTTTATGCCCTGGTAGGCCATTTCCCAGTGGGGTTGCTTTTGAGGTGATAGGCCTTACTCCGAATTTTCTAAGGACTTACACGTTAACATATGGAATTATTTTGAGGATATCTTACCACCTCCTCTTCTCTTAGAACAAACAGTTCTAAATTATCTGTCACTCTGTAAAGTCTCATGAACTTCAGCAAATGCAAACATATTCAATTTATGGAAAGACTTCATTCCAATATTTTCTTTTTGCATTTTTTCCTCACGGGGAATTTTTTCCCTGACAGTTTCCAAGATGTGGGGGACTTTTAGTTCTTTATTCAAAAAACAAACAAAAAAATCCCTTTTTTCAAGTAATAATCTTTAGTTCAGCAACTGACCTCTAGGACTCTGGTTAATTTATTTTTTTAGTGGTTTAGAGAACAAATAACTGCAAGCATGTGAAATCTTCCTAGAAACTAAACACTTTTTTCACTTTTAAAAATTGTGATCTTTTAGATTTTACTCTTTTTGCCTAGCCTGCAGGATCTCATTCTCTCCCTTTTTCCTGGATGTGACTGCATTTCACCTCTCTAATAGCAACAACTTATTCTAGAACAGTCCTCATAGCAAGAATCTGCTTAATCTTTCCTTAAAACCCTGCTTTAAAAAAATAGATTCAGCAAATTTATTGTAGCAGCCCAAATCCGCTGGAAATAAAAATATCAGTAACCCCTTAGGTTGCTCTAAGAAGTAACCAATAATAAAGTTTTAAAGAGCACTTTGTAAATACTGTTCCAAAGTCTAAAATACTCTTCTTTGCACTTTAGATAGATGTAGACATGTCTTATTCTTCTTACTCCACAAACCATCCCTGAAATGCCCTTATTCCACTGTAAACGCTTAGAGTACTGGGGTTCTGTTCTGCTTATCTTTGCATTTCTGAAGCAGAAATGTGTTAGGGAAAATTTAGTAAAAGCTTGTGAGTTGAATTAATGAAACAGTACTCACTGTATTGACTAGTGGGTCTGTCTTTATTAAAGAAGAGCTTCTCTGAGCAGGATCAAGAGGGTTTTTTGTTGTTGTTGTTGTTTATCTAGAAAAAAGATGTTTCTTTTACTATGCTTGACCATTCTCATATGTAACAGAAACCCTGTGATGTAAGATTTAAGAGTCACTCCTGCCCAAAACAACATCCTTCACTGGTGCCTGAAATCCTGCTATTGAAGTTTATTTTCCTTCAACTTGAAAAAGAACATACACGAAAAAACCTACACTTAATATCATAGTTACTGGTGAGAAACTAGGTACTTTCCAACTAATATCAGGAACCAGGCAAGGATGTCCACTCTCACCACTCCTGTTTACATCATAATAGAAGCCCTACCTGATTCAGTAAGTCAAGGAAGAAAATAAAAGTTATGCAGATTGCGAAGAAAGAAATAAAACTGTCTATGTAGAACATCCCCAAGAGTAAACAAAAAAAATCCTGAAACAAATAAACAATTATAGCTAGGTTGCAAGATATCAGGTTAATATGCAAAAGTAAGTTGCTTTCCTATATATTAGCAATGAACAATTGCAACTTGAAATTAAAAACAATACTATTTACATTAGCACCCCCAAAAAATGAAATCTTTAGATATGAACCTAACAAAATATGTACAAAACCTATATAAATAAAAACATAAAACCAATTAAAGAAATCAAAGATCTAAATAAATAGATATTCATTATTTATGGATAGAAAGACTAAATATTAAGACGTTAGTTCTTCCCAATTTGATCTGTAGATTCAATGCAATCCCGATCAAAATCTGAGTATGTTATTTTGTCAACATAGACAAATTAGTTCTAAAGTTTATAGAGAAAGACGAAACATCCAGAATAGTCAGCAGTTTTGAAGAACAAAGAGGACTGACACTATCCAATTTCAAGAGTTTCTGAAACTGCAATAATCATGACAGTGTGATATTGGCAAAAGAAAAGATAAATAGATCAATGAAGCAGAACATCTGATTTGAGGCTCAGATGTCCAAATTTAATCCAGAATGGAGCCTGCCCCATAATGTCTGCCTGTCTCCTATAAAGATACATGTGATTGTGTTTGGGGCCAACCCAGACAATCTAAAATAATCTCCTATCGCAATCAATCTGACTATAATAATCAAATCTGCAAAGACCCTCTTAACATATAAGGTAATGTTCACAGGTTCCAGGAATTAGGATTTGGATATCTTTGGGGGCCATTTGTCGGCTTACCACACTCAGGATCCCCGCCTTCCAAAGATGGGAACCTCACTCAGTTCTCACAGGCATGGGCTTCCCAGAGGAAGCACAAACAAAAGAAGGGTATTCTGTATGGAGGCCCCAGGAAGCTCTTCAACATCCTGGAAAACTCCCGACTGTGACCCGGGGAAACCTTGGCTGAGTGGGTCGTGGGTGATAACCTGTGGGAACAGGTATGAGCTGAGAGCCATGGCAGTTTGGAAATTGATCTGCATGTGATTACATGGACTCTCACAGACTGACAGAGGCTGAGACATTTGGATGAGCTATAAGTAGTACTTGATGAAGCAAAACACAAAAAGATACAATCACAAAGTAACTTTATTTTCCTCAGTGCTTCCCTTCACACTAGCCCAGTGGGTTAGAAGCTAGTAGTTCTCTCCTAACCTGGACCTGTAATTTTCTGATCCCTTTTGAATATTAAAAGTCTTCTGGTCAGTCTCAATCTAGTAATTAAGGGCCTGGTCCAGTATCATAATCACAATTTTATTTTATACTTTGTTTGAAGCTAAAGCTTCCTCTGTCTGGGTAAGTGCTGCTTCCAGCTGAGACACCTGCAGTGAGGAAGGCGGACATGATCCACCTCTATTTCACACCTACTTTTCTTCTACCCCCATCCACCTTAACTCTCCAGGGCAATCAGTTGTGGAGGTGGGGACAGCTAAGGGCAAATACTGACTAGAAGAGAAATAATCTCACACTGGTGCTCTATGCCTGTGGCAGATTCCCAATGCTGATTACTTTTCTCGTGGGCAGTTTTCTGGGTTTTCCCAAGGTTCTCCCACCAGGCACATTGAATGGCAATTCTGAAGACACCGGCAGTCTGGCTGGCCACTGGGAGTCAGCTCTCCACCCTGGGAACCAGCATTCACCACCACAAACGTAGTCACCACACTCACGGGCCACTGCCTCACCAGTGGCTTTATTGGATGAAATCTGTATAAGCTGGCTGTAGGCCAACCCTCCCCCAAAGTATGGCCATTATGTCCGTGGTAAACTTTCATGTGATTTGCCTACGCAGTTCCCAAAAAAGACAGTTTATCTCAATGCAGCCTGTATTTCCTCTTCTCTACCACTTCAAGCTTCTAGAATTCAAGAAATTTACAATCTAGGGACAAAACCTGCACCAAAAAGGAATATCTTTGCAGTTACTGTATATTTTTTCATAAATATTTCTCCCTCTTTGTCCTCTTCTTGTTCACTTGGTATTTGAAAATAAAAATATAACATATAATTCCAACTCTCCGGGACCTGTACTGACCTATGGTCCTTCACCCAACAGATTCAAAACATGTCACACTGAGTTCCGGGTACCTTTCCACCTTCCTCCTTAGCACTTAGTTTTTCCATTGCCCCAAAGGCCTTATCTTCCCTCTCAAACCACCAAGCACAGAGCTGTGGTTCTAATCATTGTGACACAGGTGCAGCAAAATGTGCACTCTCTAGCCATCTCCAAGACACTCCCCAGATCCTCGCCTGTCTTCTGAGCCTGGTTAGATAAACTGTCCAAGCTAGAAATCTGAAATCAGATTCCACGTATTCTGTTCCCTTACAGCTGGCACCAACTGGCCTAAGAGGCTCCCTCACTACCTTCTCTCCTGGGTGGCACCAACACATGAGAAAAAAAAGTCAAGTCTATTTAGAAGTCAGATGCTTTCTAGGGCACCCTTGACACAAAAACCCTTCAGTAACTTTAGATACCCTGTTTCTCAGTTCATAGGTCCATAGTCCATTTTGTTGAAGAAATATGTTCTTATTAGCTGTTGTTATTTTACCTTTTCTAAAATATTGATTTCAACTTTAACCTCATGAGTATAAAGGTAGATAGAAATAACCTGATTTCTCTGCTAAAGAAAGTATTCAACTTTCTTATCAGTAAAAATAAGCAGAGAACTTGATTTTCTAAATGTCTTACGATTAAGAAAAGA
The DNA here is from genome assembly GCA_004027375.1 of Macroglossus sobrinus. Classification (NCBI taxonomy): domain Eukaryota; kingdom Metazoa; phylum Chordata; class Mammalia; order Chiroptera; family Pteropodidae; genus Macroglossus; species Macroglossus sobrinus. Next base: position 212,498 of record PVKZ01001378.1, on the reverse strand, counting down.
ATATTTTTCTTCAGTATTAAATAATGGTGATGTGTTACAGCTTAATCATCTTGATAACAATGTATGTCATATATGTTTGTTGACATTTTAAAGCCCTATGTAGATTTTTAAAATATGTCATCCCTGAAAGACAAATAACTCATGGTGGAATTTTATAGTTATATTGCTTTATGGAAAGGAATTTATTGTTTTGCAGTGGAATTTTAATGGATGATAAATGAGATTTTTGAAGTAAGACCGAGTTTCTTTAAAATGAATCCTGGATAAGGAATAAAGAAATAATAGGAAATTCAAAAACTGAGATTCAGTTTTTACTTATACTTTAAAAATAACATTTTTGAGGTTATAGTAGACTTCTTTGATAAAGTACCATTGTTTTATAAAATACTGATTGCTAGTCAGTACCAATAAGGAATTATAAACTGTAAATCAAAATTCTTAGGAAAGTCAAACTATGTTTTAGAGAAATTAATTAGACTGCTATAAAACAGACTTTCAATTTTGCAAATACACATTTATAATTGATGAGAAGTATAAGCATATGTGTCAGTAATAAATCTTAGAGTGTGTTCCATTTAAGGGAGAATATTAGCCAAAATTGCTTTTAGCTAATGTAAATAGCATGAATTTGAGTTTTGTATTTAGAGACAGAAAGATATAGGTTCAAATTCTGTTTACTACTTTTTAAATGTAACCTTGAGCAATTTATTTGACTTCTCTGAGGCCAATTTTCTCACTAGTAAAAGGGAATAATAATAATACTTACTCCCTCATTTGTAAAAATTAAGTGACTAATCTCACTTCGAGCAAGGGAAAATTAAGAAATTTGGACCAAACTTCCCAATTAAACAACTAGAATATAATTTTTTAAAGTATTCTGCTTGAAAGCTTTGGGGAGCCAACAAGACAGTGAAGAAATAAAGAAACAAAATCTCAGGAGGGAAAGAAACACAAATGATCATCTTGGCTTGGGCCTCTTTTTTCTCCACCAGTATCTGCTGGTTCTGAAAGAGGATGCTGAGGAGCGCAGAGAGAGCAGAACTTTCAACTGATTCGTGTGAGGCAATAGTTGGAATTCAGTCTTATTTTCAGTAAGGATCCCGAAAGGCATCTCCTTAGGAATCATGGTAAATCAGAAATAGACAATTCCTCACTGGGACTGAAGCCTAGCTTCAAATCATTTTAATCTCAAAGTAAGAAAGGTGAGGAAAGGAGCACACACAGGGGGACCAACAGAAATTAAGTGACAATACAGCAGATTTAATTAAATTCAACCTTTTAAACTTGAAAAATAACATTTTTGGAGTTATAGTAGACTTTTTTGATAAAGTACCATTGTTTTATAAAATACTGATTGCTAGTCAGTACCAATAAGGAATTATAAACTGTAAATCAAAATTCTTAGGAAAGAATTTAATGATTACATTATACAAATGGACTAAATACCCCAATTAAAAGATAAAGATTGACAGAGTGGCATACAATTTATGTCTATTCTACTTACTATGGGCTAAATCTAAAATATAAGGAAACATAAGGACTGGAAGTAAAAGTATGAAAAAATACTATGCAAATACTAATTGTAATGATTTTAAAATAGGCCCACAAATTCTTGTATACTTCTTCCAAAAGTAAAGCCCTTTTCCTCTCATTTTGAGGTGGCACTTAGTGACTCAGTTCTAATGAATAGAATGTGGCAAAAGCAAATATGTGCGATCCCTGAGAGTAGGTGGTAAAATACACTGTGGCCTCCTCCTTGGCTTCTCTTCCACTGACTGTTCGCTCTCTGGGAAGCTAGCTCTCATATCAGGAGGACACTCAGGCAGCCAGAAGAGGTCCATATAATGAGGAACCAAGCTTCCTATCAACAGCCGATAAGAAACCAAAGCGTCTGGCAAGTAGCCATGTGAGTGAGCCATCTTGAAAGTGAATTGTTTGACCCCATTTAAATTTCTCACAAAGTTGCAGCTCTACTTGACATCTTGACTGAAACCTTATAAGAGACTAAGCTGCTCCTATATTCCTGACTTCCTTAAACTATTAGAAACAATAAATATTTGTTGTTTTAAGTCACTATGTTTGGGGGATGCTTTGTTAGCAATAAATAACCAATACACTAACCAAAAGAAAGCTGGTATAGCTACATTAATATGAGAAACAACTATACTTTAAGGCAAAAAAGAGATAGTATGGGAAAAGTGTTTAATAGATACAATAATTATATGTCTTTATCACCTAATAATATAGCCTGAAAACATATAAAACAAAATTGCAATAGGCAAATGCACATTTATGCTGGAAAAAAATTTTAAATACTTCTATATAACTGATATAATAAGCAGACCAAAAGTGACATAAAATATTTGAACAACCCAGTTAAAATGTATGGAGTTGAATACCCAGCAACTACAAACCACACATTCTTTCCAAATATACATGAAAATTTTTCAAAAATGCAAACCATAAAGCAACTCGACAAATTTCAAAAAAATGTGACATCACACAGAATATATTAAATGACCACAGATCAATGTATAATAAAAAGATAACCAGAAAATTCCCATATGTTTATAAAATATGAAATATATCCTCTAAATAACCTCTGAGGCGAAGAAGAGATCACAGTGGAAATTAGAAAATATTTTGAAAAGACTAATGCTAGTGAAAATATGTGTGGAATTCCATTAAAGTCATACTTTGGAGAGAAATATATAGCCTTAAATACATTTATTAGGCAAGAACAAAGGCTGAAAATCAATGATCTAAGATTCCATCTCAAGAATTTAGTAAAAGAATGGTAACTTAAACCCCTCAAAAGTAGAGGAAAGAACTAATAAAAAGAGCAGAAATTGATGGAACAGAAAACTAACATAGGATCAACAAAGTCAAAGTTGATTCTTTGAAAATGAATAAACTCTGGGTAAAACTTATTAAGAAGAAAACATAGCACAAATTAGTAATACCAGGATTGAAAGTGGTGATAACACTACAGCTTCTATACACATTTAGTATGTAATAAGAGGGTATTTTGCATAACTTCACAGATTGGAATTTTGTGGTCTGTCCACAATGATGGTTATCTTCTTTTTTGTCAGTTTTGAACTACCCTTGTTTACTTTCAGAATAGTTTTCTAAACTTTTCTACAAATTACTGATTCAATTTTCCTTAGTTTCGAGTCTTTTTCTGACCATCATTGAAAATGTTATTTCATGAGGTTTTTTTATTCTGTTATCTCCATTTCATTTTGACCTTGTCTTATTTCACAGAGAAACCTCTTCTATTTATTTCATTGAGGATAAAAAGGCCACTTAATTTTTTAAAAACTTCTTTGTGCAATAAATCAATTTTATGACTTTTCACATGCTGTTAGTTCCTATTCCTTTCTACTGAAGGATATTTTTTCATGGTTCTCAGATAATTTCTGTGTCTTTGGGAATTTGGTCATCTTTGAGATTGTAAGATTTTAAACTCATCCAGAGCATCAAATATAAATGAAGGGGATCTTGTTGGGACCACACCAAGGACAGGCCTTATATAAACCAATGCCCTAACATAAACAAATACCCCAACATCTCTTCCTCTCTCCTTGCTTCCCTATACACACATGCAGTTTGGTGTTCTTGTTTTCTCTACCCAGATCTGGATCTGGAAGGCCACTTGGAGGGCAGAAGCAGCAGTGGTTACAAGAACTACCTGACTTTGAAATCAGTAATACTGGATTGTATCCAGGCTCCGCCATTTGCTGGCTGTGTATGTAATTTTGGGGAAATTAGTTAACCTACTCAAGCCTCTGTTGTCTAACCAGTAAAATTGAAATGATAATAATAGCTTTCTCATAGATTTGTTGTAATGAGTAAATAAAACATGTGTGAAACTCTTAAAAATAGTTCCTGGCATGTAGCTTTAATGCTCAATAAATGGAAGCTATTAGTAATAATCATCCCATCTCCCCATTCTGATCTGATTGCACAGATGTATACAGCCCAGGGCCAGAGGTAAATAGGAGAGCTAAAAGTCTGGCTATTCAGACTCAAAGAACCTTAACATCTACTTAGTGATATTATGACAAAATTTAAGGTAAAATAATTAGTCCCTTAAGCTTACATATACTAAGTATAAAATGAGGATACTGATATCTCAAAGGAAGCATTTAAGTAATAGTCAATTCAAACCTTTCTCTCCTTTTAAGTAGACTTCATGAGACTAAAACACTAGACACCTAGTTAACAACACAAATCACAGTTATCCCTTTAATATAGTATATAGCTTCTTTGGATATATGTTGAGCTTCACACTTATTAGATTTCTTCCAGGTTCACTCCAAATATCCTCACCCATCTCACACAGACTATCCTGCCCTTTTTTATGGAAAGAATCTGCTCTACTTTTAAAAATTTTTTCAGATCAGAAGATTAAAGTCTTCAGATCAAGAGGTAAGGATAGAGGGAACTAGCTAAAAATGCTAATTATTCAGGACTAGTGCAGTGTGTGTGTGTGTGTGTGTGTGTGTGTGTGTAGGGTATACCACTCTTGTAAGAGTAGAGGAGTGACTACAAAAACACCTCAGTGGCAGGGAGAAGGCTAGATGTTTCTCTTTGAAGGTAGCCTTGAATTTTGGAGATTGTTGAGAGAGGGGCAGGGTTTGCGACACAGCTGCCTTCAATCACATGGCTCAGGCATTAAGATGCACTGGCCAGTCACTTTGGTTTTCTTTGTCCATTGTCTCATCATAATCATTAGTGTGTTGCTTTCTCCCCTCCTCAATTATAGCGTTCTCACCTCTGAAAAAATTAACATGTCCAGGAATTGGTATCAGCTTTAAACTGGTTTTACTCTCTCATTTTAAGTGAAAGAACAGTTTAAGTGTCATCATTTAAATGCTAAAAGAACCTATTTTTCACTGAGTAATTTAACAAACACTTATGTTCTGCTCTGGCCCAGTCATGGCCATAGCCCTGGGGTGACAGAAACAAAAGAGACCTCAATTAACACTGACCTCAAGTAGCTTATAGTCAAGCAGGGAGACCAGTAAAGAAGCAGATGACAAAAGTCATTGTGATGAGTGTGACAACAGTGGCAAAAATTTGTCCTCTCTTTCCATGCCGAATCCTTCTGTGAGTTATCATCATCTCCTGCCCACACTGCTGTCGAAGCTTCCCACTTCGTCTTCCTTCATTTATTTTCCTCCACTTTACAATCAAATCTTCAATCTTCATTGAAGCAGAAATAATTTTTAAATACTAATGCAATCCCCAGTTATATGTTTCTATAGCACTTGTGTACTTTTCCTTTTTAGCATCTATCATAGTTTGTAATTAATTTTTATAATGGCTTAATTATATCTGATACTTTCACAAGAATTTATGGAAATGGATAATTACAAGCCCTATGTGTTTGTAAAGCCTTGGTTAAAATTATGACCAAAAGATTAAGTCATAAGTCAAAACATTATTTAATCAGAAGTTTTGATAAGGAATAAGACTATTAAGACAGATCTCTTGAAAATGTAACTGAGCGAGTTAATCTTTGTTACTATACAAAATAAGAAAATAAAGATCAGAGGATATTTATATTCCTGTGACCATAAAACACTAACAACAGAACCATACAGGTGGGATGAAGTTCTTATTTAAGTTAAATATATACATAACTGTACTGTTATGTTTTGTCGTTATGAAATTGTTTCTATAAATGATAAGATTTCTTATGATATTCTTCTATTAACTTCATTTTTCAACAGAATATAAAAAAGCTTGCAAATTTTTTTATCTATTTATTAGACTATACTTAGGAAATTGAATTTAGTCTCTTTGGTAATGAACACTCCAGCACCTTGACAGTTAACTTATCTGTGAGCTAACTTATTTTATTGTCTAACTCTATCGCTATTTAAGTCACACATAAATGATAGCTATTTATTTTCTAGTTAGAAAGCATTAAGGCCCTTTTGTCTTTACTTCATAAAGTTTGCTTGAGAAATATCAATTGTGATTCTAAATGATTCAATTTTAAGTAAATTTTTATTTGAAGTAAAACACATAGAAAATTTCCCAAATTATAAATCTATCACTATATGAAACTCTATATACTGAACACATTCCACATAATGAGCATCCAGATCAAGAAACAGAATATTATCAGCGCCCTAGCAGCTTCCCTTTTGTCCCATCCTAGCAACCGCCTCCCAAGAGAGAACCACTACTCTGACTTCCATCAACATAGATTAGTTTTTCCTGTTTTGAACTTTATAAAAATGAAATTATGCTGTATATGGTCATTTAGGCCTTGCTTTTTTGCTCTACATTATATGTGTGAGATTCATCCACATTGTTGTGTCATATAGCTTTGGCTCACTTATTTCTAAATAGTGTTTAACTGTGCGATAGCAAATGAACAAAGCGGGACTTAGATAAGGAAAGACTGTATCCAAAAAGATTATTGCAATAGGGACAATGTTCCCATCTCAGAGATCTGTTTCTCAAAATAAAACAGAAAACGGCTTTTTTTATATATCAAGGGAGAAGGGAGAAGGACCAGCAGGGACTTTGTGGAGGAGGAAGGCTCTAGGTGAGGATGAGCAGCTGGCAAATCAGGTGCTTTAACAGGAAGTATTTTTCTGTGTGGTTGACCAGTTTTCAGAATGAGCTGTCGAAGAGGGTTGTTCTGACCCTTAGTGTTCTCGTGCTTATTTAAACTTGGGGGAGAGCCAAAGTTTAGGGGCCTGCTAGGAGGAGAGAGGCCTAACTAAAGCTTGGTATAGTAAAGCAGAGAGCAAGAAATGGGCTATGAACATCTGGCCGATGACTACAGCACCAGTTCGAGTGGGGCTGCCAAACAGTTTGCCAGAGCGTTTATAACAAGTCAGGCTTCCACCAACAATGTGCAAGAATTCGAGTTACTCCTTATTCTCACCAACATCAATACTGTCCTCTTTTTATTTTGTATATTCTAGTGAGACTGTTGTGTATCTCATTGTGGTTTTAGATTTATTTCATCTGTCCAATAACTGGTGACGTTTAGTGCCTTTTTTCGTTTCTAATGTGCATTTTAAGTCTGTATGTTTTCTTTCAAGCACTACTTTAGCTGTATCCCTCAAGTTCTTGTATATGCATTATCAATCAGTTCTAAATCTTTTCCAATTTCTGTTGTGTTCTCTTCTTTGACCTTTGTGTCAGATTCATTTTCAAATGCAGTGAAAGTCTAGTTTCTTCAATAATGGTATAATGAGAAGTGAAGGAACCAGCAGCTTTTGCTTGCCATGTGTCCTCAGTATCTAAAAAAGTGCCTAGAACATGATAGGCGCTTAAATATTTGAATTCCTGCTTGGGGACCATTTTATTGCTTATTAGCACCTCTGTAAGAGAGCTGGCAGGAAACAGTGTTCTATGCATTTGTATTTTTTTAATTCATGGAATATTTTTGAAAGAAAGAGCTCCAGAATAACTGTAAAAGGAGATTTGAAGACCTCTGTGGAGTTTAATAACATTCCTGTCCTTATCCCATTGCAATTATATGTGCACTAATTTGGCTGCCTTTATTGCAAGCACCATTATTTTACTTTCCAAGCAAATTCCATAGTGCTACAAAATATAGCAGGCCGCTGAAATATAGACGTTTTCTACATGCTAAAGACTGACCGGTGATGAACAGTTGATTATTGCTCTAGCCTTTATTTGCTCCTCCCTGATGTCATCTCTATGGCATTCTTCCAACAGCAAGCTTCCAGCTTGAGGGCATTCACAGAGCAGCTGAGAAATATAACAACCAAATGCTGTATTGTAAAATTTATTTTTCCAGTGTGATCACCTGGGTATTTGATTTGTTCTCTGGCCTCTTTGAGAGCTTTTATTATCAGGATTCTTGGCTGGCTTCCTCCTCCTAGTGACAAGCATTCTATGCTTCTCTTCTTCATAATCATAACCTCCAATTATGATGGCAAAGTATATCTACTAATCCTCTAGTGTGGAACACTTTCCTTACTCTTTAGAAATCAGAGGAGAAGTGAACAGACCCCTGCATATTCAGAGCTGTCTGGTGACCCCAGGAAAGAATACATCGTGACTTTCTTTTGGAAATGTTAATGGCTTACACTTATCAGAACAGGATTTGCTCTCTGCGTTCAATCCAGTATAAAGTTATCTCTGGGAGAGGAGATATTGCTCTTCCAGATGGATTGGAAACTGGATGGGCGAAGCTGTGACTGCAACTGCCACATCACCAGACCTGACTCTGCCTTCCTTTCGTGTCAGTGTGAAGTGGGAATCAATTCAGTTAATGTAACTGGAATTCTCTGACATTACTTTTGTCAAAAACAGAATTTTAAAGTTTTCACAATTTTACTTGAAGCAAAATTTCAATGTGACTATTCAGCCACATGAAATCATTCAGAATTTTTTAACTTGACACTTAATATAAACTCATGGCAACATTTTACATTGTCTTATTCCAAATCCTCTATTATTAGCAAAGCAAAGAAAAAAATGATAATTCCTATCAGTATATTTTGTCATGTGTTGAAGGACCAGGTAAAAGTTTTCATAGGTGCTATGGACTGAATTATATCCCCTTAAAATTTATATGTTTAAATCCTAACCCCCAGCATGACTATATTTAAGGAGGTAATTAAGGTTAAATGAGTTAATAAGGATGGGGCCCTAATCCAACATAGCTGGTGTCTTCATAAGAAAAGAAACACCAGAGATACATGCACAGAGAGGAAAGGCTATGTGAGGACATAGCAAGAAAGCATTGTCTACAAACCAAGGAAAGAGGCCTCCAGAGAAACCAAACATGCTAACAACTTGACCTTGGACTTCCAGCCTCCAGAACTGTGAGAAAATAAATTTCTGTTGTTTAAGTACCCCCGTCTGTGCTGTTTTGTTATGTCGTCCTAACAGACTAACACAGTAGTTAAAAAAGTCTTCTTGGAGAAAGGTGAGAAAGCCAAGCTTTCAAGCTTTTGACAAATTACTCTTTTGTGGATTTTATTGTTTTAATTTGGTTGCTTTGGACAAAAAATGATTTAGTCCTTTTATTAAATGATAATATCAGAGTACTAACAAGAGAACACAATTTTGTGTTCCCTAAGAGTTTAAATCAAAAATCACCTGATGAGTGGGGTAATCTTTTATGTATCAGTGCTGTGCTGGGAACCAGAGGGAAAGATGGACATGATGCTTTCAACTGGAAACATCTAAAGAAAGCAATTTATTGATATCCTACCTGTGGTTGTATTCTGTTGAGTGTTCCATGGACTATAGCTTTCTCTTTCCTCTCTGTATCTCCCTAATTTTCTTTAGTGAGCTAGTATTTCTTTCACAATAGAACACTAAAACATAATTGACTTGAAAACATTACATGTATGTGTATGTCCATGTAATTATATACATAATGTTTTTAAGCTAGTTACATTTTATTTTTCACGTTTTATATATTTTATATATTTATATTATAGCTATAGGTAGAAACAATATGTTGCAATGCCATCCACAGTTTACATATGGGGTTAACAATATTTAACTGGGAAAGGATTGAGAGAAGAAAGAAATGATTGTAGAAGCACTAGCATGAGAAAAGATGTGAAGGAAAAAAAACACAGCATACTTATATCGAGGTGTAGTTTGTTGTGCCACTATGTGGCAAGGATATATGTGTTATATAAAATCAGGCTGGAAAGACTAGAGACAGATGACTGAAAACTGTATGTGCCAGGTAAAGGAGTCTGGTCTGTACTCGGCAGCAGTGGAATGCCATGGGTGGTAGTGTGAAGGCACAGAGCAGAGAGGCTAGAGCTTAGGAGACAGGGTAGGAAGCTGTGGAGCAGTCCTTGAGAGAGGTGCTGGAGGTCTTAAGGAAAATAGCAAAGGGGATGGAGGAGAATGACATTGCATAAATGCAATAGCAGGTAGATTGGACGTGATGGAGAAAGAAAAGTACGAAGTCATGTTATTGAAGAGCTCCCAGTTTGGAATTTTGTAAGAATGGTAGTTCTATAATTTAGGGTAGGGAGCCCCAGAAGGAGGAACTATAAAGATTTTGATTTTGGACAAATAATTAATGTTCACCTCTATAGACATGTCTAAATGCTACTTGGAAACATAAAGTGGGAACCTAGGGGAGAGCTAGAACCAAGAGAAAGGTTCGTCGTTTTAGGAGTGAGAGTATAAACAGATCATAGGAAAGAACCAAAGACGGGCCTTAGAGAACCCCCAATTACAAGAAAACAAACAGCCTTGGGGAAAAGGAGCAGATTAATAATACAGCCAGATGGAAGAAGTTCCAAGAGAATGTGACGATATCGAAGGTATTAAGTAAAGCTTGTATGCTTACCATGGCATGAACATACTTGCTTCTTTGGCCTGACTGAATAAACAGGCTCCAGTAACCAAGGAAACCATTTTACTCCCAGAATCAACAATAGAATGGAGACTTGCTGTCTAGGGTAAGATGGGGTTGGCTTTTCATCCTAAGACCCTTTCTTCCTGCTTCTTGACCTGTAACCTGGCCTCCCTGAAGCTCTTATCTTAAACTTTTAGGGAGAAACTCCAGCTAAGAGAAAACTGCCTCTCTCTTCTCTAGGCACCTCCTCCTGTTTGTGGTATATCTTATCAGCTGTGATACTGTTCAAGGTTGTGATTCCAGGCAGCCGCAGGCTTGGACATTCCCTCTCCAAGGACAAAGGTTATCCAAACAGCCAATGGGCAAAGACAAATATCTCCCAAATGATAATAATGAAAAGCATTAACAGCTAAAATTGAGACTTCCCTGACCACCTAAGAACACAGCTGTGTTGATCGATCTCACTTTAAACTCATGGCCACTAACCTCAAGTGGGCTCTCCTACCATCCATGCCTAGTTTATTCATGTTTCTATTCTCCTAAATTACTAGTTCATATTTTTCCTCCACCTTCAATTCTCCTCCTCCCCCAGCTTTCCCATCATTCTCAGTGGTGACGTTTAGAGAGACAATAGAAGCAGCCACCATTGGCTTTCCACCATCATTTCTACCTAACTGCATTCAGTTCCCGCTCTGCATTTCTTCAGCTATATTGTATTTACTATCATTGGTGTTCCAAAAACCAATCCCCGCAGCTGGATCCCATACCTTCTCACCTCCTCAATCACTTTGCTTCTGTTACTATCTCCTCTCTACCGGAATGCTTCCATCCATACAAAAACATGCTCTAATGTCTCGCATTAACTTTTCAGAGCCTCAGCTCCACCAGTGAGAATAAGAGTAGAACGTCTATCCTCTTACATGTAGATTCTCTGACAGCTCTGTCTTTGTCCTTTCTTTCTTCCTCAAGGCCCTCTTGTTTCTGCAAAGCCAGGTACTGCTTTTCTTTTTTTTTTTTTTTTGACATAATACAAATGAAACCACAATTGTGAATTCAGCCCCTGCTTACACAATGCACTTCTTAAATCTTAGCCAGCTTTCTAGATAGTGCTATCAGGAGTTGGAGAAGGACAAATAATGTCAATTCTTTATTTGTTAACAATAATTTTGAGTATATTAACTAAAACCAAGTCTACTTTAAGATGAATGAAGCTTAGAAAAGAATTGAAAGAATTGAAAAGACTTAAAAGAGTGAGAAAATTACACCTGAAAGATAGGGTTAAAGTACTAAGCCTGTTAAGCCTGGAGATAAGAAAACTGAAGAATAACTTTAAAAAAAATTTTTTTTAAGTTGCAGAATTTTCAGAGGACAATGAATCCTCATTATCAATTTTATTAATAACAAAAGCAAAAAGAGAAATAGGTTTTAATAAAAGCATAAGTGGCTTAGGTTTACATCTTAGTTGTCTCTGATTGAAATGCATTACCTAATACACTTTAGAGTCTCCTTCTTTAGAGTATATATTTTAATATAAAATATGAGTGTTTCATTTAGGAAGGATTCAAGAATGACTGTTTATTATTATTATTATTATTATTATTATTATTATTATTATTATAGGTGAGGCAACCCTTAGTTGACTTCATAGATCGCAAGGACCTTGTCAATTTATAATCCCTTCTTTTTTTATTTTTTATGCCTACAGCACCTGGTCTTCCTAGGTGGTCTCCCATCCAAGTACTAACCCGGCCCGACCCTTCTTAGTTTCTGAGATCAGACGGGATCAGGCTTATTCAGGGTGGCATGGCTATAGACAAGAATAACTCTTCTTGAAGTCAGTAGAAAATATTTTACTATTATGATTCTGAAATGATTTGTGCTGCCATATCGTAGTTATTTTTTCTTTAGTCAAATGAAAATTTCTTTTTCCCCAAGCTGTGATAAGATTCTTAGAAATCTGGTAGCAGAAATGAAATAAAATTACTTCCATCTTGCAAACCTGTTCTTTACTCACAGCCCTGAGCAAATCCTTCTACTAATGGTGTCACAAAGCCACAAAGCCATCTTGGGTTTCTTTGCCTCTTTGTTTCTGTCCCTTTCCTTTTATGAGACAAGGTGGCAGACACCATCGAGGTTTAACTATTTTTAACATTTTAAAACCTATGTGTGTTCTTGTATAAATTGTACAAATACCACAAAATGGAATTAAGTGCTGCATAGTGTAAATCTTCTTCCACTCACAATAGATTTTACTGTAAAACAATCATGAATGAAAAGAACACAGTTGACCCTCAGTTAATCTGTTCCTTATTTTAGTTATTAGGCTCCAGGAATCCAAGTACAACGTTATACCTCCATAAACACTAAGGCAGGGACTTGGGAGGGAACTTTGATTTGTGCTTCTGTAATACTCCAAAAGGATTTGGGCCTCTATGCTATATGATGTATGTGATTGCTTTTTTTTAAAACACAAAATATGGAAAAATTTTAACACCTGCTAAGACACACTAACCAAGACAGAATCAGAACACACGGTGCTATACAAAAGAAAACTATAAATGGTCTACATAATGTGGCAAAAAAAGCCCCATTCACATGAAATATCCAAGTAGTTCTTATTTTCAGGCCTTATTTATCTAGATAATGCCCTCAGTGGTGGAAATTTTTCATCCCTTGAGGGTGGTTTTCTAAATTTTTTGGTAAACAAAAGTCTTTTTGAGTGAAATCTGATAAGCAAAACAGCTTACTAAGTTGTGTTTCACATTTCTGTGACTAAATCAAGGTGTAACCTTAAAGTAAAGATACTGATTATCTTATCAGGCTCACAGCTGTCCCAGGAGGCAGTTGAATGATAACCACGATGCTGGAATAAGGGAGCAAATCCTCAAAGTGCTCTTTTGAAGGGCAATATTGCTGATGTGTTTAAGTTTTTTTGTTTTAGAATTTTTTAGTAGTCTATTTCTCTTCAGTCATATCTCTTATTAACCTTTTACACAAAAATAGATTCAAATATTTTTTTCTTGAGACTCTCTCTGGCATCTCTCACAATCACTGCCAGCTTCTTGTAGTATCACAAAGCCACAGCTAGAAATTAGTGTTCTTTGAGCAGAAGGGGAAAGAGGACTGTCCCGGCCCTAGCTTGCCAAAAATCCATCCAACACGATACCTTTTGCCCCAGCTGCTCCTCAGTCTGCCATTCTCGTGTCGTCCTTGTCACCAGGTGAAATGTTGGAGCTATGCAGCTCAGGAAGGTGGCAAGAGGAGTCCAACTGAAGCATCCTTAAAAGTAGTGGTAAGGGTAAGGCTTGAGCAGTGACAATGTCACTCTGGAAACCAATTTATTTCAACATTTACTGGAATCTTCTAGAAGCAGAAGTGACTTATCTTAATACTATGTTTTATGAAAAATTAAGTTTTGCTTAGTGAATACTACCAGTGTTCTGCCTACCATTTCTGTGCGACCCTTCCCTGGCTCCTGCTTCCAGCTCATACCAGCAACTTTCTTTGGAAGATAACTAGAATGCTCCTGAGACTTTGCCCACACAGGCAGGGAGCCAGAAGTCCCCCAGGCAGCCCTCAGCCAGTGACTGACCGGTACAGGAGTATCAAAGGCACAGTTTCCTTACCCTGGAGTCAAGACAAACTCTTAAGATAATAGAAATAAAATGGAAGTCATTCCTACTTTCTCTTTGTCACTCATCAACCTAATACTAGTGACCTTGACTCACTTGTAAAAATATTAATAATTAACCCCTATGATCTGTTATATAATGTTTTGCTCACATTAATTCATATGGACGTGTGTCAATAATTTATGCTGATGATTCCCTGTAAAGAGAATATTCTGCTTATATTTAGATTCTATAAAAGATACAGGAACATCTGCCCTGAGGTATAAATCTTTACCAATATATTTTGTTTGTTCTTCTCTACTTGAATAGAGGAATAGTTTATTCCTATGAAGTTCGGTCAAACTTACAATCTATTACAATGTATATCTCAACGTAGAATTCTAGATGGCGATTATAAATACAAGGTTCTAAATTTGTGTGACAGGTAGAGACTAGAGCGTAGTTCATTCCAGGAGTGAAAATCAAACAGATCATAGGAGAGCGGTGAGGATGGGGCCTGAGGGAAGGCTCTCAGTTAGGGGGCTGAAGGTGGAAGATTAGCTATAGATTAAAACAGAGTAGAGAGGAGAACCTACTACCGAGGAGAAGGTAGTGTTTCAGATGATGAAAAGAAGCGTTTTGAGAAAGATGCATCGAGAAAGTTTGTTTCTTCTTGAACAAACGTGGTATTACTCCATCTCCTTCACGTTACGAGGGCTGCTCTGCACGCTGCCCCCATTGCTGCTGCACCCAGGGGACTTCCATCTTCCTGAATTTATCCTTGCTCCCAACACTCCGTGCCTCCATGACGTTGTATCTGATAGTAGAGAACGATACCGTCACCTTTTCTGAAATTAGTTTGGCAGGCAGTCTCTTCTTGTAAATGTTATCACGAGCCCTACTGAGTCATAGATACGTAAGGTTTGCAGGTCTGTCCTTTCTCTTTCCTTTGGCTAGTTGGTTCTTGACATTTGCCTGACAAGCAGAAGCATCCAGTGTAGCAACAGCAGCCAGAGCATACATAAGTTAAAAAGGAAACAAAGTAAACTTCAGAAAGAAGCAGGCACTTGATATAAATAAAATATATACTCCGTGTCTTATTATTTTTCACTGGATTCGCACCAAACAGGCAGGAACATTTTAAAGTGCAGTTCTCTCAGGGCTGCTGTATTCTGTTCCTGTGGTTGCCCTTATAAATATTCACATTTGCAGGTTGCACCAGATACCATCAAATCTAATTCTCCCTGGGGCCCAAAGATATTCTCCTTTTTCATCTTTTATTTTGATCATGGAAGGGTTTTCACAGAGTTTATCCCCAATAGTAAATTACATTCCAACTCTTTGAGTCAGACCAACGTTTTAACATGCACAGCAACATCAGGATTGCTGTTTTGCTGCAGTTTTGCCTGGAGAGGGTAGACTTTTAGAGATTAATTTAAAACATCTCAAAACCACATGAGCATGGGGCAATGAGGCCTAGTGATGATTGAAAGATGGTTTCCTGGGCTTTGAAGAATCCTCACCCAAAAGATGAGAGCCATTTGCTCTTTTAACTTCACAAGAAGAAACAATGCTAAGCACAGGAGTTTAAATTAGAAGGAGGAAAGGCCTGACAGTGAAGTCTGATACATGGTAAACACATCAGAAGTGGTTGCAAAAGCTAGGTATAGAATCTTCCTCTAGGCGGCTTAGAAATGGAACAGATCTGTGCCAGTCTGGTGGGGTTTGAGTAAAGAGAAGTCAAGTCATCTCCATGTCTTTCCCAAAGATACAACTTAGGGATAATATCGAAGCAAGTCTGGATTTTATAAAAATTAAAATAAAACTGATAAATATTATCTGAAATATACATAGAAATTTATTGCGAATGAGATCTAAAAGCTGCGTGATATTGTCACCTCAATTAGACTCCTAATGTAACTTGAAGGAACTCCATTTTCACATTGAGTCTGTAATTCAGGACTCTGCACCAGACTTGGAATAGACAGTGGTGAGTGAAGTAAAGCATCTGCCTTTGTGAAGTTTACAGTCTTCCAGAAGGAGATATTAAACAAGCAAACAAACATATAAATTAGAAATTGCAAAATTCTAAGAGGAGAATAAATAGATTACCATGGTGAGGAATAAAAGAAGAAACGGAGTCGTCAGAAACAGTCCCCCAGTGTATTTGGGGGTTATGCGAAAGGAGCCACGATGTTACCTTAATGTAATATATGAAGTGGAACTACATGTAATTGCTGTGATTTGGCCATATTTAAGCTACAAAAATGAAAAATGACTATTTTATATGGTTCAACCTAATAAAAAGAAGCTGTGCCTTCATAACTAAACTAGTCAATGTGAGCAAATTAGAAACATTCTCTAGACATGCACATGCAAACAAGAAAATAAATTTATTGTATGTTGTCCTTTCATTCTTCGCTAAAAACCTAAAAACTGGAAAAAGCTGGAACAGAAAAATAAAGTTTTGAGACAGGACAGATTTTTATTTCTGTATTTAAGATGAGAAAACTGAGACCAAGAGACATTCCGTGACATACAAAAATCATATAGTGATTTAATGATCTAACAAGTGTTTAAAACCAGATCTAATAGCTGCTTATCTGCTATACTTTTCACTATCATTTAATGGTTTATGCTTCATATTAGACTTTGTTAATTATTCTTCCTTACCCCTATTTTTATATTTTATCAAAAGATGGACTTGCCCATTTGTGGCTGGGACTGACACATGTTAGTCAAATTCCAAGGTCCCTTTGCCTCAAGGATGCATTGCTGGACTGCATTTCATGATGCCCTGCAGTTAGGTGTGCCCGTTAACCTGAGCACCAGCCACGGAATAGGCCATTTCCAGATCGGGCTCACGAAATCCTTCCTCACAATTCTCCACACACTTTCTCCTTCCACATACGCCAGTGAATGGAACTGTGTCAGTCGAGGTCTCCCCAGAAAAACAGAAACCACTCTGAGTATGTAAAACAGGGAGCCTAACGCAGGAACGTAGTTACACCAGTGATGGAGAAGCGGAAAGCCAAACAAGCCAGGAGCATCTTCAGTGAGCTAGGCCTTTGAGAAAGTTGGAGCCACAAATGGAAACAAACTGAACCTCAATTGACTATGTAGAAGGAGAGCAGACCAGAACATCTGAGTTCTGTGGTTTAATACATTTCTATTATATTAAGCCAGATGATTTTTAGTTTTTTGTTATTGTTATTGTAGTAACTAATATCACTTACTCTAATTAATATACTAACATTGTTATTGTTTAGGTTTTTTTTTATTCTCTATGAGTATAATCTGAGTTAGAAGGTATATTACTTTTCTTCGAATGCTATAAAAAAATTACCACAAATTTGGTGGATTTGAACAACACAAATTTATTATCTTGCATTTCTGCGCGTCGGAAACCCAGCCTGAATCTCACTAGGCTCAAGTCAAGGCTTGGCACAGCTGCGTTTCTTCCTGGAGGCTCTGAGAGGGAGTCTGTTTTCTCACGCTTCCCACACTCCTTGGCTGGTGCCCCTCCATCCTCGAAGCCAGCAATGGCGTGGCAGTCAGGTCTCTGCACACCGTGTCATTCTGACACTGAGTCTTCCTCCTTCCTCTTCCACATAGAAGGGCCCTGGTGATTACAGCGGGCTCACCCAGGTAATCCAAGGTAAGCTCCTTATTATAAGGTCAGCTGATTAGCTATGTCACATACATCCGCAACCTTAATTCCCCCTTGCCATGGAACCCGACATAGTCACAGGTTTCAGGGATCAGGATATAAGCACACGGGGGGACGGGGTGCAACTACGTTGTCCTCCCTACCACTGAACAGTTTGTCAAGCATCGCTTAGTAAGGTGGAATGGTGGAACTTTGCCTTAAACTAAGAATGAGCTTCTTTACCCAGATCTTAATTATATTCTTCTATTTAGGGTAAAAATTTGTATGCCTTTTATAAATGCCCAAATGACACTTGCTATCAAATGTCTTTTAAAATAATTAAAAGTATATTTACCTAATACCACATAGTCATTATTTAATGCACACATTCTTTAAAGTTCCATTTTTTTCCAAAATAGAATTTGACCACATTTAGACCACATTTCAGGATAATCTCACCTACAGAGAAAAAAAAAAATAGAAAAGTAATGCTATAAACATCTTATGTCAGGAAAAGGTTATTCAGAGGGTCTACCTAACTGATTTTTTTCAGGATTCTCAATTAGAAAAAGATACTTCTAGCTGTGTGTATTCATATGCACAATCATACATGTGCACGCATTTACGCATAAGAAACAAACCTCCCTCCCCGGCAAAAAGAAACAGAGATTGAGGGGGAAAAAGAAGGGACTTGAACTGAAGCTATAATGAGAAAAGACACTGCAAAAATAACATTGTGGCTTCTGTGGGATCCCATATTTATCCTCTCAGATGCTTCCAGAGCAAACACAGTCCATTTATAAATGAAAGGAGGATTTTGCTGTCAACCTAGAAGCTCCACCTGAGATCTAGGGAGAAAAAGCCTCACCCTCCCGCTTTTAGTCTCTTACCTCATTGCCTGGAGCAAACACCACCACCACCCCCATTACCACCCCCTAACACATGTACTCAGAAATCAGTCTTGGTCTCTGAAAATGCAGGCATAGGCATCTGTGCTCACCTTTGTAGGAAAAGGACAGCAGTTAGTATTTAAATCTACCCAAGAGGGATTGTTTCAACAGGGTCATTTTTCCATCCTCAGCAATTACATCTAAAATGACATTCAACTTGAATCAAATATTGTATTTTCATATACTCCAGTCTTAAGATGGAGTACAGAGATTCTGCCTGTGTAACTCAGATGTGTCCTGGGTACCACAGGAGAGATAAAAAGGGAAAGTGAGCAGTTAGGAAAGAGATGTGCCTTTTCTCCACGCACCACCCCCCATCCCTTCCCTCCACCTCCAACCCCAGCACAACCACCAATCTCATAAGGGGTCAAGAATACAGTGAAAAGAGCAGGAGGTTAATAATTAAGCAGAAGTGGGTTTGAATCCTGACTTCACATACTTAGTGTCTGACCACGAACAAATTCCACAGACCCTGTAGATCTAAGTTTTTTCATTTTTAAAATTGTAATCATTATTTCTACTTCCAAATAAAGCTTTTTGTGATCATTAAATGAGAATATGTTTATGAGAGATCCTAACACAGTTCTCAGGGGGATAGTAGGTACTCAAGAACATTTAAGTACATTTTTACAGCTCTGACTGTCCTGAGCTTGCCAGCCCTCAGGATCTATTTCTCACCCTTCCCCAGCTCTTCTTCTCTGTCTGCAGAGGGGATGACCCCCTGCAGGCTGTCACCCCCAGGCTTCCATGCTGCCTGGCTGGGCTGGACCCATGGAAGGCACTGTGGAAGTCAGACAGTGAAGGATTCAGGGAGAATCCACGGTGAGCTTCCCCTTCCCCGGCCCCTGCCTTCAGTGGTTTCTCTGGCAACAGCCACGTTTCCTTTATGGTCCCAGCTTCTAGCAGACAGGCCCACCGTGATTCCAGCTCTGGTCAGGGGGTCTCAGCCCTCGAGGTACAGTGAACACCGCCTCCTTCCTGACAAAAGGTGCTAATGGCTAACTTCTGAGTTAGTTCATCGAAGGTGCTCCAGTGGCTTGGTTCGGCTCTCCTCTTCTCCATCACTGGTGCACTTTCTTGCATGAGGCTCCCCGTTTTAGATATTCAAATGGGTTTCTGCTTTTCTGCGGAGACCTTGACTGGTACAGTTCTTTTCCTCTTTCTTGAGCAGGGACAGTAGATGGAGCAATTAAAAGTCAGGACACAGCCTGCCTTAGATTGATTTTATCCCCACAAACTCTTAGGACTTTTGATCCTTGTTTTGGCTTATCCGTTACCTGCTCCCTTTATGCGATAATTATGATTATGGCCTAATGATCTGTGGAGAATGGAAGTACCAAGAATCACCCACCACTATCTAAGTTAGTTTGAAGAATACCGTTAAATGGAGGAGCTAGTCAGTTTAGCTGTTTGTCATCCTAGAGCTCACAGAGCAAGGGAAAATACCTACTGGACAGCAAACTAGAAGTATTTTGAAGTACAGAGTTGGTGACAGGGTCAGGAGTGTTAAGTGCCTTATGAAAGACACTTAAAGGGCCTCTAATTCACTCCGTTCATGTGTCTATTCAAATCATACCTCAGAAAAGCCTTCTCTGACTTCCTAACCTAGACTAGTGCCATCGCCATCACCACGACTCTCTTTCCTTTTACTTCAAAGCACTGATGACACTAGGTTTCACATTATACATTTATACATTTGTTATCTATTGTCTGTATTAGTAATAAAGCCTCAAGAGGTCAAGGGCTTTGTTTTATTCATCACTAAAAATCAAGAACCTAGCACTGTACATAGCACATAGTAGGTACTCAGGAAATATGTGTTCAGTGAATGAATGAATGTGAGGATACTGAGTGCCTTGTGTCTAGATCTGCCTTCTTTCCCCCACTACCCACTGCCTACTTAAGCCGAGAGTATTTGTTACCTACTGCTACCTTTAAATCCCAAATTAACCATCCGCAGACCCTTTTTATGCCTTAACTGAAAGCCTGTAATGACTTCTGAGTCTCAGCCAATGCTAGTTACCACTTTCCAAAACTTCTTGGTGCTGTTCACTTATCTCCTGGACCTTTTCACCTATACCTTGCCCATCTATTTGCCTCCATACCTGCTAGCCTCTGGCTCAATGTTTTAAACTGGCCACAAATTCATGTATGTTTTGGCTTACTATTGACCTGCTACTTACACCTAAGCTAGACCCTCCGGTTCCTGGTTTTCCCTTCTTACATAAATCCATGTTTCATCTTTTGTTATTCTTTCTTACATAAACCCTGTTCCGGCAGAGTATCCCAGGGCTGGTATGCTAAAATAATGGAAGGAAAGCGAAAACACAGAGGAAAAAATAGGAGATACTGAAAATAAAACACTTGCTTTATCATTTGGCCTAGGGTGACCTAGGGACTTTTCCGAGAGCACCTTGATGACTTAATACATAACCCTGAGAAAGGTTACTTGACCCTGTGGCCTAGCTTGCCCCAGTGTAACTGTGATATAAAACAGAAAGCTCAGTGCTAAGGCCGAGCTACACATCCCAAGAGGAACTGCTAGTCCTGGACTGATATATAATAGGTAAAATTAGCCGCGCTAATCCCTAGTTGCAGGCTTTGGTGATAAATCCATGCTGTTGAAGTAACACTTTTAAATCCTTGTCTTAACAGTATTTTGTGCTTGGAAATGGCTCCGTTAGTCCTCCTGTTTTGTGGAGCTAATGTACAAAAAGAACTTGACGTAAGAGTTAAGAAATCTGGATTCTGGTTCCAGCTCTGCCACTCACTAGCTGTGTGGTTCTGGACACTTCACCTCTCTGGGGCTTAATGTCCTCATCTCCAAGTGAAAAGTTTGGAGTTAGATTATATCTGAAGTTATTTTAAGCTTCACAATTCCATGCAGCCTAGAAAATAAGTAAAAGCACTGATATATGGAGAGTTTCTGCCAAAATGACCCTCAAAGCAGTATCTCGACTATGATTTGGTGAAAGAAACCCTGGAATCTCAGTGCTGATGTTTTCAATAACCCCCTTCAGCTTTCTCAGTTTCCATCTCTTCACCCATAAAATAAGTATTAAAACAAGGGTATGTCTGAGCTCCTTTCTTTTTTTTTTAAAGGTCTTTATTATTCCTGCATTTCTAGGACTATACACAGTCTATGCCTGGAATAAACTATGAACAAATTTTCAAATCTTTGAAAACAGATAACTATAAAATGGCACTTAGAATTTGAGTGAAAGAGGTATAAAAATCTTTTTCACTTTGTTCAGAGCTTTTCTACCTAGTAAATTTCATGACGATAAATACTCTATTATTCATAATATGAATGGGGGGTGGAGGAGAGAGAAGGAGGTAGAGATTTTATAATAGAGGGTCCCAAAAAAGGAGGAACAGCTGACATGAACACTGTGACTTAATGTGATTGCTAGTGTCAGAGCATAGAAAGATTTCATCTTTGACGAATGGTGGTCCCAGTGGATCCAATCCTTGTCCTTGTCTTATTTCTCACTTTTTCAAATTGCACTCATGCCCCAAAACTTGATATACTAGAGCCAATGTAGAGCCAATATCTCTATGATTGATGTTTTCACATGAAACTGTCAGTATTATCCTCACGAAAGCCTCTCTCTTAATTAACATTGATATGAGTTAATTTCTTAACTTCATTTCAAAGTATTAATTGAAGTTAAACTAAGAATCACAGTGCTTAAAACCTATAATTCAAATTTCTATTATTTTCCGACAAGGGAAGGGGGTGAGGAAGGGGTGGTGGCGAGGTAGCATTTCTTATTTGTTGCCCTTCTTAAAGAAAAACTTTCATGGGTAATGAAAAGGAAGGCAGATATAAAAGAACATAGCACAGGGACTGGAACATGGTTAGTATTTGACAAATGTTATTCTCCTTCTTTCTTCAAATCCTTCTGCAAATGGATTCCTAGATAATCCTAAAGATGATCCTAAACTCTGAGTTCTAAATTCTCCCCCCCTCCATAATTTATGATGCCTCTGCTCTGTTAATAAGGGCAATAAATGTCTCTATGCTTCACATACCTTTAGGCTGTTTATTTTATTCTTACTAGTCTCTAAACAGATGACAGGCACAAGACATGCAGAGTCAGGATTCAGCATGCTTTCGGGATTCTGCCTTACACGGGTCTATTTTTAAGTCGTGAGCTCTGAGAACACATTGTATATGGAAATGAGTACTGCTTGTTCACTCTTCCTTGGTTTTGGACCTTTTCCATCTCCTTCTAGGACACTGAAGTCCCAAAACGTGGGTGGAGATCAGCATCCTCTGTCAAGCACACCTACAAAGTCTTCTGTCGAGCCCCCTGAGTTTGGGTCACAAATTGACAGATTTCACAGTTTCTAACATTCCCCTTTACCTCACCTATACCAAAGATTACTGAGTTCCATTTTCTCAGTCATTGATTTATGTCTCTACTAGTTTTTTTTTTTATGGTAACCGAAACGGTCCAAGAATGTACTTAGTCTATTTATATGCACTGATTTATGATAACAATGCATTGTATATTTAGTGTGTTTATTTAGACCCATCCTTTTTGTCACAAAAGATTGGGAGGCTTTAAAAAACATATGATAAATTTAAGGTAGAAAATTAAGGTAGACAACCAGAGCCAGAGTAAAGGGAGAATGCAAATGTGCCAATTACAAGGGTCAACGTAGTTGCTGCGATTGGGCCTCACATTTCATTATGAAACCCTGACAGCCAGGGCCTTAATTCTCACCAGAGAGGAAGAAGTATACCAGTGTCTAGAAAGGAGATACAACTATCTTTAGCACTGAATTCTAAATAGAATAATACACAAGCCTTTACATAAGAGATATGGAATTATTTATGGGCCAAATCCTTAATATATTTACAACAGATTAGGAAATGGGGTTTATATGGCTATTTTTGATGGTAGTTTTTAATAAAATGCTGAGAGAATAAGATTAACAACGACTTGGAGAATACGTGATATTAAAAAAGGGTCAAGACTAATTCCTAAAATTTCTGGAAATGCATTTGATCCATGGGAAGAGTGTTGGGTGATTAGAGAAGTAAACAGACTACGTCTTGTCTATTAAGTAGTTTACCTACAACTTCACTTCTCACAACTCAGCTGCTGACAAAAGTTATAAGAGATCATATTCTCAGACTAATGCCTAGAAGCTGAGCTTCTACTCTGGGAATGAATCCCTGTGCTTGGAAAATCAAAGGAATAAATGCCCTGGCATCAGCAGCCTAACTCATGCTCCAGCCTAAGGTGAAGATCACCCCACCTCTATGCAGGATTTGACGCCATGTGGATATGAAAGCAGTAGTTTAAGAATCTTCACAGTAACCTGAGTTTACTAAGCCAAACTAAAATATGCTGAGATACAAAATCTTTTTATCAGTCTGAGCTTTCCATACATCTGCCCATCTAAGACCTATGTGTCACTTGAGCAGGGAGATTTCCTGATCCCCCCTGTACTAAGGGGTGGGCCTTCTAATGTTTTTCCTCCCCTTAAAGCAAGAGAAGCATAGGAAATAAATCTTTTTCATTATGGGTGTCTTCTGTGTCTGGAATAGTATGTAATTTCTTTTTGGCCTCCTAACCCCATTTGCTAAATGAGTAAATACATGGATAAAGTTACTGTTTTTCAATGTTGTTTCATAGTTTTTTTATTCTACTCATCAGCAGTAAGCCCATAATAGTGTGTATGTTGGATGTTATAGATGTCACATCATTTAATCCTTTAAACATTCTATGAGAGAAATATGATTATCATCTCCATTTTATTAATAAGAAAACTGAAACACCAAGAGAATAGATACTCCCCAAGGTTATACTGTTGGTAAGTGGATCCAGGGTTTACTCTCAGACAGTCTGGCTCCAAATTCCACAATCTTTTTTTTTAGGGGGGGGGTCCATTTCATTCATTTTTCTTCTTATTATTATTATTATTATGGTGACATTGATTAACAAAATCCAGTAAGTTCCAAGTATACAGTTCAACAGTAAGTCATATATATTTTGCATTGTATGTTCAGCACTCATAGTTGGAGATCTTTCTGTCACCATATATTTGACCCCTTTTATCCCACCTACCTCCCCCATCCTCACCCACCCTCTGGTAACCGCTAGTCCATTGTCCATGTCCATGAGTCTCTGTTTGTCGCTTTTAGGTTTATATCCCACATATATAAGTGATATCATGTGGTTTTCAACTTTTTCTGTCTGTCTTATTTTGCTTAGCATGATTATCTCAAGGTCTATCCATGTTGTCTCCAATGGCAGTATTTAATCCCTTCTTATAGCTGAGTAACATTCCATTGTATGTGTGTATCACATTTTCTTTATCCAATCATCTATCTTAGGATACTTCGCTTGCTTCTGTGTCCTGGCCATCATGAATAATGCTGCTATGAACATCGATGTGCAAATATCTTTTTGGATAAATGTTTTCAAATCTTTGGGGTGAATTCCAAATTCCACAATCTTAACTACCAAATAATATAAGACCTATATAACCAATTTACCTTTAAGGGTTTTAATAATTTTACTCTCTCCCAGTGTACCCATCTCACTACACTATTACTAACTTTTATTATTGGTTACTCATTATTTAAATATGCTTTTCTTTGATAAAAACTTGAGATTCAATATTTTTCACTGTTTATTAGTTTCTTGTATTTCTCTAAGTAATTAGAACATGTATGTTTCAATTGAAAGAAACAAAGGCTAAAGAAGGACCAATAAACAGACTACTGTCTGGAATGGACCAGCAGGCCGAACTAAACTAACTAGAGAGTTGCCCTTTGGGACTAGGAGGCCTGGGAAGAAGGGTTACAAGCAAATTTCTCCATGTTTAGGGTGTCGTTAATTTATACTCCAAGCCAGGGTTCTTCAGAGAGGAGAGGGGCATAGTTACCAATAACATCAACACAATAGGTGCAAACCAGGACTGTCCCAGGCAAACAGGGATATAGAGTTTGCTTACCTATTTTTTACCTTAGCATCAGGCTGGTTCTATTTCTGAGCTGTGAGGGCTGCTACTGGTTACCCCAGATAGTTTTACTCAGCATATCATGTGGGCCATGCTCATTTTTTTAACATTTTAGACATTGCACAATTATTTGTACTACCCCCTTCAATGTGCCCTCCTGGGAGAAGACATACCTATTCCAATGATGTTGCAATTATTCAAAATATTTTTTTGTAATTCTATTTGGCATGACCTTCTGAACCAGTTCATGGCCTTTTAAAAAAGTTGGTTTGTATACATGTTGTTAATCTTTTTATTCCTCTTAGCTCCTTGCATTGAGAGCCACTCAATAAATATTTGCTGAATTCAATGAAATAGAATTAGATTCTAGAGCTCAAAATTAACCCTCCAAGGATGAAGTTTCATTATTATGAGTCTCTTCAGTAGGCCACAAGTCAGAGGGAAAAAAAACTGGCAAAAAAACATATATTCATAATATTTATCTCTAGGTTTTAGAATTATAAATAAAATTTTAGAAGACAAGGTACAAGACAAAAATCAAAGCTTTCAATATGAATATTTATTACTTTTAAATAAAGAAAATTTTATTTTATTTCATTTTACCTAGTATGTCTCAGGTAATTCCAAGAAGAATTTCTCAAATATGTTATGTAAGATTACCATTTTGGGAAAATGTGTACAACTTTCAGAAGTGATTACTTTGAAAGGGACAACACACATTTAGATGAGTACATTCTGTAATGTTTGCTTAAAAAATAATTCACTACGTTATAATCATGCTTCTATTTTAGATATTTTCATGAATATACGTCATGACATGGATCCTATGAGGGACATGATTTTAAAAATAAGAGAAATAAACATTCAAGAAATAAGCAGATGACACGTAGGGTCAGGGCATGTGGCCAGCTGGCCGGGGCGTAGCCGCTAAAGCTGCATCTCCTCTGGGACTGTGAAACAGAGCACCCAGGGGCTCGTCTAGAAGTTCTGCCCAGCGATAAGCAGTGTGCACGTGTGCCTGGCCAGGTACTTGGGGACTGAAAACAAGCTTCATCGTTCCAGTTTTATGGAGCAAAATAAAAGTTCCAACAATTTGCCTCCATGGGTAGTGTGCTGAGGGACTGTTGGGCCTTCAGACCAGAGCGTTGAGAGGGTACACAGAGGACCCACATCAGTACGCATATATTTCTGTCAACTGTATGACCAACTAAAACAGCCACACCCTCAACACAAACTGGCCCGTAAACCAAGAGCTAATTAAACACAAACAGAGTTGTTATCACTCACCGCTGGTTGGAGTGGTGTGAGGTAAGAGTGTCCTGAGTGAGAGTGTCCGTGTCAATAATGAGGCTTTCTATGAAGAACTTTCTTAAACTTGATGGGGAAATGAGCAAGAGAAGAGGGGGAGGGCACTGTGGCTGGTGGCTGAGAACTCAGGGCCGTCCAGAGTCAGCAGCCTTATATATTGAAGGAGGCCATTTAACCAGCTCTTTCTAAGCAGAGCCACTGGAAGGGGGCCGTGCTCAGAGCAGATGTTCCTGTGTGACTGCCGCTTTCTCTGTGGGTGAACATGGGGCCGGGCTGCAAAGAAGGTGGGGACGGTGGGAAGCCAAAACGGGTTCCCCTCTCCCCATGGAAAGGAGAAGCGTGCTGACCGTCGTAAAAAGAAAACATTATAAAGTGCCTGTTTATGTGCTGAAGTAATTTCTAATTACTGGAGGTGGGGAACGTGGTCTGGTGTGGTTAAAGGAGGGTGCTCAGCACCAGGACAGTGACCATTCTGTTCTCCTTTCTGCCCTTTGCCTCCTCGTGTGACTGGCTGAGGGTCCCCTAACCTCCTCTCTCCTCAAAACTCTCAGCTCGACATTTGGGTAAAACTTCCCACTCATTCAGCACTTAGCGTCTGGCATTCCCAAGCCCTTTAAAATTTTAGACTAAGTAATAGTATTCCTTCGGGGCTGGAAATTATTATAATCATGAGGATGATGATGCTTTTAGTTGATGGTGATCAGCGGGGACACAGAGTTAAGTGATCTCTGTCCAGGAGCTGGATTCCTGAGTGTGCGGAAGAGCTAATCTAAGGGCCACACCCTGGCTGACCACACCAGGGAGCCCCCGGGCAGGCACTCTGAGCATACATGAGTTATTCATTCAGCCTTTGGGGCCATTCACATTACGGGTTAAAGAAATACAAAGCATTTCGAATACAGACGGGTCTGTATTTTCACAAAGCCACACTAGTCTTCCTGAACCCTCAGCTCACAGGGCAGAGTGCCTTCCTCATCCTCTTCTCTCCACTGGAGGCTGACATGGGACAGACTGTTGGAACTAGACTGAATTATTGCTTTCTCATGTTAGTTGTTAACTTTTCTCTTTAGAAAAATATGACATACTCCTTAGAAAGTAAACTTTAAATAATTGAAAAGTACACAGAGAGTGACAGAGGGAAAAGAACAATATTTTCTCAACACTTGTTCTAACCCCAACCGCAGCCATCCCAATCAAATTTTCTAATTCTAAACACTATCCACTTCTTTGTATGTCCTTTCAAGCAATCACAAAATTGACATAAATATTCTGGAGGCTGGATAGCTGACTGACAACTCCATTATTCCAAGTTCTTGAACCTCTCTAAGCTTCAGTTTCCTCATCTGTAAAATAGAAAGAATTATATTGCCTACCTCACAGGGATATTTTAAAGATTAAATAAGATACCACTTTCTATAGTTAAATAAATATACACTATTATTTTTAAGAATATATACACTCCTTTATTTTATAAAATAGGATCATTCCAAGTGTGAGTTTTGTAAAGTAGCTTTTTTTACCCAGCCTCCTGCCATAGCAAAAAGAATTTCTGCCCATCATTTGTAGAAATGGAGTAATAGTCAGAATTAACAGCCAGTCTGGCCCAGACATGGAGCAGTCAGGAAAATACACTGCACAGTCAGAGTAGATGCCAGGCAAAACCAGCAGGTGGATGCCAGCCGAACGCTGGCAATGTCTAGGGAGCAACCTTATTCTCTTCTGCCTAAACCATCCCCTTAGTTCCTTTTGAACGTTACATCATTTTTAATAGTGCTTCAAAAAACCAGCTTACATATTTTCCATCGATCGTGTCAAAGAACATGGTCTATGTAACTTCTATCCTTTGAAATTGGTTAAAAATTATATTTGGCCCATCACATAGTCAGAGTTTTTGAAAATGTTTCATGCGTGTTTTGAAAGGATGCATATTCTGTAGGTGTTAGATGTATGTTTTGATATGCTCATAAAATGATGAGCAGCTATGCCATGGCTATTCTTTAGAGGAATTAAAGAGAACTAGGTCTACCCTTGGGGTGAAATGGTGCCTTGTCATGGCAATATCTTTAAGAAGCTAGTTGTGAGGTGCCCAGAAGTTGACCAGCAGAATGCAGGACAATGGTCTTTGAGATGACTGATAGGGGTCAGATGGCCGTGAATGGGACGAGTGTGCGTGGGCAGTGAATGTAGGAGTGTGCGTGGACTGAACACGCTCACCACCACTCCTACATACATTAGAGGGGAAGGAGCCCTGAACGAAATCCTGACCCCACGATTTATATACATGGGGACTATTGGACTTACATTCATTTTAAAGAGTAAGGAACTAAAGAGAACAGATGAAGCAAATAACTTTTGCAAATCTATGAAGCTACTTAGTGGAATCAACAGGAATGGAGCCCAAGTCTTTGGATGGCCAGTTTCCCCCATCCCAAAAGTGGTACCATGAAGGTCAGAAGTTTCCAGCTAGGAAAACTGAGCAGAAGGAAAAAGCACCTTTAACTTCATGTTATCCCTATTGTAGTGAGATATCTGACTGTTTGTATAAAGAGCTTGATCGCATCCTGGAATTCTTGTTTGAGCAACAAATTTAAACACAGACTCTGCTGTCAAAGCTTTGTGACTCTGTATACACTGTCTGATTCCATTTTAAAGAAATCTTAAAGGAGGCAGAACTAATGATAGTGATAGCAAAGAGAAGGTAATTGAGAAGGGAGCCAGGGGAATTGATGGGAAAAGCGGCACAAGGGAACTTATTTGTTCTGTATTTTATTATAATCATCAAACTTATCAAAGTGAATACCTAAGAACTGTTTCATTTTTTTAATTAAACCACAATAAAAATATGAACTAAATAAGACTAACCAAAACATCATAAAAATAAAAAGTATGTTAAATTAAAACTGTTGCTCTTCAGAGGCCTAAGTAAAGACTCAAGGCTCAGGGAGGTAAGATTCTTTGTTCTTCCTGTTGTAAGGGGAAAAGTTTCCCCACGTTACTATGTGCCACATATCTGTCTCCTTTTTATCTCTCACTGTCACTGGAGAACAATGCCATTGACAGACACAGTACGATTATCAGGCAAAAGAATAATATTATTACTGGAAAAATGAGCAAGTTGTCTTCAGCAAAATCCTTTCCCAAACGTGGGGTCGCATTTCCTTTCCTTCTACTCTCTGACTCTCCGGTCTCTCTGTTACAGATTTTTAAAAATAAACTCTAGTATGGCCCTATAATTCTAAGTGCCATATATTTCTGTTCTTTGGGGCTCTAGCTCAACAAGATTAATCTGAGTAAAGTAAGAGCAGACTCAGTTTTGTTTTGGGGGCGGTGAGAGGGTTTACTGTGCTTCAGAAAAATTTTATACTACTTTATTGGTCTTTTTAAAATAAATGTATATGTTTTTCTGATTACAAAGGAAATATACCCTTAGTGCAAATAAATTTTATTCCAGACTTAACCGATATTCACATTTAAATATACTTTTCTTTGGTTGTGTTCCGTAGTTGAGATCACATTGTATACCCAAGTTTTAGTCACCATTTTTAACATAACATTATAGCATAAAAATTTTCTGACACTGTTAGAGCCACTTTCTTATGCAGAATATGCATGATCTTAATTGCTCTTTTATTTTTGAATCGGTCAAAAAATGCTATCAACTTTCAGTTGATACTTATTTTCCTGTTACATCAATTAACAAATCAGTGTCTCTCAACTACACTTTTTCAAGTTCCATGCTAATCAAAATTAGATAACGTTTGTCCAAAATAATAGGCAGATTGTGAGCAACTTAAGGACAAGGATAATATTTCTTCCATCTTGGAATTCTCCACAGTGCCAACACATGATAGGAGTTAGATAAGCACTTGTAGATTGAATGAATGCATGAGCTGTGGCCATTTGATATTATTTCCAAGAATCAAGATTTAAGAGAGAGGTGGGTAGAGCTCAGTGCTTATTACTTGCCTTCTGGAAATAACTATACTGAGGAGTCTCAAGCAAAAGCAGAATAACTTCTAAACTGGTTCTTTCCTGCCCTGTATTTGTTAGGTGCTTTTGAAGGCCAGCATGACCAGCATGGATGCTGCTCAACAAACTTGGCTTAAAGCTTTTAGATGTTCTAGATATAAATTTTCTTGTTAACTAGTTATTACTCAATATAATTTAGAATTGTGTGCTTTGTGATATCCCCTTCTATTATTATACCAGTTGGTTATTAGTTGAATATCATAGAGGCCTTTTAAAACAGAAATTCAAGATATTCTAGAGATTCTTTATTCATAGATTACTGAATCTTAAAAAAGTTTGGAGCTGGAGAAGACCGAAGTGGTTATCTATTTCAAGACCTCCTTTTAAAGAAGAAGCAGATAGTCAGTTGATTTACCAAGGTTATAAACAAAACTGATATAGCAGTATTTTTACTTCCACTTTTGTTTATGTGACAATACACTGCCTCACATGGATTTATTCTATGGTTCATTAAAAGTAATTCATGTTGAAGAAATGTTTTTATTTTTGAAAGAATTATTAAAAAGATCAGAATGATATGTGAATATATAATATATCTGGACTTTGACAAAATATTTTATATCTTTGTTTTTATATAAGAGCAATATAAATGGGATGCTGAGTCAATTATCATTTTTAGCAATTTATTTTCTTTTTTGAACCTGTGTAAAATAATACAGATACATAAATATGCATAAAGCATAAATATATAACTTAATGAATTATAAGATAAACACATGTATAACCACCGGACAGATCAAGAAATAAAATATTGTCAGTTCTGAATAAGGGCTATTATGAGTAATGGCTGGGGTTTTTTTCCATGTATCCTGGATATATATGTATCCATTTTAGTTGAAGTGCACATACATTATGATTCAGCTATTCCATTCCTAGGATCATAATATATGTGCATCTTCAACTTTAGTACATAATACTTAGAGTTTTCCAAAATTTGTAGTCTCACCAGTTATGTATGTGATTTTTCATTGATCTACATTCTGACCAAATGGGGCATTGTTAGGGTTTTGAATTTTTGCCAATCTGCTTTGTTTGTATACTACAATAGTTTTGATTCACATTTACCTGGTTATAAGTGAGATTGAACAACTTTTCATATGTTTATTAGCTAGTTGGCTTTTCTTTCTTTGTGATGTGGCTGTTCAAATATTTTACCTACTTTTCAGTTAGGTCTTCTGAAGTTCTTTGTGTGCTCTGGTATGCTCATTAATTATATGTGACAAAAACATCTTTTGCCAACCTTACTTTTGCCTTTTCATACCCTTAATAATACTTTTTGGTAAGCAGAAATTTTTAATTTTATTGTAGTTAAGTTGAGCAGTTTTTCCTTTTATGATTAGTGCTTTTTGCACCCTATTTAAAGAAACTCTTCCTGCTCTGATGCAATAAAAAAAATATTCTCTGGTATTAATATCTAAAATTTGTATTGTTGTGCTTATCATATTTGAGTCTATAATTCACCTGGGCTGGTTTTTATGTCTGGTATGGTGGAGGATCAAATTCCCTTTTTTCCTCTGTGAATACTCAGTTGTCTCAGCACCATTAGTGAAAAGACTGTGCTCTCCTCAATGCTCTGCAGTGCCATCATTTACATAAATTAAGTTTCTTTATATGGGTCTCTTTCATCTCTTCTGTTAAAATGATCTTCTTATCTGTTCTGACAATACCACACTGACAGGTATTAGAGCTTTATAATGCAGTTTCATTTATGGCAAAACAAGTCTTTCCTTCCTGACTTTATTCTCCAAACGTTTATTGGTTTTCTGATCATGGTGAAGTAACAGAGAGAAGGACAAATGAAATATAGGAAAAAAGGAAGAAGGGAGAGAGGGAGAGAGGGAAAGAGAGAGGGAGAAAGAGACCCCCAGAACTCTGCCCTCTCTCTCCCATGATCAGGAATGTTCTAAACAGGTTTATGAAGTACTGCTTCTGAAATCTTCAGTTTAGCACTCCTCAATTTTAGAATCTAAAGTATTCAGCTCAACCTAGTAGCATTTATTGAACATCTACTATGCACCAACCTCGTAGTAGGTATGAAGAATTCAGAAGAGAAACTCTAAATAAAAATAAAAAATTCAGAGCTCATTTATTTATTTTTTATATTTTTAAGCTTTGAACTGTGAGGATTAGAGAAAGCACTGAATTTCAGATTTTACTATAATTTCTCAAGAAAAAAGACATCTAAATTAATTTTGAACACCCAAGTCTAATAGAACTTAACCCTTAATTCAAACTGGAATTTTTTTTAAAAACTGAATAAAAATTTAAATATATGTATGTATGTATGTGTGTGTGTGTGTATATATATATATATATATATATATATATATATATATATCCCAATAAACCACTTAAAATACTTAGAGAGCACAGAACTCAGATACATTGATGCTAAAAATGGATCACCACTGTTTGTCAAAGGATGAATCATTAGACCAATGATACAACTTTTGGTGGGTATTCCAATGATTCTTAGAATTGATACTACCAGGAATAATTGTCTACACTTAACATTTTTAAATCATCAGAAATTTTTTCTTCAAAATTATTATATCTCAGAATATCAATGTAGAAAGCAGAGAAAAGTAAAGCACCTCTAACTGCTAAGTAAGACAGCCCCCACCCCACCAAACTGCTCCATCCTCCTCTTCACAATCCATAGCCCCTGAGTTATTTCTGAGGCACCCTTAAGGTCAATGGAGGCCTAAAATGAATTACTAAAAATGAATATTTCACATCAGAAATAATTGTCTAAACTGCTAAAATAAAAACTAAACTTAATTTAGAAAGCCAAGTTGGTTCCTTCTCTTTTGCTTCTAAATTGGTGCTGAGAACAGGGCCTGATTCCTAGTAGGTGATCTGTGATGTCTTGAATAACTATCTGTAGAAACTAGAGATTTTTGGTTTATCTAGAGAAAAGTCTCTAAGGAAGCCAAGGAAGTCCACTTGGGAAAGTTTTTTGTTTGGCTGGTTGTTTTGTTGGTTGGTTTTGGGATTTGTTTTGTTTTGCTCTGTTTTTGCTTTTCTGCCTATCTCTTACTCTAAGGAATATCTGTAGCAATTACCCTAAATCTCTGGTTAGAGTAGTCTGTAGAACTATATTACATAAAACAGAACTTTGTCCATGGAGCATTACATAGCTCACATGTCACAAGGCAGATGAAAACTGAGCTACATGTTGTCTGTCTTTCCTCAGAGAAGGAGAAAATTGTTGACCTATCTCCTAGGTTTCAGGGCTAATGATTTCATAGAGCTTAACTGAACCTCAGGCAGCACGAAGAAGAGCTTCACAAAGAGGCTTTTCCTATATATTCAGGAGAACATATAAACCTGCATCTAGATATAAAGCCTGTTGGATCAGTTCTCCAAAGGAAGAGTATAATATTATTCTGGTCCCCCACATCTCCCAGCTTAGAGTGGGTCCCTCACCATTCACTAGACCTTTTCCTAAACCAGGGACAGTATCTAAAAGTGAGAATACATTAACACAAATATGTAGAAAACCTGAAAATAAGTGGAAAAAATAGAAAGTTAAATTACAATAAGGGAATGAAAAGGACAAAGAATCAAGCAAGGTAGCTTGCTCACTCACCCTTGGACATGTGGCGACATTTCTTTTCTACGTGGTGCTTCATTCTCCATGCATCCAGCTGGTGGCACTGGTGCTCTTTCTGCCTTACCCTGTGGGCAGCATTCAGCTTGTCTCTCTAAAATAGGAGGAAGTCTAGGAGGTAAAGGAAGAGATGAGAGACACTTGGCTACCTAGTATTGGGTCTGCTGAAACAAAGCTTCCTGAAGGATCATTCCTTTGCAGTGCATTCCCGTAACAAAGATGTGGCAATCAGTGAGCAAGGGAGGAAAACAGGAAACAAATTGGGACTGTAATGTAATATAGCCCATGGATGGAGCATTCAGTGATTGATCGAGAAGAGCTACTCTAGGTTTATAAGGCAGTCTTAAAGATGGTTGGATTAGACAGCTTATATTAGAAATTATACGGGTTGTGGCCACAGCTCATAAGTCAGTTTCTTCTATCATTCTCTAAAACTTGTATAACCCCAAAATCTATATATGTCCCTATTCTGTCACTCTACATGGTGCCTGATTTCATAGCTGGAAAGAAAAAAAGTATAGACAGGTCTGCTAACCTAGCAAGTCAGTGACCAAGTTCTCCGGAGTCTTTTACTGTGTGGGCAAAGACCTCAGATGACAAAGACACAGCTGCATGACTATGCTAGACTCTCACTTGGAAGTTTTTTGGTTAAGCTAAGAAATTCTCTAACTATATCATAGATACTGTTGGACACATCCTTTGCAAATGAGCATCTTTCCATGTGTTCCTAAAACTCAAGACTCAAACCTAGAAATGGGTCTAAATTGCAAAGAGATCATTCCAAGCTTTCAAGTGGTCCTGGAAGAATAGGCACTAGTGTTGTTCATCAAGCAAAAGTATTCCATGGTGGCCTACAATTAAGATAAATAGCACTTTGAATAGTTCTGTTTGGGGAGTCCTCAATAAAGCTACAGAGAAGAAAAATCAAATGGACTCTAGTAAAGCATATATAAACAATGGTCTCGGAGACACATTGGTGTCTACATCTTCCCCGTTCTCTAGCAGACTACATCATCTTATGTAAGCCACTTAATCATCTCCCTCTCAATCTTTCTCAGTTCTCTTCTTCTCAGAACAAATGGCTTTAACTGGATTACTCTTTAAATTCTCTCTTTGTGAGAAAATGTTCCACCACCTAAAATTACATCTACCCAGACTTCTTCAAAATCATTTATCCTAAGACTAAAGTCAATGTGGGGAAAAAAAAAAAAAAAACCAGCAAGGCAGGTTAGAAGTGCCCTTCTAACCACGACTTTCTCTGTGGCCTTTCTCCACAGTATTCAAGACCACTCTATCCCACATCTACAGTGCGTAAACCTACTGTTCGACCAACAGTTCTGTAGGGCTAGTATATTTAGCTGTGTATCTTGTTTTAGTACTCAGCATTTCCATAGTGATCTAGAACTCTATTGTTAACTCTCAGTTTTTGCAGACAAGAAAAAACAGGGCTGAAATAGTTGTCACCTAACTAAAAGAGTTCATTTACCTGCACACATCAAAGCCAAACAAGACACAAACAGGAGTTGGCAGCAAAGCAAGTAAAGGTTTATTTAGGCTCCCTGATAGCATGTAGGTTGCAGATTACATAGGGCAAAAGCACAAGACACTATGGGTTAGGGGTTTGAGGTCACATTAGGAGCTGACTAGTCAGAGGTGAAATAAGGGTAATAAATAATTTCTTCAGGTCTTGAGGATAGTTCTGAGGTCTTTTCCAGAATCCCTTTGTCTGGTGTCATGAAGAAGTCACCAGGGGGCCATTTTACTTTAGGGCTCAGGAAATAAAACATAACTTAGGTCAAGATGTTAGTTATCTTTAGCCTGCCCAGGTCCAGCCATGTGACCATTAGTCAGGTCTTGGCTACTGTCTTCTGCTGCCTTGCAGGTTGCTGACTATCTGGAAGAAAGGTTAAGTCTCTGGGGGTGGGGCAGGGAGAAAGAGAGAGGATTTCTAGAACTAGAATTTAAAACTAAATTTAATCAAAACCATAAGGAACCTCAATTTCAATTCCTCCCTTTCTTTTGATCATTCCTCAATCTTGAGGGAGAAGGGTAACAACTGCTCTTTCTGCTTCCTGCTGAGAAGGGGTAGAGTTCGGGATTAGAGGAATGAAACTGTTTTACATTCAAATAAAAGTATTCTTTGGTTCCTGGTTTACCATGAATACTCTGTACCACCATAATGTTTGGGTTTTTGTGTGTTGTTTTGTTTTGTTTGTTTTGTTTTGTTTTTTTGCCTGGGAGCCCTGCTTTTAGTCCTAAAGATGAGATATTTAGTCAGAAATGTACAGCCTCTAACAGAAAACATAATACGGATTATCAATATAATGCATCCCTGTAATAATCCACAAAAGAGGCCTTCCATTCCTGGGGTAGCCAGGAATAGAGTTTTTAATGGGTCTTTCTTTCTCAAATCTGGTAGGTAAGTAGCCTTCTGCATGATTCTCTTTATCTGAGTCTCAACTTCCCCAGAGGTGTTAATGTAGATGTAACATGTATTGCCACTGAGTAGACACCTCTTTGTTTTGCCAGCAAGTAATCTAAAGCAATCCCATTGCCTCAGGACCCACATGCAGAGGACTCTAAGGTGATCTGTTGGAGTCTAAGAGCTTGAGCAATGGAATGGGCCAAACAGCTGACCATACAGGTTAAATTCCATGATATCAAGTATTTAATAAGAGGTATGTCTATGAAAACAAAAGAAAAACAAAGGCTAATGATCAGAGCAGATTATAAAGCAGCTTCTGAGTTTGTAAAGCAGTCAGTCAAGATTTCTAGGTGTAAGGCTGGAAACTTCTTTTGTAAGGCGCTAAGGGGAGCTCGCTGAGTGGCCTAGACAAGATCAGGCACTGGGATTGTTTAAACACACGCTGTTGTGGCTGTTTTCTGAATTTCATATCAAGTTGTCCATCTTCAGCTTGCATGGCTTTGGAAAAATGCAGTTTTAGTTCTCAATGACTCCTAGTCAAAGAATGGGAGAAAAATTGGAAACATGTTTGGAGAGTCATAAGCATAGATTGGAGGAAACGAGAAGAATTCAGGGTCCAGGCCAGTTTACAAGTAGAAAACAAAACAAAACTCAAAAGACAATGAACAGCACTAGAATATAGTATCCACAAAAGTATATTATAGTTTCCATTGAAACATAGTTTTTCTCTCTAATCACCTATTTTACCAAAGATAGCCAAATTAAGACTAATATATTTGCAAAATAAGTCATTTCAATAAATTTAGCTTGATTATTTATATTTCAGCAAAAATATTAATTATCCACATAGGCATTTTTAAATCTGTTTTACTGAAATCTTTCATAATGAATCTTCAGATTGAACTTTAAAGGCCTCACAAGGCCAGAAAAGCCAAGGCATGGACTTGCCATCACACATTGCCTATAATACCTAAAGGTTTGGGGTGAGTTCCTCTTTTATCTAGGTCCCCAAAATATCTAGAGATTTCTGCACCTACTAAGAAGTGACATTCTTTAGTCACATAGTGAGGCTGCTAGGAACCATGTAAGTAAGGTATCAGGCCAATATTTCCAGGGGCTTTTATTGGCTTCCATAAATCAATCTTAATTCCTTAAGGCTGACTGGTCATATCTGAGTCTATGTATCCAAGTCAAAGACTTATTAATAAAAACCACTTTCCAGTTATGTCCTGTTATAAAGAGAACAGATTTTCATTGAACTTATGCAATAAATCACATTGCCATGAGAATAAAAATACTCATTAAGAGTTTCTGAATTCTAGAGGGATCAAATAGGGAAGAAAAAAAATAAATGTTTCAATTTTAAGTACAAAGTTATAATTTACCAAATTGCTAAGTCATAGGTAGTTTAAGAGAAACAATTTTCCTTTTATATGGAAAACAAAAGAAAAAATCTGCAATATTTTAAACAAAAATTTATAAAAAGTGTAATCAACCTTAGTTCACTCAGTGCCACATAATCAATTCTTGTTATATTGATCACTTGGCAGCTTTCATGAATACAGTTAGTTCTAAGTGTTCTATCCATCTTTACCCATTATAGAGAAATGATCCAAAAGTTTACTTTCACAGATCTGTATTCTGGAGTAAGTCAGAGTTCTCTCTATCTTTTTGAAGATGAAACATATTTACAAAATATCAGTAAAATAATGACTGACTATAAAGCAAGTGACAAAGAAATTTGTTTTTCTCTGCAACATAACATTTTAAGAAACCAACTAGAATTACAAATGAAAATATTATATCCGGACATTGCAGACTCTCGGAGATTATAATCTAAAAATTCATTTTTAGTAATAAGAATACATGCATATAATACGTTATCTTTTTATTTGACAAAGTTTCCCATGTAATTTTTAGTTTATCAAATAGGCCTAATTAGTTTAAATTTTCTTTTTTATAAAGAGAGAAAGAACAAGTTTTTGAGGCATTCCACGGTCCTACTAGAACAACCTATAGCCATTTCCGAGTTAATAAAAGGTCTCTTTTTACATCTTAAACCCTGAACCCTCATGGGAAAATAGCCAGGGGTTCATTCTACCTTTCTAAGAAACATAACTTAGGTCAAGATGTTATCCTTAGCCTGCCAGAGGTCCGGCCATGTAACCGTTCATTAGTCAGCTCCGGACTACTGTCTTCTGCTGCCTTGCAGGTTGCTGATTATCCAGGGGAGAGCCTGGTTCTCTGAAGAGTATGGAGAGAGAGAGAGGGATACAATTTGTAGAGCTAGAATTTAAAACTAAATTTAATCAAGGCCATAAAGACTCTCGATTTCATAGTCTAGAAATGAATGTCCGTTCCAGGAATGAGTGTCATACGAGATCCTACCACTCGAGTAAGTATGATCCGAACTCACAGGGACAGTGATGGTACATGTCTCAGTGACAGCAAAAGTGACTTTTTTTGGCTAGATATTCACTGGTCTTCAGTAATGTTAGACTTAATTAACACAAGCTGTACCGTGTATGTAGTTGTGTTCTTTACAGGAGAAAACTTTTGTATCTGTGAAGGATTTGAGTTATTCACTAAATAGTATTCATCCTAACCAAGATAGCATATATACCTCAAAGTTTAAAGAGCAGTTCCATCCTGGGCAATTGACACCATCTTGTTTATAGTGACAAATAGATTTCCCTCCTGCTATGTGGTTCTGTGCTTTCTGAAACTAAGAGGTCACCAGTTAGTGTTGATTAATGTTCATTCTGCCTAATTCTTCTGATTTAATGAGAATCAACCAGGCAAAACATATGATTCTGCTCTGGCTTCTGGAAATCCACATTTAGCCGAAGGATCTGATCCAAATATGGTTGGATATTTATCCGAAAAATAGACCAGTCACATCAGCACAAGTGACTCAAGATTCATTAATGACTATCTGTTAAGAATTTTGTGGCATCTTCTCTCTCATAAACATTATAGTAAAGAGATATTTGACAGAGTCTTAAAAATACACTGATAAAGTAAAACTAAAAGGATTTGTAAACTCTTACTGCTTGGATAATGGGTTCATTCCAGGTTTCTCAGAATTCACATACTAACGCTGTCCACATTTTCAACATTAAACATCCCTTTGACCCCTTTTCCCTGCTATGCAGAACAATTTCCATTTTCCTTTAAGATGGAAAGTTATGGAAGGAAGGTTTACAGGCCCATAATAATTTAATTCTCTAGAACCCTAATGGAAGTGTTAGTAGCTTATTGCAGGAAGGCAAGGTACTCTCAAGTTCACCTGGGCTCTTCTAACCCTACATCAGATGTTGTTGGTTTTGTGAGGTCTTACACAGGTAAACAAGGCACGTTTTGACCCTTTTATGCTCCTACCCTTCCTGAAACGTTGCTGTTTTTAGGTTCTGCTTTGATGAAAAGGGTAAGATAAGTCATGTGGATGGTCCCCTCTTTGCATTACAGCACCAGAATGCTGTTATCTTTCAGCACCCTTTTTCCTCATTCAAATGCTGTCCTTCAGTTCTCTGAGAAAGTATTACCTGCTCCTCAGTCCATTGCTTTTCACATGTGTACAAGTTGCAGGTCTCTTTGCTCAGACATAATTTCCTATGGGCATGGATTGAAATGTAGGTGGAGGGCCCAGAGCCCCACTTAATCTATCCTTCCAGTTACCCTGCAGCCACCCATGAGGGGGACTCATAAAACCCTAGAGCAAGTGGTTTGAAAGCTACCATCCTACTCAAAATATTTCCTCCTTCTTTTGGGCTACTATTTTATTCACTATTTCTAACATTCATTCATTTATTCATTCATTCAGCAAATGTTAATTGAGTACCAGCTGTGAACACCTGGCCCTTAATTATATACACACATTAAAGTGTGAGAGGGAGGCCTTGCTGTCCGCCTCCGAGCCCCAGCTGGCTCTTCCACATTGCCTCCATGTCATCGCTCACTGTCGCATTGAATTGTTTGCTTTTTGAATATGGCATAGACTTTACATAAATACATTTACAGTTCCTTAGCCTATTTTAAAGGAAATTTTATGAGTTCATTAACAATTATAATTTGAACATCTATGTACTGAGAAACCAACCCCTGAGAACTTAAAATTATACAAATTTTCTCATGCCAGGAGGCATGTAAGAGGACTCATCACATGGCATTCAAAGCTTCCACTTAGAAGGCAGAAGGCCCACTTCCACCACGTCGGCCATTAGCCAAGGAAGGCCCACAGCAGGACCCTGGGAGTTTGGGGGTGTGAGCATGTAGGGGCCTAGCCCCAGCAAAGCGTTGACAAGTAGCACAATCAGTATCTGCGACCTGTGGCCTCAGAGAGGTGGCCTCTTGTTCTCCAGATTTGCCTTCTCTGAAGTCATGGAAATTATGACCTCAGAGAAAGGAAAAGAGAGTGACAAAGGAAGACGGACATTCTTTACTGCCGCAGAGGAAGCAGGAGGAGATTGGTCATTTGAAAGATGCAAAAAGTAATCCGGGAGGTGGTTAAGCATGGGGAGGAATTATAGTGGAGCAGTATGGCTTGGGCAGCCACATTCGCAGTTAATTTTCCCTTGTGTGTATGTGTACTATTTTCACCTTTGGATGTGGAAATAATTTAAAACATTCAGAAAAGCTGCAAGAATGTCACCTGTTGTTAACATATTGCCCCCCTTTACTTTATCAATTGCAAATATTCACACATATATATATAATTACTTTTTGAACCATTCAAGAGTAATTGCATACATCATGCCCCTTTACCCCTATATATTTCAATGTGTATTTTTTAGAATATGGACATCCTCTTCCATAACCACAGCTATAACTTTACACTTCCTAATTTCTCATAGTGGCTGCATCCATCTTGGCATTCTTTCACCATTAAAATGACCCTTTCCTACTTGATTAATATCTTTGGAGTTGTCTTCACATTCTGACTCTTAAGCATTTTTTCAGTATGATTTATTATTATGAGTAAAAACTCTAGTGTTACACCAAGCTTTTTCTACAAACTCTTGGCTCTGCTGTGTCCCCATTATCCTCTCTCCCAGACTACCTCTAATAACTGGACTGAAACCATACAGAGTGTGGGGGGTGGTCGCTAAAAGTTTTTATTTCATGGGTCCAGTTGAAGCATTTGATCTGAAATCCACCCATTATTTTTAGAGAAAAATCACATAATATATGTGAGAAAACATCAAGCCATTTTTATTAAGGTCTGTGTCAGGCTTTTGGCCATAGTTTTATTGTCCCTTAAGAACTGCAAGGGATGAAGGACAGCCGGGAATAGAAGAAGTTCCACTCTGAAGTATGCAGGAAACTGGGTTGATTTCATCAATTCAAATGCTAAAGCTCAGTTTTTCAAATTACAAAAATAACCTTTCTCATTTTATGTATTGCTTTTTAAAATACAGTTGAGCTGAGCTATATATATGTCCTTCCCAAAGAGAAAATGTCTAACAAGCAGAAGGATCAAATTGTGCACGTGATTAGTGGGGCAGCTCTTTAAAGGTCAAACTGAAGGGGGAACTTCATGTCTCATGTGCTACTTTGTAAGCCCCAATGTCATCAGTAAACATAAGTGATTTTAACTCTTTTTTCAAATGTGTATTCCTGCAATTCACAAAAGCAGTTTTGACCGAAAAAAGTTTCCTATATATATTAAACTGATCCCAGGTTGGTTTTTGTTGTTTTGGGATGTTAGAACTAAATTATAATCACAGTCTCAGGTATGTATAGAGACCTAGAACAAGAGAATGATTTGTTCAAACACCTGGTCAGCACGTAGTGTCTAAATTTACATAAAAGTTAACTGACTCTCAATAAATAGTGATTCTTCCCACCATCATTCCCCATTAGGCTGCTTATAAGATGACTTTTATTAAGCTAAATTAGCCTTTATAAAGGTATAACTAAGTTATTAATAAGTTTCCCCAGAGCTTAATCCTTGAATTTCTTTTTTATGTCTCTACTTGTTTCCTTTGTGATCATACTAGTCTCATGGCTTTAAATATAATCTATGTGCTGATGACTCCCAAATTTATGTCACCGGTCCCTTCTCTCTCTTGAACCCCTGAACCACATATACAACTTTCTATTTGACCTGTTTGGATAGCTAATAGGTGTCTCGTATTAGTAGGTCCAAATCAAGCTCCTAGTATTCTCTCAAACCTCCATCTCCTGCAGTTTTCCCATCTCAAGAAATAAAAACTTCATTCTTCCAGTAGCATAAGCTAACGTTTTTTTACTCCACTAGTCATAGACTCTGCTATTTCTCTTACACCCTTCATCAGATCCATCAGAAAATCTTGTCATTTTTATCTTTGAAATACATTCAGAATTTGATCACTTCTCACCACATTACTGCTAATGCTTTGGGCAAGCCACTGGCACCTCTCACCTGTACCACTGCAGTAGTCATCTCGTTTATCTCACCGATTCCTTCCTGTCAGCCCTCCTGTCCTTTCCCAAGAAAGAAGCCTAAGCATTCTCTTCATTATCCAAATCAGGACATCTTATTCTGG
Source organism: Macroglossus sobrinus (assembly GCA_004027375.1). Taxonomy (NCBI): domain Eukaryota; kingdom Metazoa; phylum Chordata; class Mammalia; order Chiroptera; family Pteropodidae; genus Macroglossus; species Macroglossus sobrinus. The sequence goes on along the minus strand of PVKZ01001378.1, from coordinate 169,066 downwards.
TAAATGGCGTGGCTTTGTTCCAATAACACTTTTACAAAAATAGGTGTCCAGACAGATTTGTTGCAGAGGCCATAGTTTGCTAAGTCCGGTTCTAGGCAACAGTCTAAGAACCATTTCAAAAGGCTCATCAGGAACTCCCGGCAGGATCAAGCACCAGGTTCCTACAGTGGTTTTCAAATCAGTAATGCACCTTTGTCCTGGCATTCCCTCCTCCTCTGTTTCACTTTCCTGTGCTTCCTCAGAACCGCTTCCCAAATCAGGTCTGCATGCAAGACTTAGTCCCAGGCTCCACTATTGGAGGAATCCAGGCTACACTGTCATCCTTAAGAACATGATTACATTTTAATATAAGTCAAATATTGTTTGATTCCTGGTAGTGAGTGCAAACAGTTCTTAATCACATAATAGGCTATTTTACTGGAAAATGTACCATAAGTAAAACTTACATACACCAAACCTGATTTTTCTAAGAAACAATGCAATGCTAGATATTTTCATTTCAAGGGCCAGGTGCCATCTTTTTTTCATAAAAAGATTTTTACACAAACATTAATAATAACAATAAAGAAAATATAAAATATTATTTAATATAACTTAAATAATCAAACTGTGCAAAATTCTGATTTTTACAACTCCTCTGTCAATTTTATTCAACATATTAGAACATCTTACAGATTCCGACAGACATCCATGAGGATATGCCAAACCATTTTAATGGCAGTCAAAGCCTCATCCAGAAACGTTAGACTTCCTGCTGTTGTGCTTTTTCTTTCTTGAGTTTTACTGTGGCAACTTAGACTTAGGAATCAATCATTAGATTTTCTGCTACATCCAGTGTTTTCAAATTTTTTCTCAAATTGCCAGTATTTGCTTGCCATAAGTTTACTAAGTGGTTACATGGTTATATCTGGCAAAGCACCATAAATATGACGTCACTAAGTCGGGGACAGTGACATGAAGTCCCTGCTGCTGCAAGCAAATGTTAAAAACATTCATATTTGCAATCTGTACTTTTGTTACCCTAGGCATTCATTTCACAAGATTTAATGTTGTCCACAAAGAGATTTTATACCGAAGAATCAATGGTATTACTGCTAGAGAAACAGTCAAAAAACTAGTTCTGCTGGTGACTTTTCAACTTTTATAGGCTCATTTTGAACAATACATAGGGAATTAAGTCCTTTCCTCAATTAGGGTGCCAGAGTTTAATTTCTGCCTCTTCTATTTCCTAGCTCTGTGGCCTTGGACAATTCATTTCACCTAAGTTTCAGGGGGTTTTGAATCTGAAAAGTGGGAATAATAATAATAGTATCAATCTCACAGAGGTGTTGTAAAATTAAATAATGGGGGAGGTAGACCGGGTGAAGGGGATCAAACATATAGTAGCTGAAGGAACTGGACTTTGGGTAGTAAACACACAAGAGAATATAAAGATGTCAAATTACAATGTACACCTGAAAATTATATAATTGTATTAACCAATGTTATCCCAATGAACTTAATACAAAATTATATTTAATTTAATTAATAATTTATGAAAAAGATTCCTCACAGAGCCTCGCACATAGCCAATGCTTAGTAAAATGGCTGCTGCCATCGCCACCACCATCACCATCACCACCATCATCATCACCAGTTCTTTCAACAGACCATGTGAACTTACTTCATACTCCCTGGACCACTTAACCCTTTTTTTTTTTTTATCTCCTATGAGGTTTGTATCCCAATATCTAAAGCAAAATTTCTCAGCCCCCTTTAATCTCATTTCTATAAACAGAAAATTGTATGCAGTACACTCCACATTTTGATAGGCTACCATCAGCTTCACTGAAAATCTTCTTAGCTAATGGAGTATTTCTTTTGATTTTTTTATTTAGCTTTACTTTTACAGCCATCGTTATTATTTTTCATTTTAGTCCTCAAGGTTTCTGTGCTCCTGCCACCCTAGCCCATATTCCATCCCCCACCTTCATTCTCCTGTGTTCACTGGTTTCTTATCCTCAAAGAGTTCACTAGTGGAGATGGACAAGCAAACCAGTAACTCAGTATGGTTCTTAGAATTTTTCAAGTGCATCCAGTAGAAAGATAAAGGAGGGTGCAATAGATTATTCAACTTGATATGGAGAACAGATGCCCCTCCATGCAATTCTTCTGACTTTTAACTGTCCCCAAACTCCTTATTAAAGTGATCGGCCCTCCTGCTCACTTGAAAATTGTCTTTTGCTCATTATCACCACCTTCTGCTTAGATCCTCCATCATTTTCCTCTCTTTCATTAAAATTCCCACTAGCTCAAAATTAGGGTTTCAGTGAACTATTTTAAGAATAAAGGGTAGATCCAATTAGTTCACTCCAAAAGGAATAAGTGACTGCTGCCTCAGTGGACCAGCTCATTTTATTTCCAGTTCTTTATACTGAAATTCCCTCCCCCCTAGTATGGTAATAAAAGTGTGAAGAGAGAGTATCAAGAAATGCCAGTGTCCTCCAAGAGGATCTACATTAAAATCTTGAGCTAGTTATCCCTAAGGGCTTCATTCCCAAAGGTGGAATTTTAGTGTGACTAGCCCGTGTGTATGTGTGTTTGGAGTTGGGGGGAAGTGAGGGGGTTTGCCTGGATGTGAACAATTGCCCCTTACATAGCTCTTTGGAAAGTATGAATTTTTTGCATATTAAGTGGTCTTAGAGTAGGCCCTATCTATAAAGAGAAATTTTCAAACCTGATACACGTATTGCTGAGGCATATAAATGGTCCTTTGCAAATGTATAAGTATCCTTTTTACAGTAGGTAGCTTATGTAAGGGAAAGACATAATTTAAAATGAAATGTAGAAGTATGGAATGATTATGAAGTTTCAAGGTAGATTCTTATGCTGTTGGCATCTTTGAGAAATAAAGCTTAATCCAAGATGATTTGAGAAGATGAATCAGAGGTTAAATAACACTACACAAATACTACTGCTGTCTAAAGCTAAATTGCTTTTGGGCATTCCTCCATCTGTAAAGAGGCAGGAGACAAGATTAATGTTTGTTTGACATTCTAGCCATTAGGTATAAAGTTTAGTCTTCAGTGAGGAAAGGGAATCACTTGTAGTTTCAAAAAATAGGAGACAAAAAGCCTTCAGCTAAGGAAGGGAAAGTTTAGACTAGATATTAGGAAAAAGAACGTTCGTATGAACAAGAGCCACAGAGTATTAGAGTAGGTTCCCAAAAGAGGTCAAAGAAGCTTCTGTGCAAAAAGAATGGTTTCATTAAGACGTTATAGGAATATAAGGCATGGCTTGAAAAAATGCAAGTGGAGGCAAGGCCTTTTTCTGATTCTCTGACCTAACAGGTCAGAAGGCTGAGCCACTCAATAGCAAGCTATGTTCAAGGCCATAGCAAAAAGCAAGAAGCCCTGGAAGAATGATGCTCTACTAATAAAAACTATAGAGACTAAAGAATCTCTCCTTTCACACTGACATCTAAAAGGTATTTCAGAAATCCATTAAAATGAGCATATCAGGTCAGAGGGAAAAGAGTCAAAGGTGAGTGTGAAGCATAGAACTCCAAAGAATTTCAAACAGATAAACACATACATTTTTAATTCCCTGAAGTCTGAGAGCAGAACAATATTTTATGAACCGGCAGATTGCTTCATCGGAAGGCCAACAGTCAAGCACTTTTGTGTATACCTAATAAGTCAGCTTTTCCAGTGATAGGAAAATCTTTAAGAGAGACATCTGAAGTTCCAGCTTACCCTCCAAAAGTGGCACCCTGTGTTCCTCTTACCAGATCCATAACTGCATGTCCCATTAAAGTCAGCAGAACTTATTCCAAACTACACTTCTAAAACCCAGACCAAACTATAAAACTGGGATCCCCTCTCAGACCAAAAAATCAAGCATAGGTTTTTGAGCTAATTTGAACATAACTTTCTACATGTTGGCCAATCAATTCTAAAATAAAAAATTCATTCAGTCGGCTGCTTGTGCTGGCAAAGCTCCTAACATTTAATTTGACTTATTCTTTACTTGAGTCTTAGTTTTGGTACAGCTTTATGGTTACAATGGTTTTACAAGTCCACAAAATGTGAGAATATTTGATGAGAAGTCAGTCTAAGACATCTGTCACTCCATTAGTGGGCAGAGGTGATTTGGTTCATCTGACAGGCTAAGCTCATGATACTTCTATCCCTCACCTCTATATTTCTCTCCAATTTTCATTTAAAGATAATGAATATCCTTGAGAGTAGAAACTACTTGGAAATTTGAAGAAATCTCAATGTTCCAATGACTAACAAATTACCCCAGAACTTTGTGGCTTAAAACAATAACATATTATTTTTCATAGTTTTTATAGATCAGAAAGTCAGAATCTGCTAGTTAAGCAGTTACAACTCAGGTTTTCTCATGAAGGCGTGAGCAGGGCTGGAAGGTACATTTAAGGTAGCTCAGTCAGTTTGCTGGCAGGTCGATGCTGGCCTTTGGCTGGGATTTCAGTTTCTCTCCATGTGGACATCTCCACAGGGCTGCTTGGGTGTCTCGAAGGCAGAGAAGCTGGCTTCTTCCAGAGAAGGTGATCCAAGAGACCAAGACTGAAGCTGCAGGGCCTTTTATAATTAGCTCTGGGAGTCACATACCATCAACTTCCTCTGTACTTCATTGGTCACACCAGGCCAGCCCTGATTCACTTTGACAAGGACCACACAAGTACATGAATAACACAAGGCTGAGATGATATTAGGGGCCAACAGCTGGCTGCCACACTCAAGTGTAGGCAATATACTGACAAGACATTTGTGGATACATAAATTATTCTTTGAATCTGGAGTTTTCCTCAGCCACCTGGGATAAGTGATCTTTTATCACTGTTTCTTGCTGTTTTCACTCCCAAGCTAAATTGCTCTTCCTTCTTTCTTGGTGTTGTGCATACTGAGTCTTTTCTTCAGTTCTTCTTCAGTGACTTATCAGGTTCGTATTGAAAATTCCTATTTTTACAGACATGAGACCACCATTGGGGTTTCTAGCCTCCACAAGATTTTGTTCAGCCCCTTTTGGATTGATTCATTTAACAAACACTTGTTAAATTTCTACTATGTACAAGGGATACGAATGTTGAACAAGACAAGCAAGGTCTCTCATCTCTTGGAACATATTCTAGAGGAGGAAAACAATAAAATAGAGACAAATAACTATGAAAATATCAGTTAATGAAAAATGCTAGGATGAAAATGCTGGTTGGATTGGGAAGAGCTAGGGAGAATGACTTATTTCAGTTGTATAATCAAGAAAGGTTTCTATGAGGAGACAGTAGCAGAGCCCTGGATGACAAGAATGCAAATGTTAGAGGAAAGAACATCCCAGACAGAAGGAACAGTCGATGCAAAGTTCCTGTGGAAGCGTAAGTCTGGCGTAGGGGAAGAACAAAAGGTCTGAGGGTTGGAGTAGTGTAGTCAGGGAAGGGAGGAGAATGGGATGAGGTCGTGTAAGTGGGCAGGGGCCAGACCTTGTACTGACCTGGAGACAAGAAAAGGAGCTTGGATATCATCTCAAGGGTGATTGACACATTCCCTTCCCAAAGTCCATTCCCTTATAAGAAATTCTTGGGGTTTTCCCTTTATTTCTTTTTTATTTCCTTCCTTTCTACAGTGGAGTTTCTCTATGTCAAATTCTCCTCTCTTTCCAGACACATGGGAGAATTATATTTCTTCACTCTCTGTTGTAACTACTACTGACCAACAGATTGTGAATAGGAGTGACATGTGCCACTTGTAGGTCAAAGCCTTTCTTTGTCAATAAAAGACCTGCAGTTCTCTCTTCTGCTGTTGTAGCAGTCGAGAAGATGACATGTCCTAGGTCCCAGGCAGTATAACGGTGGAGCCTCTATTAGACTGCATCCTCAAGTGACTACGTAATACAGAGCACCCACTGACCCACACTGATATATACTGGGTGCAAGAAACAAAATTTCTCTGTGTGTTTGAAAGCACAGAGATTTGGGGATTGTTAGTTAACAGAACATATGCTAGATACATCTGATTAACATGCCCCCGAAATGTTCTTCAATGAAAAATAAAACTGAGCTGTTGCCAGTCGATCCGAATCATTCTTTCATAACCATTACCAGTTGTTCCCTCAATATAAATTAAATCATCATTCTCTCTAATCTTCAGTTTCCCTGAACAGTTCCCTATACTCTCCACTTCTGCTCCCACCTTTAGTCATTAGAAGGCATGAGGTGGTGTCACCACTTGTTAATAAATCATGAAATTAACATTTATAAAGTCCAGGGTTTCTTGTTCAGAAAAGGGAATGGAGTTTGCTGTTTAAGTTTGGTGGAGGAGAGTGATCTTGTTCACAAACTGCTTCCATCCAGATGTTGGGAAGAATTTCATAAGGGAAGGTAGAGCACAGAGATGCCAAGTCCATTTCTATACTGAGGACAGTACATAGCACCCAAGGGGAAAACAGAGTTGCTCGCCTTTCATATTTCCCCTCTCAAAGCCTTCCATAAAAACACACATTTAATTTTTGCTAACTCTCTCGAGTTTATTGCACTGTATTTGTTTAGAAAGTCCCTATCGGTAAAGAAAATCTTCTCCACATATGTTACCTGGCACCTTGATGCTTCTGCCAGGGGCATGTTGTAAATGAGAATTCCAAGCAACACAAATAAGCTTAGAAAGACTTAATTTCTTTCAAATGTCCTTCTTGGCTTACACTGCTTTATCCAGGCACGGCATTCTTTATGCCATTCCCAACTCCTCTGATCAAACAGGCTGGGCTAATATTACCTAAGGATTTTGGCTCCATTCAAAAGATCAGCTTTAGCGAACCATCTGTTAAAGCTCCTGGATTCCTTCTACTTAGTGGGACTCAACATCATATGGTACACATTTTTACCCTTTGAACCATGTCCTAGGCATCTTATTGGAGCAACTTGCCTCAGTCACACATGATCCTTTCAAAGATATTTTCTATTTTAAAAAAATCAAACAAAATTTTTATTTTGTGACAGAGCTGTTTAAAAAGTTCTGCATCCATGAAGTAGACATAAAACAAGAATGCCTTCTTTTCTTCCCCTTCTACTTTGTGTGTCATGTCCTGGGACTAAAGATTATTAAGAGGATGATGGGTAGCCAACAAATGTGCCAGTTATTCAGTGTTTTAGGTAATTCCAATCTAAAATCATCCAAGAATCACTCACAAGTGTTAAGTGCACAAGGGCATTCTGATGTACCCAGTTAGCCATATGCTTATAGGAAAATATCTCAGAACCCTAAAGGTTCTCCCCTCTTCCTTAATTAGAACAAACCACCAATCATGTCAGTTTGTGATAGTGGTAATAATGGAGCCAAGCCCAGAGTCCTGATCTCTGTTTGAGCCTATTAACTTACCCGGGTTCTGTGGCCAAAACCAGGAATACTGACCCCTTCATTAACCATGTAAACGGCAATATTTTTCAGCAAGTACTTTGCTTTTGGTCCCAAAGTTAGACTTGAGAGAATGAATAGGTGAAATAAATATATAACAACAACTTGGTAAATTTCTCAAATCCACTGTTGAGGGCATCCTCTGTATTTTCATAGAAAGTTCACCCATTTAATCCTCAGAACTCTGTAAAGCACTTTTTCTTTCTCACATTTAGCTGATGAGAAAAATTAAAGCTCGGAATCACAAAATGACCTATTTAGCTGAAATCATATGGTTCAGAATGAGAACCTAAACCCAGATCCTGAGCGTCTTCTGTTCACATTTGCTACTTCTCAAAGCCTGGAAGGAAGCGGATGGCCACAGTTAATACCTAAAAGGCATCTTCTTTGACTATCAAAGGCAACAAATGTAATGTAAAATCTGCTTCTCCAGTCATTTGCCTTGTGAATACTTTGAGTTAATATTATTAACCCAGCTAAGTTTTTATTGCCCACCATATCAATAGTAACAAACATCATATTTCTAACTAATATTATTCAGATGGCAATATGCCTTAAAGCAATTTATAGATTCAACACAATCCCTATAAAAATCCCAATGGGTGTTTTTATTTTGTTTGGTTTGGTTTGGTTTGGTTTGCAAAAATGAAAAGGCTGATCTTAAAATTCATAATGAATTGCAAGGGGCCCTATTCAACCAAAACAAAAAGAAGAACAGAGTTTGAGGACTCACGTTTCCCAATGTTAAAACTTACTACAAAGCTACAGTAAACCAGTGTGGTTTTGGCATAAGGATAAACACATAGATCAATAGAATCATATTTAGAGTCCAGAAATAAACCCAAACATCTATAGTTTATTGGTTTTGACAAGAATGCCAAGACCATTCAATAGGAAAAGAATAATCTCTTTAACAAATGGTGCTTAGTCAACAAGATATTCACATGCCAAAACAGTGAATTTGGACACAAACAATATACAAACATTATTATGGACGGAATGTTTGTGTCCCCACAAAATTCACACATTGACACTCTAAACCCATTGTAATAGTATTCGGAGATAGGGCCTTTGAGAACTAATTAGGTTTGGATGAGTTCCTGAGGGTGGGCCCCCCGTGGTGGGATTAGTGCCCTTATAAGAAGATCCACCAGAGGCCTCTGTCTTGCTCTCTCTCTTTGCCATGTGAAGGCTGGTCAAGCTTAAGACACGGTGAGAGGGCAATCACCTTCAGTCCAGAAAGATAACTCTCACCAGAAACTAGTAATGCTGGCACCTTGATCTTGGGCTTCCCAAACTTCAGAACTGTAAGAAATAAATTTCTGTCATTTTAGTCACTTAGTATATAGCGTTTTTTTTTTTATGGAAGCCTTATCAGACTAATACAAATATTAACTCAAAATTTTTCAAGGACCTAAACATAAATGCAAAACCTATACATTTTTTAGAAGAAAACATAGGAGTAAATCTTCATGACCTTGGATTTGGCAATGGTTTCTTATATATGACACCAAAAATATGAAGAAAGAAAAAAATAGATAATTGGAACTGCATCAAAATTGAGAACTTTTGTGCATCAAAGGACATTATCAAGAAAGTAAAAAAGACAACCCACAGAATGAGAAAAAATATTTGTAAATCATATATTTGATAAGGATCAGTTATCCAGAATATGTAAAGTATGAATTTCCTAATTAGAATCCTACATAGTTTTTCTGCATATATCCTCCTCCCAAGACATCATCTACAATTTCTAGTTTTAGCTTCTTTAAAGTGGAAGTGTGAGCGCAGATTTCTCCTATATTTTTAGTCTTTTCGAATCTTTTGTGAGTTGTTTTGCCCATACTGGTTTAATAGCATTTGTCTTACAAGCTCATCTTCATCAGGTTTTACAAGGTAATTCATTTAGTAATTTTCTTTTCACCTTCCTGCTCATAAATTTATAGAATATTTAACTTGTGTAATTTTAATAACATTTACAATTGACCTAAGAAGGCTGCTTGGTGAGCAGAGGCTCAGCTGGCGAGAGGAGCTGCATGCAAACGGGAGGGTAGCCTGCCAGACTTGAGAATTCACAAGCTATGGCATCAGACAATATAATATGCCTTCCCAAGGGAATGGGAAGAGGCAGAAGCTAATGCAGTGAGGTGACACATGGAAGTTGCTTAACAGAGCGTCTACTGTGTTTATATACACATAAACATATTTTTAATTGCAAGTGAATATTTTAAGAAATTTCTAATTATATAACCTTTTGACAAGTTAAATATATTCCCAAATCATGGAGGTAAGTAGCTTAAGCTGATATGATTTGGCAAACTGGCGTAACATGACTCAGAGCATCTGTGACATAAGGAGTATTCATGGGACACAGTGGACTTTGGCTAGTTTGGAGGATTCTGAAGAACCAACAGTATCAGGTTTGGGAGATTAAGAGACAAATTTCACCTAAGTGAAGAAGGCAGGTTCTATGGGTCAGGGGCAGAAAGACATATTTGTAGCTCGAGAGAAGCAGCAGGGATCAATTTGGTGAGTCAGGTCGCCCAGACTCAGTAGAGAACACTAGGTGCTTAATGTACTGCAGAGGCTGTGTTCTGTGTTCCTTGGAAAGAGGGATTTTCTGTGGTTCAAGAAGGGAAGATGTAAGAAGTCCTTTAGCGGCTTCAACAGTTCCAGCTTCAGAGATGCTGCACGCAAGGGCCACAGTCCTCTCAGGATTTAACTTGTTCTAAAATATACAGGAATAGATCTATCTTCTCTGATGGGAATTAGCAAGGCTCTTTCTCCCTTGTTGAGAAAGAGAGAGAAATATTCTCAGGCATCCTCAAAGGGAAAGCCACACAGTGCAAGGGGGGCTGGGATAGGGTTACCACTTGGCATTCAAAGCTTTCCACTAAGAATTTATAGCTGTGTGGATGCTACCCATCTATTAGGCCTAAATATCTGCTGGTGAAATGTACTGGACTTAATATTTTATTATAAATATTTATCTTCTCCTACTTCTAGGAACATGTAGTAAAGCAAAGAATTTAGTTGTCTTTTTCCCCTTCAGTCTTCTACTACAGAGATATTAAGCTCAACTTTAAAATATATTCAATCTAGATTCATGCAAATTTTAACTGTAATGGCCTTAAAGGTCATCCTTTCTCCTTTTATGGATGAGAAAACTGAAACCTGAAATGTTGAGGCTCACACAGCACAATGGCAGAACTAGGGCTGGAACCTGGATTTCTTGCCTTTTCACTACACTATAGTTTTTCTACTCCCAGAGTTTTTATTTTACTCCCAAGTCATAAAAAAAAAATCAAATTCCAAATGCAAGATCCATAGATGAGCTTGGGTATCTGGAAATCATCAGCAAAATGTCACATATTTAGGTGCATTTTTCTGAAAAAAATTTTCGAAGGGGTTTCATAAACCCGAAAAGGCCAAACTATACTGTGAACTGTTGGGAAAAGGGTGGAATATCTCTAGTTGACCATTTTTCTCTTCTCCTCCTACCACTTCTTTTAACTGAGATGTGAATTGGGACATACATTTGGCCACATTTAGCATCCACATTTAGCTTGGGGGGAAAAAAATTCATGCTCATTTTAGCACAGGGCATTATAGATCTCAGGGGAGAATAGGGAATTATATCACTCCCTCGATCCCCAGCAATTCTGTCTTAAGCATGATTCCTATCTATGGGAAGCAGATGCTATTTAACTTCTTCATTCATGTCTGATCTGCAATTAACCACCAAACAACCAGAGGTTTGTCCATCTCCTTAAGTGAGAAAGACCATCTTCAGTGATATTCAAGAAGCAGTGTGGTCTTATGCAAAGACCGCTAGGACTGAGTCTGAAAACTTGGTCTCAGTCTCTTACTAGCTGGATAAATGTAGACTTGTTACTTAACATTTCTTAATTTCTGCATTCTAACCTATAAAATAAGAATAAAAGTACTATTTGGCTTGCTGATACATAGTGTCGTATTATGATTGATATATATGTTATGGGCTGAATTGTGTCCCCACAAAATTCAATCTTAAATATCTTAAATACCCACCCTCCACTACCTTGAAAGGTCCTATATTTGGAGATAGGGCCTCTAAGAGGTGATTAAGTTAAAACAAGGCCGCTAGGGTGGGCCCTAAACCAGTCTGACTGGTGTCCTTATAAGAAGAAATTTGAGCAGGCAGGGGATACCAGGGATGCACATGCATGAAGGAGAGACCATGTGGGGAACACAGAGAGAAGGCAGCCGTCTACAAGCCAAGAAGGGAGTCCTCCAGAGAAATCAACCTTCCAAAACCTTGATCTGGGACACCCAGTGGCTACAATTATGAGAAAATAAATTCCTGTTGTTTAAGCTGCCTAATGTGTGGTATTTTCTTATGGCAGCCCTGGCAAACTGATAGTGTCAAAAACCTCTGTTAAAACTGCCACTTACTAAAACTATATAAGAAATTACTTTTAACATAAGGGTGGATTTTATCTACATTTGGAGAATGTTATTTAGACCACTCTTTCTATTCCCCTGGTCAACTCTTTCCAACTTCTAGACAGTAATTTGTTGATACTCTTCTAAAACTTAAAACCCAGCTAAATATCATAGTTAGAAAGTATTTTTTAATCATTCTACTCTAACTCCTTATTTTAAAGAAGGGAAACTGAGTCTCAAATTCTCACAGTTCTCTCTTTTCTATAAAATAGAGGCCTGGGGGGTAGCCAAGGGGCTTGTCGTGGAGGTGCTGTGAGGAAAAGCTTGGGCAGTGCCCAGAGAGTACTTAGCACAACGCCTAGTGGGCAGCAAGTGCTCATATAAAGTAGCTCCTTAGCATTGAGAAAGGGAAAATATTGTGGTCTGGTCTAGGTCTTGTTGCTAGTTATTGGTAAATCCACTTTCCAACAATGCTTTGGGTATGGAAACTCTCAGATTTCCCCAAAATCCAAGCCCAGTAAGTTTTCCCCACAATGATAACCCTGATCTGATTTAGAGTCGACTTGTTAGGAGGCTGACGAGTTCTTCAGTGGGAATCAAAAAGAACTAAAGGAGCAGAAGGGTGCAGACCCACTCACAAAGCTTTCACTTGGTCCTCAGACTCAGTCAAAGCCAGACTAAACCACTGAGCCTTCAAGTTAACAGCCCGCCCCTCCAGGGCCCCTTGCCCTGGAATAAAAGCAGAAATACAAAAAGCAGTCCAGCGACGGGCAAACTGGCCCAACAACTCATTTCGTGGGCCCATCACTGGAGTAACAATCAGTAGCCCACATCCTATGTGAACCAGTCATCATGGTCCACCATCCCCCCAGCCTGATCCACTCCTAATCCCCCCCCCCTCAAAAAAGAGGCCCTGGGTTTCCCTTTGACCTTTGTCCTTGGCTATCTACATGGATTCTCTCCAACTGTGTTGAATCATTCCTTTCTACCATTTATCTTTGCTTTCACAGCATTTCCTTTGCTGGTAACATAGGCAGATGCCCAGATTCAAAACGTTTCCCACTTTGCAGTCTGGATTTCGGTGGAATACTCTTTCATGTTAAGCTTTGAAGGCTATAGTAAAGATTGCACTGGGGACAGTTACCTGCCAGCTATTAACCATTGCCTCTGGTCTGACCTGAATTCACAGAGGGTATGGTCACCCGACAACTTGATCAATGAGCCCCTTTGGCTTTAGGGCAGCAGGGGCCAAGAGCTCCATCAAAGAAGCCTATGTGCTTTCAGCAACTCAGAAGATTCCAGTTGTTTTCAGCAGGCCTGAGAGGTTAAAATAAACAAATATGAAAATGCCAGATTGCCCTCTCATTTCTTCTCATACCTGGTGCCAGCCAGGGCCAGTGCCGGACAGGCTGCCCCCAAAAAGACCGCGGTGGTGCCCGTGAGGCCAAGCCACGCGACCAGAGCTGTCACTGCACTAAGTGCCTGCCTTTCTCTGCTCACCCACTCTCCATTTCTAAAAATGCATGAAATACCCATTACTATGTAATTACCGAATAAATAAAAGGCCCTCCAACCCCTCTCTCCTGGCACAAATTTCTCCTGGTCAGAGGCTGCCGTTGGCAGCTTTGGATACCCGAACACTTTCAGCAGTGTTTGAACGCAAAGCCTTGCGCAGAAAAGCCCAGCAATTGTTTGTGTTTGCAACTATCATCGGTTAGGATTTTCCTGTCCCATAGCAGCACGACCTGGAGCATGAGTGAGATCGCCACGATGGCGTTATAGGGCAAGTACACGTCCTCTCTGTGTGCCCTCAACATTTGCAGTTCTTTTTCAAAAGCTCATAAACATGTTTGGCTGCCAGAGAGCTCACAGAACAGAGGCCGCTCGCTGAGCGAGTGGCCAAGCAGACAGTCCTCCTCACGGAGCGGCTTCTGCCGGCAGCGTGGGTCACTCTTTCATGGGGATAGACCTTCTGAATTGAAATGGAACTAAAAGAATTTTTAAGTGTTTATTGGATACAGTTTGAAAGGTCAACATTCAGTCTTTAGACTCTGAATTCAGGAGCACTGTGTGTCCCTCTTGCCTATGATGAGAAGAAAATCATATAAAACCTTTGTAAATGTCCATCCACCTAGTATATTGATGTTGCCAATGGCCATGTGTGTGCATGGGTTTGTTATGTGAATGCATGTGTACATACCTATGAAGGTGGGAGGTAGTTTAAGCACAATATCCCTGTAACTTAGGGAGAATATTGCAACTCAGACTCTGCTGATAACCCTCTCAGGAATCACCAGCGATTTCCTAATTGGCAAACCCAATGGCCACATCACAATCCTCGAGCTCCTTGCTGTTTTGGTAGCATGATACTACTGATCACCTCCCCCCTCTTCCTTGACACTCTTGTGTGCAAAAACACATAAAATCTCTCTGATCTTTCTAACCTCTCTTTCCCTTGTTTTCATTCTCTTGCTCACTAAACAACAGAAAACCCCACTCAATCTGGTCATGTCCTCAGCCATCTTTTTTTATTTTTCTGGTCTCTCTTGGTCTCATCCGTACATCTCTGGACCTGCCTCTGCTCTCAAATCTTATGACTTTCTTAGCTCAACCCAGATAAACTTAGCGTGCACACAGTAGAATCTGTCACGTCCAGTCCCCTTCACCTGACCCAAGCTTCCAGACCTGCCCCCTGCTCTTGCATCCCCTGTTTGTGTTTAGATCATGAATATCTGTCAACAACCCAAGCTTAAAACTCCAGAATCATCTTTCATTCTCTCTCCTGTTGCTCCCTCACATGGAACAGTTACTGAATCTCTCTACCTGGTATCCTAAATGTCTTGTATAATTTTTCCTTCTTTATTCCCTCTGCCACTAGTATAGTCAAGCTTTTATTAATCTCTCTAAGAATGTCATGGCTGTTTTTCCCCTATGTTCCATCTCGTCCTGTGTTACGCTCAGATTAATCATCACACAGCACAATTGTTATTATATTACTCTGTACCCCCAAAAAGCAATGGTCCCAGTGCTGATACAATAAAGCTCAAACTCCTTAGCCTGAAAAATTAAGATGACTCCAGGATCTGGTCACTGGCCATTCTATGCTTAGCCAAATAGAACGTTCCCTGTAAATATTCCCTGTAAATATTTCCCATTAACATTTATGTCTTTGTTCACAGTGTCCCCACTGTCTGGAATTCCCTACCCATCTTTTTGTGTTCAGATTTACAGACTTTTTGAGACTTGACATAAAAACAATCTTCTCCTTGGATATATTTTTTAGCTATCTCCTTCCTCTAGCCCAGCACAACATGTAGATTACTTACCTGAATTCTCAGTGGTTTATCTATAGCTTCTTGTGGCATGTTCTACCAAAGATTCAGATATACACACGCAAAATTATAATCTAATCTTCCTATCAAGACTGAATATCCATTTAGTGTTGGGTTCATGTCATACTCATCCTTATAAACTAAATGCATATTTTAGTAGTCTACAATGACAAAATAACTGTGTGAGCTAAAAACAACCCCAAAATATATATTTTAAAGCCCTAAAACCCCCCAAAGTGATGGTTTTTGAAAATGGAGACTTTGGGAAATAATGAGGGTTAGATGAGGTCATGAGGGTGGGGCCCTCATGATGGAATTAGTGCCCTTGTTCTCTCCCTCTCCCTCCCTACCCACCTCCCCTGCTCCCTCTCTCTCCTTACCCAAATCAGAGGCAATGAATGTGCACAAAGTGAGGTCATGTGAACATACAGCAAGAAAGCTGTCATCTGCAAGCCATGAGAAGAGCCCTCACCAGAACTTAGCCATTCTGGTGCCCTGATCTTAGACTCCCAGCCTCCAGAATTATGAGAAAATAAACTTTTTATTCAAACCATCAGTGTGTGTGTGTGTGTGTGTGTGTGTGTGTGTGTGTGTACATATATATATATTATGGCAGCCCCAAAAGACTGAGATACTCATTGTTTATCGCCATTGTTTCATGCATATCATGCATATCCAGCACATCATAGGAATCTCTAAATATATATCGAATAAAGCAACAAATATATGTGTAAAATATGTGTCTTGATCTAATAAAGCTAGTGTGCTCTCTGAGTGTGCCACTCAAGGTCCTCCATATTCTGAGTTCTTTCTTCTGATATTGCCATAGCCCTGCCCTAGCTTTACCTCAGCCCATGCGATGCAAGTTCATCCCTCCTTCTAAGCCAGAGATGGTAAACTAGCAGCCCAGAAACTAGATGTTGCCCATGACTCCTTTTTTTTGCCCAACTTCATAATTTTTTTTCCAAATTTGACTAAGTTATCAGTATTTAAAAATTGGGAGATTTCATGTTAAAATATGGATTCGTGGCAATGGTGGACCCTCAGTGACAATTGACTGACATTTCTAGATAGGCTTATATTCTTCCAGACACAATCACAGCTAGTTTATGTTACTTGCCTGGCCTTTGTATAAATATTCAAGTTTAAGAACTATATTCTATATCTCTAATTTTACTCTTCTTATACCTAGAAGAATTCACCAACTACCACAGCCTAAAACTGCCGCTCCCACCTCTCTTTTATTGCTATAGCACAAGAGAATTATCATAACTATCTTGGAAATTAGGGCATCTCTGCATAGTACTCTCTCACTTTTCTTATTTCTTCAAATAGAGAAGGTTAAAAATAAGGCTCCAGAAAAGTGGCCAATGGTATTAATTCTCATGAATAGTGACTGAAGTATCAGCATTCAAATCCAAGTCTCGTGATTTTAGGTTTTGTTCTTTTTCTTAATGATGAGTTCTTTCTTTACCAGTTTGTGCTATCTTCTGCAATTCAATCCAGCTTAATTCAGCTAATATTTATTGAGTACTGAATATATTAAAGGAACTCACTGCTCTCTTACCTGGTGTTATTAAACATTCTTATTCTAACTACTGAGAATTCTCATTCTTTGACTAGATACTCTGCCCATAGACAGATAAATTCTCTCCTTCACTTAATATGTAATGAACATCTCCTTTGTTTAAGCACCATGCTAGATCCTAGGCATATAGTCGTAAATAAACCCAATATTTTCTTGCCCTCATGGGGCTTCAAATATATTTGCCTTTAAATATACATTCTGTTTTTCCAACAAATTACAAATTTCTGTAAGTCAGGAGCTGAGTCTTAACTCACTCTGATTATAAAATGGACCAGATCACCCATTAGGTGCTAATTTTTGTTATTGATAACAAGTGCTCTCAGTTACCTCCAAGTAGAAGCTGTGGTTTTCCCTGCCTTCTCTTCTCCCCTCCAAAACTTCCCTCTGACTACTAGCACTCGATTCTTATGGAACCAGAGTTCCCAATCCTAAGGTAAAGAATACATAGGTCCAGCTTCATGAGCATGTAATCTATGCCGTCATAAAGGACCCTACACTCAAAACGGTCCTGTGCTTGGTACAATCCTCTGCTGCTACTATCTTGAAATTCTCATGGATTTTTTTTAACAATTCCTACAAATTATATAGCCTGTCCTGCAATCAGAATTGGGGATGGCAGCCAATATAACTTTAATGTCAGCACCATAAGTTTACCAGTAGGCTCCTCTTTGGTGTGTCTTCAGTCCTGCTCAAATGCAGAAAAACAGCAGGGACACATTTTGAAATGTATCTCCGTATTTGGAGTTATTTATATTTATGGTGTCTAACAGAGCACTATTTTTATGGCCCACAAGAAACAACAATGGCACTAAGATAATAATGGCATGGTTGTTCACCTAGAGCACTGGCATCCTTAAGTTCAGTATGACAAAGGTTCTGAAGTATGAGCACTGGGCCAGCAACATAAGCATCACCTGGGAACTTGTTAGAAATGCAAATCCTTGGACCCTACCCCAGCCTTACTGAACAAGAAATTCTAAAGGCAGGACCCAATTCTCTGTGTTTTAACAAGCCCTTCAGATGATCTGGGGTATGCTGAAAATTGGCAATACTGAGTTGTGGCATTGTCAGCCCCTTGAGAATACAATCTGTCTCCTACTACTCTCTACCTCCTATGATTTGTCAGCCAGCTAAGGATTATTTAGTGCAGACCCACTGAAAGACAACTGGGAGATTTGAGCTTAGAGAACTTTGTTTTAATGACTTTGTATGTATAGAGGGGAAAACAACCAAAGTGATTTTTTTCTTGAGCAACAGATTTGTTTATCCTACTCCTTTGAAGTCAGAGTCAATAATGTAGAAGGCTTTGGTGGCTACAACTAGACATCTGAGTGAACTAGAGGAGCCTTTTTTTAATTGCTTCCTCACACAAACGGATTTCGGAGAAAACACCAAAGAGTCTTTTAGCGAAGGCCCCACTTCCACAAAGGAATTTTTCTGCAAAGGAGAAAAATCAAGGCCCAGAGAGATGAACTAACTTTCCAGAGGTCACCCAGGTTTTCCCCTGGCATTCACTAACAGAGAACGGTTTATGGAGGTAAAAGTCAGAATCACCTTACTCACAGTTTGGTGCCCTCCGTGGCTGGGCAGTTAGAAAAGCAGCCACCGTATCCAGACACTCTTATTACTTGCATTGCCATTGAGCATTCATTTCCTCCCTGTCTGCTTTTAGGTGGTTTGATTTTGGAACACATACATATTTTTAAAGAGACGGACTTCGTGTTCTCCACCTCTTTCAGATGTTCAGTTTTTCCCCTGCAGTTGGACATCTCACCTCAGGCAGACAAGCCCGTGGTCAGGCTGTGTAACTGATGACCGACTCTCACCTTGGGGAGGAAGATGAGCCCTGCTTGTAGGTGGCCGTGCTCAACTGCAGGCTGCTTTATTCCACACCTGGTTCTCGTTTGTAACACCGAAAGTATTTCATGCTTATTAAGCATCATCTGGACCCAATTTTACAACCACAAGTTTGGCTTGGTTTGTTTTTAATAAGCGGTTACAATGGAGTCCACCTTTTCAGTGTGGTGATGTCTCCTAAACCCAGTTTTTGGCATCTTAGAGATTTAGATTAATATGACTATTATAGGAGGTTGAAACATGAAGGATGCAAATCCTGCAATTTCTGACTTTATTCTGTCTATATATGACACACATTTATTTTCGACACAGGTTTTAGAAGAAAAGGATGATCATGTTTAAAGGAAATTGTGTAACAGTCTTTACTATTTACATTTACATTTTTATTCCCCAGTTTTGAATTTAAAGAATTCAAAGTTATGGAAAGTTAGTTTAGGGAGATAAAATCAGTAGAGTTCTTCATCATTATTCAATTCCTATTTCTCAGTATTTTACAATTGGTATCACTTAGTTTTTTGACAGCCAGTGGTTCTTTATGTGGTATTTTGTCACTGCACTTGGCTAACATAAGAGAGTGGAGTTAAGACATTCATCTTCTTTTAAGAAGAGTGAGTCAGGAGTCTGTTAGTTCCAAGTCAAATATAATTGTAAAGTCACAAGTTTTAAAAAGGATATGTAACTGATAGTTAAATTTTAACAGGATTTTCCAGGTTTTTTTATAATGCATTTTTAAATGCCTGTTGCCTAGTATTAAACACTCATAACCATTCATGTTTTGAGCAAGGATATTTTAATTCTAGCATGTGAAATTCCTTGATGTTGGGTGAGCATCACAAGTTTGGGCCTGTGTGGCATAAGTGCGAAACCATCTCAATTCTCTCTCCTTAAATCAAAGGCCAACCTGGATTGGTGGAAATGTTTACTTTTTCTTCTAAAATGACTGTAATGGATATTTCCAAGTTCTCCTACCCTCAGGAGAAACACCCCTCCTATGAATGACCAATAACCGAGTCTAAATCCTTTTCCTGTGTAATTTTAAAAGTTTAGTTCTCTCCACAGATATTTCCAAGAAGCTCTAAAACATGCTTATATGTTTTGCAGATCTGTGCTACCATGGCCTTTACTCCACCATATCATTCTGATTTAATTGTCCAGTGTCCTAAGCTCTAAACTGCAATAGATCAAAGTCCTTTTCTACCTCTTCACTGTTGCATCCTGAATGCCTACTACAGTGTCTGAAACATGATAGCTAATAGATTAGTCTCTTGGGTGATGGACTGAATGAGTGACTGAATGAATGAGTGAATACATCGGAAACAGAGCTATCATGGTACTCTATCCTTAAAGTTCAAAATTTAGATCATATATGAGAATGAGAAAAAAGTAAGGAAATTACATAAATAGTAATCTAAATATTTATGTTATTCCTAGGGACTATTTCTAAATTAATATTACCATTCAGTAATGATATATTAATTGAGTTTATTCATTGAATTATATGCTCCAATTATTACAGCAGTAATTCCTGTAGATAGGGGATTTGCTTCCTCAATGTTTATGAACTGCTATGTGATATTTTACTTACAGCTAATCTCTTATTTTTTTGTGAGCAAAATACAAATTTTATTTTTCTTTCCCAATGGGTTGTGTAAATTAGAGGAAGGATGTAAGAGCTTTACAAATGTTCATAGCCTGTTTATGTTTTTGTTCCCTTTGAAAGTCTTAGTTAATGCCTTAAAAGATCACAAAGAAATTGCTTTTTTACCTCTATCCATCCTTTACATTTCAAAATTTCAGATTAGCAAATCATAAAGACTAGAAAAGGATTATCACAATTATCTCTCAATCGGTGCTGTTCTTAACTACCCAACTCTGTGAGTCAAGGTCTTGAATCTTTGAATAAAATATGTTTCTGCTACTCTCCCCTGATAACCTCTAGCTATTGGCATTCAAGGTACTTCTTATCTCTGGAGTACATACATAGTTTCAAAACTGTTTTTTCTTTTAATATTCACCGTACCTGTTAGGGTGATTTTAATTCTGCTCTCTTTTTAATCTATTGTATCTTTCAAGAGAACCCTAATCTTTATGTATCTCACATGTCAGTAGTCCAAATAAAAGCATGTTGAGTCACCTCACAATACCCAAATACCTTTATTTAACCTAGAAAAAAAAATATCAGATTTTCAACAAGGCACTGGAAAAATACATTAAAATATTTTCTCAAGCGATTTGATAATTTTCTGTACTCTCACTCAACTTTTTTTTTACTGACCCTTCTTGGTGGCTTATATTCTTATAAGCACACAGTGCTTTTCCATTTATTGTCTCATTTGACCGCAATACAGTTCTGTAAATTGTAACAACTTATCATAATGGTTAGGGGCACAGGCTTTATGGTAAAACTGAAGTTTTACTCTGATTAGTTGTGTGAACTTGAGCAAATTACTTAACCTCTCTGAGCTCAGTTTTTTCATTGTAAATAAATAAGAATAATACTGTTTAACCCAAATAATTATTAAGAGGGTTAGGTAGGGGAAATGCATGGATAACAGGAGCCACATCTGTTAAAGCTGAAGTTCAGTTATACCTACATGTGAATTTGGTCAATATGTACTTGGCTTCAAACAGCATGGCTTTTTCACTCAAACATGTTTTAGAACTCTATGTATGTTGCTAGAAAGAGATTAACCTACTGCCTTTTAAATAGTCATATAATATTTTATAATATAAAAGTGTTCTGGTTTTGTTTTGTTTATGTTTTTTCATTTGCTTTTATTTTTGGCTGTTCTTCTAGGGGGGTCATTTAGGTTGCTACTGAGATTTTTGCTGTTGCAACAATAATGCAATGAATCTTTTATACAATTCAGTTGTTCTGGCATTTACTAGGATAAATGCAACAAGTGAATTTCTGAGCATAAGGTATACACATTTTTAGTTTCAATAGGTACTACCAAACTGCTCTCCAGAAAGGCTCTTAAAAATGCATTTTACCTCATCTTTGACAACATGTCAAATGTCAAATTATCAAAAGTTCTAGAGTGAATACTCAACAAACTAGGAATAGAACAAATGTAGCTCAACATTATAAAGACCACAGCTAACATCATATTCAGTGGTGAAAGACAAAGCTTTTCCTCGAGGATAACGAGGCAAGGAGGCTCCCATTCAACAGAACATTAGAAGTCCTAGCCAGAACAATTAGGCAAGAAAAAGAAATAAAGGCATTCAAGTAGGAAAGAAGTAAAACTATCTTTATTCACAGATGACATCATCTTATATGTAGAAAAAACTAAAGATTCCAATAAAAACAAAAAGCAAAAACTAAAAGTTGCACACACAAAAATAAATAAATTGAGTAATGTTTTAAGATATGAAATCAACACACAAAAATTAGTTTCATTTCTATACACTAACAATAAATAATCCAAAAAGATTTAAAAAACAATTTCACTTATGATAGCACCAAAAAGAATAAAATACTTGGGAATAAACCTGACGAAGGAGATAAAAGACTTATACACTGAAAACGAAAAAACGTTGCTACACGAAATTAAAGAAGACACAATAAATAGAAAGCCATCTATGTTCCTGGATTGGAAGATTTAATATTTTTAAGATGTCTATACTACCCAAAGTGATTTACAGCTTCAGTGCAATCCCTATCATCCAATGACATTTTTTTTCAGAAATATAAAAGTTCATCCTAAAGTTCATATGGAATCTCAAGGGCGCTTGAATAGTCGAAACAATTTTGAAAAAGAAAAGCTAAGTTGGAAGACTCACACTTCTTCAATTCAAAACATTTTACAAAAGTACAGTAATCAAAGCAGTGTGGTACTGGCATAAAAATAGATAGATCAATAAAATAGAATGTAAACTCCAGAAATAAACCCCACATACATGGTCAAATGATCTTTGACAAGGCTGCCAAGACCACTCAATGGGGAAAGGACAGTCTCTTCAACAAATGGTATTGGAAAATTGGATATCCACATGCAAAAGGGTGAAGTCAGACCCTTATCTTAAACAATATACAAAAAATTAACTCAAAACAGTAAAGACTTAAACATAAAATTTAAAATTATAAAACTCCTAGAAGAAAATATAGAGGGAAATCTTCATGACATTGGGCTTGGCAATGATTTCTTGACTATGACAACAAAAGCACAGGCAATACAAACAAAAATGGAACTACATCAAACTTAAAATTTTTGTGTATAAGAGACACAATTAACAGAATGAAAAGGCAGCCTATGAAATGGGAGAAAATATTTGCAAATCATATATGTGATAAAGCATTAATATCCAGAGTACATAAAGTACCCCTACAACTCAACAACAAAAGATCAAATAACCTAATTTAAAAATGGCAGTATGATTCCACTTATGTGAGGTACTTAGAATAGTCAAAATCATAGAGACAAAAAGTAGAATGATGGTTGCCAGGGGCTTGGGGGAGGGGAGAATGACAAGTTATCATTTAACATGTCTAGAGTTTCAATTTTGCAAAATGAAGAGTGTTCTGAAGATGGAAGTTAATGATGGTTATACAACAGCAAGAATCTCCTAATACCACTAAAGGATGCACTCTAAAATGGTTAAGATGATAATTTTTATGTTATGTATATTTTATCACAATTAAAAAAAAAACTGGAGAAAAATGGGCAAAGGTCTTAAATAGACAGTTCTCCAAAGAAGTTATACAGATGACCAATAAGCTCATTAAAAGATTTAAAAAGTGCTCAGTTTGTCAAGCAGCATAAAAAAATTTTAGGAGGTTTTGATTGAGATCCCACTGATTTTATTGATTAATCTGGAAAAACCAACAGCTTTACAATATTGAATGGTTCTATCTACAAACATGTTTTTATAGTTCTTTTTCTTCAGATCTTCTTTCATGTTCTACAATAAAGTTTTATAATTTTTTCCATAAAGTCTAGCACACCTATTGTTAGACTTATTACTAGGCACTTTAGAGTTGTTGTTATTATGAATGAGATCTTTATTTTTAATTGATTGTTGAGGATACATATTGCTTTTTATGTGTTTAACTTGTTTTCTTACTAACCCAGTATATTTCTTTATTGGTTCTAATAGTTTATTCATTACCTGGGGTTTTCCAGATGGAGGGTAGTGTCAAAGTTCTCACAAGACTGCAGTCAAGGTGTCAGCCAGGCTGCATTCTCACCTGGAGACTTAAATGGAGAAGAATCCACTTCTACTCTCACTCAGGTTGGCAAGGTTCATTCCCATGTGGTTGTAGGACTGAGGGGTCAGCTTCTTGTTGGCTGTCAGGTCAAGGGCCCTCCACTCCTAGAGCCTGCCTGCAGTTCCTACAGGCTCTCCACAGATCCAGGCCAAGCGGGCCTTTCTAACATGGTCACTCACTCCATCAAGCCAGCAGCAAGAATGACTAAACAGAGCCTCCTGGTAAGGTGGAGTCATATAGAATGTAACATAGTTATGAGTGATATCCATTAACTTTTGCCATAGTCTATTGGAATTATAGGTCCTGCCCACACTCAAAGGAAGAGAATCAAAGAAAGGCGTGAACACCAGATGTCAGAGATGTTCTAAAAGGGAACCTCTGTAGACCCTCTGCCATAGCCTGTGTGCGATATCGCATTATTAGGCTCCCTATTAGGCTGCTATTTAGATGACATTTTGTAAACATATTATGTATGTTTAAAGATAATGTGTAGTTAAGTTTGAAATTCTACATTCAATTATCAGATCAAGGTTATTCAAATCCTCTCTATCCTTTCTTACCCTGTTTGTTTGATCTACGAGTTTCTGAGAGGTTTTATAAAAGTGCCTAATTATTATTGTGAGTTTGCAAAATTATAATTATAGCCTTTTTTTCTTGATAAGTACTTAGAAGTTATGTAATTAGGTATAAAGTTTAGGATGGTTCTATCCTCATGGTGGATTAGTCTTTTTATCTAAACTCTGTCTCTCTTAATAATCTTAGTGTATGTATTTGCTTTTGCTGGCTGTTAATATTACTAAAATAAAATTTTTATTCCTTTTTTATAAGAAAATATGAATATATTAATTTATTAATAATTTCATTTTAGTTCATCGGGTTCTTTTGTTTGTTTCATTTTTGTTTTGTTTTATTTTTGAAGCAGTTAGGACAAGTCACCTTTCATTAGGTGTTAATTAAGATATGAAAGCATTCAGGAGTGCTGGGCATTTTGGGTTTGTTTGTTTGTTTTTCCTAAAACCAAGTCTTTATTCTTTAGTTTGAAAAGGAGGGTAAGTGGTTGTTCTGTTTAATATTTTGATTGTTTTTTTATCAAAGATATATTTCCATATAATTCAAAGAGCCAAATGGTTTCACAGCACTTACGGAAATGTTTAGTCACCCCCAATTTCCCCACTATATACATACTATTTATGGTCCCAAGAGGCAACCCCTTTTAGTTAGTTATCACTCAATAGTATGTTTATAATGCTACTTCTTGATTTTTCAACTTTAGTCATAAAATGAAAATATTTCCCTACACACACACACAAACACACACACACACACACACACACACACACACACACACACACACACACCTCATCCTCACCTCTCGAATGCAGCCTTACTATATCTTCTCTTAATAGAGCTAAATCATAAAATCGGTTGAATCAATATTTACTGTTTACATTATTCTGACAATGTAAATGCTACTTGGAGCTGAACTATATATTACCCTATAATGAGTTTTTCTTATTTGGACTGCTTTTGATTTTTCCTGGAGTTAGTAATTGTCTTGTATTTTCATCTATTTGTTGTTTATCACCAAACTCTCCCCCATTTGATAAATCCCTCTGCACTCATTTATAACCCTTTATTCAATTTTCCTTCTTAAAACATTCTCCAACATACTCTAATCTGGATGTGCTGAGCACTGAGCCTGCCACAAGGCTGTCCTCATAAAATGACTTCCTGGTGCATCACCACCTTCATCACTCTTGGAACCCCTTTCCTTTCCCCCTCATGGAGGACTCCTCCTCCCTGCATCACGTCCTTCCTCTTTCCCACGTGTTAGCGGAACACGTTATCTACAGGCTCCCTTACAAAAGGTGAATAAGAAATAGATGTTTTGCATCCTTGAGTGTCTGAAAAAGTCAAAGGGATACTGTGCAAGACAGGGTGCTAGTAAGAACACTGGACTTGAGTCAGAAGCCTTGTTCTCTTGTGCTGTATTCATTCTCTCTGTGATCTTGGGTTAACCACAGAACTCTCTGGGCCTCGATTTCTCTTTCTGAAATGAATAATAGTCCAAGCTGTTCTTGCTCAGAGTGTCTGGGAAGGGGCTGTATATGGTGAGAGGTATACACAAACAGCATGTGCTAGAGCCAACTTATCCTGGCTCAGAAGAGCCAATTGTTAAACTATGGGTAGCTTGAAATCAACCATGGTCAGAGGACTTATACCAGGGAAGCTGGCAACTGCTACAGGGGGTTCGTTTCCTCTTTTTTGAGGAAGCCCATTTATGAGCACATCACTTAACTTAGAAATGGAAGTGATTATTAAACCATTTTTCACTGCTATGCTCTCCTTGCTGTTGCTATGGCCTAGTGTATGGCTCAGTTGTAGCCTTGATCACATTGTAACATTGTTATATAATAGGCCTTGAGACATCACACTGTGTCTTATTCATGGAGCTGTGTCTCCCCTGCACCCCACTTCCCCGGCACTCAACATAGTGTCTGGCACTTAGTTGATATTTAATTTTATATCTTTTGAATGAATGGCAAAAATATTGCTTATTTGTTTTCATGAGTTGGAGACAAGAACAAGGAGAGGAGACTTGAGGGGAGGGGCTAGGAAAAGTATGACATACAGAACCCATTTTGAGAAGCGAGTCCTGAGTAGCTGTCCTTAATAGGAAGTTTTCTCTGAGCCAGGCATCATTCTAGTCGCTGTACAGATAGTATCTTACATAATCTCCATGATAACTTATCAGGTGGTTGTTATTAGCCTCATTTCACAGATGAGAAAGACGTCCAGAGCTCAGTCACATGCCCTCCACCTCCCAGGCTGGGGTTCAAAGCCGACAAAGGTCTGTGTTGCATAACCGGATCCCTGATGGGAGAGTAACAAACCACGATAGCTATGGGCCTACGGATTTTTTTTTAAGTGACTGAATCAGCTCTATTTGAATTGACACAGAGGCGGGAGGCCTGTAGCAAACTCATGAGCCCAGACCCTAGCTCAAGGAAGCTTGATGACATGAGGAAATGCTGCCTGGAGGGTAGAAATCTGGATTTTTTTGTGTGAGAAACTGAGGATGTGGACTTTCGCTTCCTGAATTTCAAATGTTAGAAATTAGTTCTAATTAAAAAGACTGGAGATAAAACATCTGTAACAGGCCATCAGTTTGCAAACTTTAATATACTGCCTCCCCGAAAATAAGTTTTGAGCAGCCAGGGGGCAGCATGAGGGTGTAAAGTGCCACGGAAGGACGACAGGGATCCGCCGCGAGGCGGGTCCAGGCCCCCGCCCAGCCTTGCCCCGCGCGCGGGCGCAGGCAGCAGGCAGGCCCAGCTGTCACGTTGCAGGGCGAGGGCCCACAGACACGGGGGAGGGGAGGGCGAGGGAGGCCCCGCTGGTGGTGCACATTCCGTCTCCTGCAGGCATCCCCGGGGAGGGCGCATTCCTCACGGTCAAGCAGCGGAGCTGTTGATTTAAAAGATTCTTAGAATATTCTGTTCAGCACCCCAGTAGGTTTCCTCGCCTTGGAAACAGCCTGTGTGCACCGTGCCTCGGGCTGCGGGACCTGCGCGAAAGTGGGCGGGATGCTGGACCGGCTGCAGGACCCCAGGCAGAGTCCGCTGGGGTCTGGGGGCCCCCTCCCCTTTGATTTCTTTTTCCTTCCCAGGGAAGAGTGCTGGTCACACTGCCAAACCACAAGCTGATTCTCCATTTTTTTCCCACGAATGTTAACTTCTGCAGAATATTGGGAGATTGACTGTTGTCATACAGTGAATCTGCAGTTTCTTTGTCAATGAACTTTTAAGTTACTTACAATTACCTCTTGAAAATGTAAGTAGCTAATTTATAAGCCCATCCTTCTTTAATGTAACTGGCTCCCCGAGATTATTTAGGGAATCTGGGCGAAGGACCGGCTGGGAGAGGAGGAGGACTGCAAAGAGGAGTGCCCCACATGTCTAGGTGTGAGAGAAGAGCCCCCTATTCAGAAATGTGACTGTGGGTTGTGAAAGAGAAAAGGCTGGGCCTGGGTGTGATCCCGTTTCTCTCAGTGGGGACCCATTCCCGAAGGTCGCCTGGGCAGGCTGTGGGCCTGTGTGTTTGGAAAACCTTCTCCGCTGTTTCTGATACCTTCTCCCTCATCTCCCACAAAGCCCAACTGAGCATTGCTGTGGTAAAAGAAGAGAGAGGTGAAAACGTCATCCTGGGATAGCAGGGCTGCGGGTTGGCCAAGCTGGACTCAAAGCGAGAGAAATGGCTCGTAGGGAAGAGGCGAAGAGGTCCTTACTGTTTACTGCAACCTCGTGGTGACTGGGGTGCCTGTTCTGATAGTCCCTGGGGTGCTTGGAGGAGCAATGCTCCCATTGTCTCCGGAGGCACCAGGCTCCTCAGAGGTGGCGCCCTGGGGCCATAACCCTAATTTCTTTTTAACATTCACAGCCAGCTCAACAGTGCTTGCAGATAAAGACCCCAAAGATATGGAGCCACTTTCTTAGTGAAAAAGAATTGAGGCTGTGCTAATTCCACTGCAGAACAGAGCACAGTATAATACATTCCATTATGCATTTATTCCCTCTACTGTAGGCATATAAAATAGGAACAGCCCCAACGTCCATGCTCTCCTCCTCCAGCAGTGCCCCTCCCGCACCCCCGCCCATCCCCCATCCCACCTTCCTGCTTCAGGGTATTCCAGACTGTGACCACCAACCACTGGACCACCGGAGGCTCGTCCCCACTGCCTCCGAGCACTCTGACCCCAGCGTCCCACAGCAACTCTTACATATGACTGCTATTTATGGAGTCCCCTACTCTCCGCCTTACCTCCATTCTCTCATTTAATCCTCACGCCACTCATATGAGGCCAATACTGAGAAGATAAGGGAGTGATTTATTCAGAATTAGTCTGTCCAGAATGCAAACGCAAGTCCAGTGGGACTCCAAAGCATCCTTCTCCGCCCCACCCTTCTTTTGTACACCCAGCTCACTCAGCAAACACGCTCTCTTTTTAACATTCAGTCACATGTTCTCTGACCCATTTCTCTTTGCTTCTTCTGGCTCAGTTTTCTGATAGAAAGTCCTCTCTTATTTTTCCCATTCATTTTTGCTTGAGTTGCTCTATAGGTGAAGAAGAAGTACTAGGAAGGTACCTGTCAAAGAAAACAAAAGTTGTGCCTTTACAAAGTAAGACTCAACAGCACTATTCAAAGATTGAGAGATGCCCAAAACTCCTCCAGAATTTCTACAGGAATGTGCATCCACTTTCTCCTGCTTCTTAAATGAAATATTCTTTCCTTAACCATCAGCAGTAAGTTGTATGATTTTCAGCTTAGTTTAGTTTTTGCTCCAAAATTGTGATACCTCAGGTTGAAGAAGACCTTGGCAGGCTGACCTGGGAACCTAACCACCAAACATGCCATGTTAACTCAGGAAAAAACTTTTTCCATTAAAAAAAAAAAAACACAATTTAGCTGGTGATAGTTTGTAGAAATGTAGGCTATGGAAATGTAAATCTATAATATCTCTAGTGAAAGTTTAAGTCAGTACAGCAACCTCCCTTTTCCCATAATCTTATACACCAAAGGGTCATCACTTATTTTTCTTCCACAAGAGCAATTATTGAATTGTGTTTATTCTCTTATTCCTTTCGGTCACCTGCCTGGTTGCTCAGTGACTGCACAGGTCATGCTCCTTCCCTTAGTTTCCTGTCCCCCCTCATTATTTCAGCCCCCCCTCTGCCACTGACGAGCTTGCCCACAGGATGAAGGGGTTGGTGGGGGGTGCGTGACATTATAAATAATTGAGAGATGAGATGAGATCCAGGATTTCATTGCTTATACCCTGACTTTTATCCCTTAGTTTGGTGTTATGAAAACATACTTTGGCATCCTTAGAAACCACGTTTTGTCATCAATATATTTTTATAAAGGTCTCGTTAATTTATGAATTCAACTTGTACTTTTCGTGTACCTTTTGTGGTGCCCCAAAATGGCACTTGCTCAAAAATGGAGTTCTAGCCTAGGATTTATGAGAACTGGATCCCATTCTGTTTCAAGACCATTTGTGTGACCTCAGGCAAGAAAATAATTCTATAATCCTCTCTATGAATAAGACACAGTGGCTTTCTTCTAAAAGAACCTAGTCCCTCAGGTTTGTATTTATTTCGGCCTCTGCCCTCCTAAAGCAGTTTATGTGGGGAGATTAGATGCACACGTGAAAACAGAGGACACATCAATGCAAACTATAATCAAACTCTAAAAATTGTCAGATATCTAAAAATGCTATTCCACATCGGAAACTGGTTGTCCCTGTGGGGTAACATACTTGACAGTAACTTAAGGGAGGAGGTGGGATTTAAGGTAAGTAAGAGCATGGGTAGATGTGTTAGTCTGTTCAGGCCACCATAACAAAACACCACACACTGGGTGGTTTAAACGACATGAGTTTATCTCTCATAGATCTGGAAGCTAGAAGTCCAAGATCAAGGAGCCAGCCAATTCGGTTCCTAGTGAGGGCTCTCTTCCTGGCTTGTAAATGGCAGCCTTCTCATTGTGTGCTCACACGGCCTGTCCTCAGTACAGTGAGTGAGAATAGAGTGAGCAAGTTCTCTGTTGTCTCTCCTTATAAGGAGTAATCCTGGGAGATCAGGGTCCCACCCTTAAGACCTCATTTACCCTTAATTACTTCTTTAGAGACCCCTTCTCCAAACACAGCCAACATATGAATCTGCCAAGGGGATACAAATACTCAGCCTGTAACAGTAGGATGTGACTGAGGAGTATACGGGAAAGTGGTCAGATCAAGGACAGCACAAGAGAAAATGAGGAGGTAGGGAAAGTGTGTGTGTGCGTGCGCACACATGTACGTGAGAGGGCTTTAACTATCTCTGAACAAATACTGAGCACCTGCCCCGGACCAGTCACTGTCCCAGGCACATGGGCTGCCCTTATGGATTTATTTCTAGCAGGTGAAGATACACATGAATACAATAAGTCAATTACTTAATAAATGTTATTATATGTGTAAAAGTGATGAGTACTGTGAAAATAAAAAGAAAGTAGAACAGGAAATGGGGGTTAGGGGTCGAAATGGTCAAAGGGAGAGGTTAAGACGTTTAATTAGGGTAGTCACAATAGGCCTCCTTGAAAAGAAGAGAACTAAGCAAAGATTTGAAGGAGTTCATAGAGTAGATAAGTTGCAGAAAGCATTCCGGACAGAGGAACAATAAAGCAAATGCCTAAGAGGCAGAAAATTCTTGACATTCAAGAAAGAATGAAGTTGCCAGTGTGGCCAGAAGAGAGTGAGGGCAGGAGCTGTAAGAAAACTCAGGGTGGGCCCCAGAGGCCACTACCAGGCCTTTGGAGGTTACCCAGTCCGAACTGGGAGCCAGTGCAGGGTTGGACCAAAGGAGTGTCAAGATCTGACCTTTTAAAGGCTCACGCTAGCTGATGTGTATAGGGCGGAGCTAGGAGGCCAGTAGTCTGGCTTATTGCAATAAGCCAGACAAGACATGATGTGGTTCAGACCAAGGTGGTGGCAGAGGAGGCGGGCGCAGTGATCTGATTGTGGATATGTGTTGACAGCAAAGCCAAGAGACTTTACTAACAGATTGTGAAAGAAGGGGAAAAATCAAGGATGATTTTGAGTATTATGCCTATTATACTAGATCATTTCACTATAAGTTAAAGCACTTCTACTTTTTCTGCCCCTACTCCACTTCTATTACTTTATAGGTGAGAAATGTAGGATTCAGAGAATCTCAATGAAGTCTCTATGTTAAAGAATTTTAAACAAAAATTGTTTCTCTTTGTAATAGGCAGTATAATTCCATCTTACATTGGTTTAGTGTACTCTGTATTATTATATAAGGACATTCCCTGCTCACTCTGAAAAACTGCAACCCAGTTCTCCCTAATCTCTTTCTTTTTCTCCCAAGCAATTGCCAACATCCAACGTGCTACATATTTTCTTTATATATCTTGTTTATTGTCTCTCTCTGCCTCCACCTCCTCGCTAGAATATAAGCAGCAATTTTTCTCGGTGTGTCCACTGCTGCATCTCTACTGCCTAGACAAGTGCCTGGTATATGATGGGTATCCACTATTATTAAATGAATGCATGCATGCATGTGTGAATGTGTGGAAGAAAGACGAGAGAAAGAGAGGGAAGAGGAGAGGGAGGAAGGGAAGGAGGGAGAATAAAACTGCATTAGGAGCACACGTTCCACAGTAGCCTTTGCCTACAGGACAAAGAAAATTCAAACTTTCTGGCTTTTTAGGTCTCATATACCCACACACATATACAGAAACAAAATAATAGAATAATAATGAAGAAATAACAATAAATTAAATGAAAGAATTGCTAGTTTTTAAAAACGAAATTCAACTTTTATATATTCATTTCCCATACATGATACCGAGTCTGGGCACATTCTCTTTACTCCAAAAGATTTGAAATCCTGCCAATTTCCACTGGGTGGGAAATGAAAGCTATGGCAGGAGTTAGACAAGCTATGATAGATTTTTTTTTTAATGATCATTGAACCAATAAATCAAGTGACACTATTCTTTCAAATAATGCGGAACTATCGATATCAGCAACATTTAGTAGCTCAGAATTCTGAAGCCCCTCACAGAAGAAAATGTGCCCTGTGCTTGTGTATGAACTGAAGAAGGAGTAAAATTCTGGGGCACAAGGTCGTGACTCAGAAAGCTGCCTTTCCAACCCCCAGGCCCCATTAATCAAAATGCAGTATAGCCAGTAGGCATGGGAGCGATTTCCTGCTACTGAAACAGCAACCCTGCCTGTAGTAACTCTTCTAGTGTTGGAAAGGGGTTGGTCTGTGTGAAGACCAACCCTTAAAAACGGTAAGTGAATATTTTTAATGAAATCATATGCAATACATGTACCTCAGTTTGCAGTTTACACACCACGTTTTCTTACCTTACCCATCTAGTGGGCTAGGTGGAGCACCCTTCCCCAGGTAAGAGGCAAATCACTTCAACTCTGGAGACTTTCTGTGCTGGGTATCTTCTGTTTGCCTCTCCAGACCATTCTCCTCCCTTCACCCCCTCCCCGTTCCCTGCCCTCTGTGCCTGGGAAGCCATTGACCTGCAACCAGGACCCCCTGGGCTTCTCTGGCTTCTCACCAGTCCCAGCCAAGGCAGAGATACTGGTAAGAGGAGGGAGGATGGTGGAGGGTAATCCCCGGACCTTTATTTCCCCTTCCTACCAGGTCACAGTGAATGAGCCTTATCCCTCTAGACAAGCCACGGTTCCCTTCTGGTGGCATCCCTGGGTTCTAGACTTGACCCCGACCCCGAAAATGCCCAGAAGGGAGAGATTGCGGATCCCCCTTGTGCTTTTGCCTTTCCACCACACTAACCAAGCCCAACAAGTTAAATTCTTCTCTCTATGATGCAAAAACTGAAGAAAGACAATTTAATCTGAATCAGGAGGATATTAGGATTCTACAGTAGCAACTGTCAAACACAAAAAGATCTTTGGGAAACCAGGTGTGCAAGCACAGTCCTGTGCTCTGACAGATTCCATCACAGCAGTGGAGACAACCTGACATGTTCCTGCCTGAAATAAATTTTGTTCCTTGATCAATGTTCCTGTCATATCAGGTTGGCCTGTGGAAGAGCATTACTCTAAACTACCACGTCTTCTCACGATTCCACTGAGACGGCAGTTTAGAAATTTGTAGGACAGTTGACTACGGCTAATTCTGGTTAACCGTCTTGATTTTAGTTGAACTGTATAGGATTTGTGTGTCAAAACATGATTTGTTCCCAATTTAGACAAAGGCTCCAAGTTCGGTGTGTTTGATTTAGACTATGAAAGTGTTAAACACATGACACTGTGAAAAAGAACAGGCCGCACACCTGGATCCTTCCATTTCCCTGAGACGTGCCCTTGGGCTCTCCTCTCTGGCCACAGAAGTTTAAAGATAAAATTCCACGCAGAACATTTTGCTCTCTTCCAAGGAGTAAAATGAGAACACCACGGGGGAAGGAAAACAGCTTTGGCCAGAGAGGAGCCGTGTGAGGGTCAGAGTTGAGAACAAACCTCAATTTGTCCAAGCTGTTGTTATAGATTTAAAATATATAGCCATGCAGTATTTTTGGCTGATTTCCCAGGGGCATATATGCTCCAAATTCCTAGCCCATCTATCAAGAGCTGCAAGTTGTTTAATGTTGCTTAAGACACTTTGAGTGTTGCCAATTCATTCTTCCCTTCAGGGAGCATTTTTCCCCTTGAATGTTTCCATCTTGGCTTGTTTGAGTCAAAAGCTTTAGAAACACATCAAGTGCTTTCGCTCTGGGTGTCACCACACCCTGACTGCTCCTCCCCGTTCTATACCTCACAACATATAGAAATGAGTCTTTTCATTCGTCGCTAACTCACAAAGACTTTAAGGATTATATTTGTTCCAGATACTAAGCTTAGAGGACTGAGGCAAGTGGAAAAGATCAACAAGTCAACACAAAACCATAATCCAAGGTGATTATTGCTCAGAGATTTAAAACAAAGTATTTTTGAAATAGTTTTCAACAGTCTTCTCCTCAACTAAATTATGGGCACTTCTCAGAGATTTCTGCCTTCTTAGACTCTTCGCTGTGCTCCAAATATAAATCTCTCTCTTTTAGCTCACTCTTTGCCAGAAGAGAGCATTATTCTCTATTCTTCCTAATGGATAGGTCTAGAAAGTCTAAGTATGTTTTAAACAAAGCTGTTAATTCTTTATTATAGTTCTGTCATAGTCCCCATATGATCAAGGCCAATTGGGAGATTTTTGACTCTCTTCTCCAAATAGCAGCTAAAGACACACACCACAGGCTATGGTGTTCATTCAAGACGAGAGGTGCTCCTCCTGAAGGAGCAGAATATTGAAGATGTGAATTCAGTTATTTGCTCCTGAAGCAGAGAATTCTTTCAAAACAGGAAGGAGTGGCAGCTAAATGTTCTTTCAGTTAAATCTTCCGAAAGTATAAACACAGGAATTTCACTTCCTTATCAACTTATTTACTACAGCGCCTCTGACAGATAAAAGAGGTGATCTCACAGTGTTCATTTGGATGGGTAACTATTTTCCTGACCCTCTTGCAACTGGACATTTGGAATATGTTAAAGGAAAGAAAAAGTAATGCCAATTCTGTAGAACAATTATGGAGAAACTGCCAATTGAGCTGGCATTTCTTTATAAACAGTTGGCTTCAAATGGTCCAGAGATTAATCGACTGGGAGCGGGAATGGCCTCATCAGCTTTCACCTTGACGTCATGAAACTACTATTGCTTGCTCTTCCCTCCGTTAAACAAAGATTCAGAGCTCTTGCTGAGTTCATATCCCTATGTCCAGAGTCCTCATGTATTTAAATGTCAGTGCCCATCCAAAGAGACTGCAGTCCTATTGAAGCAGGAAGAGGGAGAGCAAACAGATGCTTATCTGCAAGCCCAGAGGAACAAACTGCTCCCTGGGCTGACTCTGAGTCTGCAGCCGAGCCAGCTACCACGAGGATACCGTCTGGCAGGACGCCATCGTGTGGCCCTCTGTGGAGGCCCGGCGCCCTGAAAGAGTTCATTCACTCCACATGGGTGAGCAATTTCCTCCCAAGTGGCTACTCACCAATGGCAGACCCAATTACAGACAAGATTGATGGGTCTGCCTGGTGTACTAAATCTACCTCAATTCTTTTTTCTCTTTAAAAAAAAATTCTCACACACAAGAACTGAAACTCTGGGACAAATCTTGTCTCAAATAATGGGATGATTTCTTTAAATGGAAGAGAAAAGGAAACTATAAAGAAAGCCACAAGAAATATTGCAGAAAGTGACTCAGGAAGCGCTGACTTCCACACTTCCCTCTTACACACACATACATGCCCACACGTGCACGCGCGTGCGTACACACACACACACACACACACACACACACACACACATACACACACAAAGCACAGCAGTTCTGTGGGAAAAGCCATGAGCTTCTGCCCAGCAGGAATCCATGGCTCTGTGTGTTCTCTCTCTGGCTGGGTCCTGCAGCCTGGGTAAAGCTAAGAGGATGAGATTGCCTTTCTCCCATTTTATCTGGAATGATTCCTTGGTAAAGCTGTGTTGGAACCCCAAGCCCTCTGAATTTCACGTACTAACATTTTTCTTCCAGGGCTGGCTATATAATTTATGGGGCCCTGGGTCAAATGCAATTGTGGGCCTGCTGTCCACAAAAGCAAGAAAGGAGATTTTTCTTTCTTTTTCTACCTCACTTTCAGCCTGTTAAGAAATACCTTGACAGCTTGTCAAGGTATTTTTTATTTGCTATTTAAATAGCAACAGAGTGCAAGAGAGAACTTCAGGACAAATGGAGACCTTCACAGATGGTCAAGGCCTCACCCCACAATGTGGGGTGCATATGCTTGATTCCAACCCTCGCTCCACCTACTCCCACACCCCCACCAGAAAGGGAAGACAGCAGCTATAACTGGGCAGTCTTGGGGAGTGGGAGGCAGAGAACCCAACCAACAAAAGTGATGGGAGACAGGAGCATAAGTAAATCAAGACTCCACAACCCTGGTGACCACAGAGCCCTAAACCCCAAGCATGAACCCTTTTCTGAGCATGGAACCCTGTGCACTGGTCACCCACTCATGAAGCCAGTCCTATTTTTGTCTAATACAGGAAATATGGATATGAAGGTAAAAGGTACAGGAGTTTCCTCAAACATGTAGGTTTATATAAACAGAGGATATGCACACACATGAATTTACGTGTGTGCAACCAGCTCCTCCCTGCATTGTTTTCTTAAACTGATTGCTCAGATGCGGGATTACTGAGGCAGAGGTATAAACATTGTTTGGGATCGTGATGATCGCTGGCAGATTACTTTGCTGCAGGGTGTGGTGACTTCCAGCAGATCCCAGCAGGACAGGTTGACTATATCTGGTTAGGCACTAGGAGGT
The DNA here is from genome assembly GCA_004027375.1 of Macroglossus sobrinus. Classification (NCBI taxonomy): domain Eukaryota; kingdom Metazoa; phylum Chordata; class Mammalia; order Chiroptera; family Pteropodidae; genus Macroglossus; species Macroglossus sobrinus. The sequence goes on along the minus strand of PVKZ01001378.1, from coordinate 132,286 downwards.
AAGGAGGGTACTGATGGCTGGTAAACAGTTTTGTTCACTTAATATTTTTTTAAAAGCCTAATTTTATTTTTATTGGGTTAAAATATTATTTTCTGTACTTTTTGTATGTCTGAAATAGTTTGCAATTTTTAAAAACCATCAAAAATTTCTAAAACTTATGATCTTCAGTGATGTCCTGCAGCAGACATTGTTTTAAAATGTAACTTTGCATGTTAATTTTAATGGACAGGTCTGTGTCCAGCAAAAAGGAAGAGGAGAGGGGAGGGGAGGGGAAAGAAAAAAAGGAATAGGAAAAGAAAGGAAAGGGAAGATTAAACCTCAACAGGAAAGCGTCTTCCCTGAAAGTTATCATTGTCAAGTGCAGCAATTGGATCTCACTTGTCATTGTATTGGACAAACACATCTGATCCCATAGTATACATTATCATTGTTCATCAGAAATCTTTTATCACTTGCTGATTTTACTGTAGTTACTTTTATGCATATTTTATTTTCCGTTCTTCCACCCTCAGACAAATCATAAGCCCCTTGGGTTTTATGCAGCTTTGTTTAGGACAGTGATAGGTACATAGAGTCATCACCAGACTTTCTAAAAGCATCAGGAAAATTCAGACAGCTTAAACATGTTGAGGTCCCTCATCCTATCTCTCACCCCCGTGTGTGGCTCTTACTAGATTTATGAGTTTCAGGTAGAATGATATGGTAACTATGAATTAAAAGGCAAAGACACAAATCCATAAATATTTGTGATTTTACATATATGCGCATACAGAGATACAAGAGAATGACATTTTGTGAAATTTCAGTACCTGCATTATTCAGAGCACGCAATAGTTGCATTTTTACACAAATTATTTTCTAATTAATATCTAAACTCAGGAAATTTAATATGTAAGTAATGGAAAAATACTTTCTAACTCAGCAAGTAAAACTATGTATATATTAAAGGTTTATAATACATTATATATTAAAAGTTTACAAATATAATGAAAATAACAAAAAATCAAAGTTAAATATATCTATATTCAGATATTTCAAAACTGAATACTTTTCTTTTTCTTAAGCCAGATTTGAAATCAATAATAATAAATATAGACAACTTAATGCAAAACATTTTACAAATGGAGAAAAATATTTTTAAAAGAGATTCACCAGACAATGCAGTTACTCGGTACAAGTGTCTTGGACAGTAAGAAACTCCACATGTAGGTATAGATGTAGATACAGATGAAGTGGACAGAGACATGTTATGGATAACTCAAAGGGTTAACATCACTGTGTTCTCTGAGAAGAGGAGGTACTATGTCAAAATACTAACATAAGAACAGAGTTAATTGAGCATTTATCATATGAACGGTATTCTGAATTATTTCATTTGGATTATTTTATATAATTCTCAGAGAAATCCTAACAAAATAGAGAAAGTTGTTTTGCAAAAGAAGGAACTGAGACTCAGGAAAGTGAAGTAAGCTAGTATGCAGTGCAAACAGAATAGCAGGAGAGTCCAGCCTCAGTGTCTACTGTCAGTCTGCCTCCCAGGTGTTATTAGTAGATTCACTGTCCTTAAAGCTTGGACCAGGCCACCAACGGCATCATTCCTAAGAGTCCAGCTTGTAGGGTTGCCGTATTTAGCAAATTAAAAATACAGGACAGCCAGTTAAAACTGAACTTCAGAGAAACAATGAATATGTTTTTAGCATAATAATGACCCAATATTACATGGAATAACTTTTATTAAGAAATGATTCATAGTTTAGCAAAAATGCAAATCAAACAGGGTGGCCTGTATTTTATCTGGCTTGTCATCTCCCAGTACTTCTGAGTGACTATCACAGTTCCTAAAATGACATCAATGTGGCTTTTTGAAAAAGATAGAAGAGTAATTCTAGGTTGAAGTTGGCATCAGAGACAGGATAGACTCTGTTTCCATAGACAAAATCTCCACTTAATAGCAGCCAAAATGAACATCCCTCTTAAACTCACAGATTGGGTGAAACAGCCCCATCGAACTCCTCTCCTGTAAACCTTAATCAATATTTACAGAATGAGGACCTCCCAACCTTCAGACTTCCCACCTTATAAGTAATAATATTTCATTAAGTTGTTCTTAAAGTCAAGTGAGGATACGTATGTAAACATTTACTATAAATGCCGTTTGAGGATTCATGTTTTTGGACATACGAATTTGAAAGTTATATTATTTTCTTCCAAGAACCAAGAATAAATGCTTTTGATCCAAGCCACTTTCAATGAATATATAAACCAGGAAGCCTAATATTTAAACAGATCAAGATAAAAACTAACCTACTTAAAAGTATATTTTTTAAAAAGAAAGATTTAAAGTTTGAAATCAACTGTAAAAATCACTTAGCTTATGTTCAGGAAGTACAAGTATAGCCCTTTATACCTGATACATGTATTCTTTATTTCCATTTTCATGAACTGTTTTTAAAAGATATGATATTAAAAGCAAGTCATATTATTAAAAATCATCTTTTTTCTCTTTTTAACTGAAAAGTTACCAAAAACAATTACATAGAACAAAGATTACATACAAACTGCTAGTAGCCAAGAGTATTAAATGAGAAGAGAAAAGTAAATATGTATATACATACAGAATGATAATGAAACAATGATTACTGAGTTACTGTTTTAATTTACCATTATATTCAAATATTTGCTCAGATTCTTGGTTTTTAGAATCTTTTTATTTTTATAAACCTCCCCTAATCCTGCAAATGAGAATTTCAGACTCATTTTTTTGTTCAGACAGAAACATTTTTTTAAGAAAAAAAAAAAACACCTCTAAAGAAAAGTTAATTGAACAGAAGACTCAAATATTCAAGTTGGATTGATTGTCCGAAGCAATTTGTTCCTCAAATTTCCTTTGTGTATGCGCAACCCTCAGTCTGACCAAAATCAGAGTATCTGAAATATAACTCTTCTGAAAGAGTCTGAAGAAACTCTAAGGAGTTCAAAGAAAAATGATGAAGATGTAGCATAGAGAGGAATAATTGAAGCGAGGGGACCTTCCTGTAGTCCAGAGGCAGCTGAAAAAATAGGGTTGTAAGGGAAAGAATATAGACCTTTTAAGGCAGGAAATTCTGATTCTTGTCCTGGCTCCACTACCAACTTGCTGTCTGACACTGAGCAAATGACTCAGTCCCTCTGAGCCTCTGGTTCCCCATCTTCAAAATGGAGACAGAAATGCCTCACAGGGATACTGCAAGGAGGAAATGAGATAATGTGGGGGGAAAATGCACTTGTTTAAGGTTAATAAGTGATCGTTATAAAAAATGCTCTTAGAACATTTGTAAGAGAGTAAAACCTAAAGGATGGATAAATTCTTTGAGGGGCGATATTATAGACAGAATTCAAGAACTTACTACACAGGAGTTCATTCAGGTGCAGGGAGAGGAAATAGGATGGAAAAGTAGATATAAAGTCCAGAAAAAGAACTATCATTCCAGAAAGTTCCAGGATGGGAACAATGACTCAGGAGAGTGTAAAAGAAAGGTTATGGGTTTGGAGGAGAAATTCAAGATTGGATGTGATGGAGGAAGGTTCCCCAAGTGTCAACCAAACCAAATAAATGTATTCTATTTGGACAATTTTACATTTTGCAACAGCTTCAAGTTAGAAACAGTTGGCAGATAGTCAGAGAGGAAATCATGTCAAATAAAATCAAATTATGAGTACAGTCTCATCTCTTCTTTCTGCTGCCTTGCAGATAAGAATATGGGATGAAATCCCAGGCACCACATTCCCCAAATGCCAGTGGATGCATATGGGTTCCTTTGAGTGATTTTCTTGAAGTTCTTTCCCCCACTTGACTTAGGGTGAAAGGGAAGTATTCCCTGCCCTCACCCCAAGATGGGAGTTATCCCCTCAATGCTAAAAGTGTTCTCCAGAGATGTGCTCCTATTGGTCTTGTCAATCTCCTCTTTAATTCATAAACTTTTTAAATATAATCTTTTATATGAGTTAATAATGGCAGACCTAGATCACTCACTTTGCAAATCCTACAAAAATGTTCTGATAACCTCACTCTAGAATGTAAGTGTTGGAACCTATTGTTTTATTCTTGACTTTATGGGCCTCTGGCAAAACTAAGATATCAAGAAAATTCTCAATTAGCATTCCATTTCATTAATATATGTTGATAGAAAAAATCTAAAGGAACATGTACAAACCTAAGTGATTATCAGGGAAATAGGGGTGATCACGAGGGACTTCAACTTTCTACACAACATGGTTCTACTAACTTCAAAGTTTTTGTATGTGTATTTCTTACTTTTGCATTAAGGAAAAAATCATTAATACGAATGTCCCCAGGATCCTGGGTTAAGGTATTCACAGGGAATGTTTAATTGAATATGAGGTTTCAAGGAAAGAGCAGATTCTGACTTCAAGCCATGGTGAATCTATAGGTTCAAATGATGACATCAGTTCCCTGCCCTCTCCCCCTTCAATACTTGGCTTTGTTTTCCTCTGAGCTGGCCTCATTCCCAGGCAGACTGTCTCCACGGGAAGCAAAGACACCTCCCAGAAATTCCAAGTTCACCTGGTTTCTTGGTACTCAAAGTCAGGAATAGGGAGAGTCCTTCCTTCATAGAGTTTATACTAATCTTTCCCACCCCAAAGATCCTCAGTGGCCCTGCTAAGACCTCAGGATCTGTCTCTGTGCCCAGGGAGTAGAAGGCTGATGGCCAGCCTGAATTAAGTGGCTACCAAAGGGTGGGTGAGAAAAGATCCATCTTGACTGAGGGAAGAAGGAAGACAAGTAAAAAATGACTACCACCTCAGAGACTCCACATCGATAGGGAGCATTTATGGACTGCTGACTGCATGCATGGTGCTGAAGATCCTTGGAAATCTAGAATGTAAATTGAAAGTTTTAGTTTTAAGGAACTTCAAAGATCCAAGATATGATGGCATATATTCCACTTTGTGGTGATAATGTTTATTACATCAGTAGTTCCCAAATTTTAGCGTGCACCAGAAGCACTCAGAAGTCTTGCTGAAACACAGATTGCTGGCCCAGTAAATCTGGGGTGGGGCTTTCAGATGTCATATCTAGCAGGTTCTCAAGTGATGCTGATATTGTCAGGACCACACTTTGAGAATCACTGCCCTACATCCAAGGGTTTCATGAAGAAAAATTAGATAATGTAAGTAAGGTGGCTACTACTAATTTGAATCTCTGGTTCAGCAGGAATGGTAACCTTACTTGGTGAATGAGTCGATTCAGCTTCTGCATCTCTATCAGTGATGGTCTTGAGTTTAAGAATACCCTGAAGTCTGTTGATGTATTCTTCACAATTATCAAGGGTTTGGTGTTCAAGGAAGTCTAATCAAGGGTCCACCCTGAAGAACAATGCGATTCGATGTTAAACACTAGTTCTCTGAAGCTAAAGCTTGAAGCAAATGGCCCATCTTGACCTTTCCTCACTGCTGCTCCATTCAATGAAAAATAATGCAAGTCTTGGCCAAGTCAAGGACACAATCAGAAAGAAGCCAGCAAAACAGGCAGAAAAGACACCAAGCGCTTTAAATGCAAGACGCTTTCATCTCCAAAACAGCATGTCCTTTCTCTTGGGTCCGCCCAGTGTTTCTGATGGAAGTGAAATTCTTCTCTGGCGTCCAAGAAAGATTTATGACTGAAAAAGAACAGATTTTACCTGGCAACGGGTGCGTGCAAGTTCGTTCTCTTTCATAGCAGGCCCAATTGCTCTTTACTTTGCAGATGCTAATATTAGACCCAGTTAATCATTGCACATTCCTTTTATTAGGTGAGGAGCTACATTCTTGAAACCACTCTCAGGAAAACAATCCTTTACTTCCAGACCACCCTGAGTTGTAGACTTGGGGTTTCGGCAGCGGTAGCACTGCTGAGCCATGTGGCAGACGTCTGGGCAGCCCAGAGACATCTGCTCTTCAGCCTCAACCCTTTGCAAGTGGTTCAGGAACTTCCTCTTTTCTCGTCCACTTGGCCCAAGGTTGCTCCTTCTATAAACATGCAGAAGGTGTTAGTACCACCAGAGTATCAGACTTTATTGCCTCTTTCCCCGTGGGTAAAGTAGCCTGTAATGAGGGCATGGCTGTTGGAATAGGATGCATTCAATATATTTTTATTTGAAGGCCCTAATTCAGACAAGTTAGATCCATCTGAGTTATGTGCAAAATTTGAAACATGAAATTGTTAGACGGTGTTCAGTTTCATTAGTTTTCAGTGACTACGTCTTGATTCTCATAGTCATTTCTAAGTTGATTATTGGCAAATTAGTAGCCAATTTGCCATAGAAACATTGTGGTTAGATCCTGAGCCAACCTCCAGATGCTTCCTTAACTCGTTTGGTGCCTGAAGAATAGCACTCCACTAGTACTACCGTGAAACCTCATCACCGCGTGCAGTTCTGCGTGGGAAATTAGAACATCCCAGGTTCCAACTCAGGTCTTCAAGAGGTGGCTGCTGGGACCCCTGTTCCAACCATGGTTGCCTGCAGAGCTCTCAGCCCTGAGATGGGGATCCCAGGAAGCAGAAAGGAGATTCCAGGGGAAGACTTGGGGTGACACGGATGCCTGGACTTCAGCGAACGCTGGCAAGCAGTAGCAGTCATATGCATTTTACGTGGTGGTTCCGATTCTTACTGAGTGACAGTTCCAGTAGAAATGGGGAGTGAGGGAAGAGGACGAGGAAAAGATGGCCCCTCACAGAAGCAGTGATGCCCGCAAGGAGATAAGCCTCCGGCTTGGACTCCAATTCACAAGAAGAAAAATAGTTGAGAGTCTTGAATGAGGAAATGATTCACATGCTAACCACAGTGGAACTAAACACATGTTGCCAACAAGATCCTTAGGAGGACAGCTTCACAAAAAAAAAAAAAAAAATTGACACATCAGTTCGAAACATAAATACTTCCAAATTGCTTCAAAATCATTTATTCCCTTAATGTCTTTTAGCACCTGCTTCCCTGCCCACCCGTTTCCATTATCAGACTGCACCCAGTGACTGTTTACTGAGTACCTACTCCATGCCAAGACCAACCTCACCTATCTACTGTTAGTTTGCACAACCTGTGAAGCATTTGCTGTGTTTCTGAAAGAAACTCACTTGCCTCCTTCTTTCCCACATAACACCTTCTAAGCCCCTCTTTCTCTTCTCGTTTTCTCTTTCTATTACCTAAGATTCACTCAGCCTGACCAGGCTTTCTAGGCGGCCTTGTGGATACTCCTCAATCTAAAATCCTACTCCTGGTCATATCCCAAGTGCAGGTAGACAAGATCCCACCTGCTCCCAGGACAAGGGACCACAGCCTGACTGAAGCAGGATAAATGAAGCCTGCCTCTATTTCTGTCTGCATTCTGTTTTCAAGGCTCTCGTAAGACTTGCCCCTTTTCTTCTTTCTTTCCTCCTTTCTTTCTTTTCTTTCTTTCTTTCTTTCTTTTTCTCTTTCTTTCTTTCCTTCTTTCCTCCTTTCTTTCTCTTTCCTTTTTTTCCTTCTTTCTTTCTTTCTTTCTTTTTCTTTCTCTTTCATTCTTACTTCCTTCCAACCTCTATCTGTGAAACTCTTAAATTCTGCTAAATAGTGTGAAGGAGCAGGAAGATGTTAAGTATTTGCATGCCCAACTGACACAGAGGAGAAATGCACATATTAGGCTGCTGGTGATGAAAACAGGAATCCAGAATTACATTCCCAAAAGAATTTCACTCTTCATAGGCTTGCATAGATGGCTCCAGCCTCTGAGATGTCATTTACATCTCACAGCGTTTACTAAATTTGTTTCAACTGTCTCTCCAAACATACTTCTCTGGACCATAAACCGTTTCCGGTGAAACTTGAATAATATGTGGTACAATTCCTGTAACTCTGTGAGAATCTTAGACAGACTGTTCATCCCTAAGCAAACCTCTCTATTGAAAAGATCATGTTTGCCACACTGCAGTCAGTGTATCACCATCCTCCTTCCTTCTGATAATCATGACGGTCTGTATCTCCCTAAAATAGTGGTTACTGAGACCCTGCTCGCCACTTTTAATTTGTTGCTCCTTTACAGACACATTTATTTATTAAACTATGAACACGTCCGAACTGCATGGGGCCAAACGTTAGAGAAATGTTAATAACATTTGATATTCTCAGCCTTTCCCTCAAACTATTTCTTTTAAATAAAAAATCTTCCATTCTAAAATTTATGTAACAGCTAAGGCTTAGAGGTGACTTCTCCTAGAATATTGAATTTTAGTTGGGGATCGTGTAATGTGGAATTTCAGGGAGGAGCGTCGAGTGTCAGTCTGAGAGCTCTGAGAAGGCAGAGGAATTGCTCACTGGGCCACTGCCTCCTGGTTTTCCTTTTCACGTGATCAAGAAGGAGTTAGCAGGCAGCCTGACCACCTAAGACAGAACTTCACCCGCAGGGGAGGCATCAGCTCTGCCTACACCTCTCCCGGGACATGGAGAACACGCAAAGGCAGGCTCTACTTTAAGCCCCGTGGAAGAAAGAAAGTCTGTCTCCTGGAGTCTAGCCAAGGAAAAGAACATTTTGTTAATCATTACTCATTATCAATTTGGCCAAAGAATTGTGGATTTTTTTTTTTTCTTCCATCTGGGTGGCACAGACTCTGGGCAAATTTCATCACATCCACAGCCAGTTTACAGTTCTGGGTGGTTCCCCTAGGGCAGGAACTCTCAAACTTGTTCTTCTGAATTTCCATCTTAAACCTAATAGACTTGTCGTTTTCAGTCATCCTCTTGACTTGATAAAATAGAATTCTCCATGCGTGTCTTCAGAGCTTCCTGGCAAAAATTAAAAAAAAAAAAAAAGTTTCTACAAACTATAATTTTCATGTATATTTACCATAAAATGGAACAATCATTAAAAATACTTCTGTGCATTTTTCTGCTCCTGTCACCTGGTGCCATAGACTCGCGGGCCCAGCTTGCCTTTGGGAAGAGGGGATTGCTTTGCAATACTAGTAGTGTGTCTAGTTTTTCTTCCTCAAGATTAGTTATTCAAACAATGACCTTCTTTGATTTAAACAAGCCACACTGGTTCTTCTATCTTCGACAAATGCAAAAGTCCAGCAGGAAATCCACATTTACTCTTGTGGATGACAGAATGCGTTATTAATGACAGTAAATCCTCAGAAGCATTTAGAAACAACTGAGTCATGTGTTCACCTCTTATAATGGTCCTGGAGAATGGCTCTGGGGAAAACTGAGGCAAAATATCATTTACTTGGATAAGCAGAAAATAATAGCTAATATTTCATTTCATTTCCTGAGAGAGAGGACGTGGAAAGACTGATGCTTCCAGTCCTGATATAGGGTACATTGGGAAAAGATTAAAATATTCCGCTTAGAACCCACCACAAGGCAAGATTGTCCCTATTCTAAGTAAAAGGCAGTTCGTTCAGGCAAAATCGAATTGCACTTTTCTAGAAGGTAAATTTAAGACAGCATTTTTCAAACTTTCATTTTTACTACAACCCATAACAAAAATATATTTTTACATTATTTACACACACATACTGCATGCTATGAAATCTATTCCATTCTATTTAATTCTGTTTCGTTCTTTCTCAAATGCTAGCTGTGACCCACAAAAATGATTTCTCAATCCACGACCCTCAGTGTGAACAAAACTCTTACCGGTAGAGGGTAAAGAAGTGAATTCTTGTCACAAATCCTCTCACTTCAACTGGAGACACTTAGAATTTCCCATTAAGGACGTCGCCGCCTTGGCTAAAAATGTTCTCTCTTATTAAAATTTAAATGAACCCTGAATCAGAGATTAAACCTGGTCCATAAGGTATATTTTTATGCTGCTGAGTATATTACATTGCATCCTGTCTCATTATCACATCACAGTAGAGAAGGGAGCTCAGGTTGGATGAGGGAAAAGAAGGGAGTGAGAACATGCTTCTGAGGAAGGAGTGGGTAATGAGCTTCTTCTGAGGTTAGGGCACCTAGACCTTTGCCCTCCCCATGAGAAGGTGGATAAAAGCTAGACCGATGCCTCCAGCTGCCCCCTCGGCTCCTGCACACTTGGGAAGTGCAGAGCGGAAATGGAAGGGACAGGACCAGAGCACCCTCCGGCCTGTGGGGGCTTCCACCAGGCACTGGAGCAACCTGAGAACAGGTGGCCACACCTGGCCCCACATGTTTCCCCTCACTACACTCTTCCTCCCTCTGGGAGTGCTGCTCCCATTCCTCCCACCTTGCTCACCCCTTCCATTAAGCAGTTTCCTGCTGTGCCAGCCCTTCTCTGAGCTCTCTCTGCCAGTACCGCTCCTCCATCCTTTCAAAGCAACCTGCGCATACGTCCATCAGAGCACGCACACAGAGGCACGCTGAGCGCTGAGCGTAAAGGCTCCAGTCCCCAGCACTGTGACCGCGATGCCCCTCACGCATTCGTTGATTCTTTTATTCACATGACAATTAGCATATGTATTAGTATAGTGCTAGAAGAACGCTGGGCCAAGCGAAGGGCCTGCAGTGATGAACAGCTCTTGTAGAATTTATTGTCTATTTGCTAGTGTTGCCAATTTATTAATGAGTTAATGTTTGCTGAATGAATGAAGGGATGAAGAAGTGAATAAAAGAACCCTATGCTACCATGTATTATCTCACCACTTCACCCTCCAAGTCCGTCCATCCCAGGACAGTTTTAATTATGAAGAAGTCCTTATACGGAACCAAAGCCTGTTTCCCAGAAGCCCCTGCGTATTAGTTCATAAAGAACAGGACCAGCCAATGACAGCCGCTGTGTCCCGGGCCTTCTCTCTAGCCTAACTAAACATCTTCAGTGCGTTCAGGGCTTCCTCAACAGATAGCAGCACTAATGTGGAATGGTTGGAGTTGCTGCAGCAGTCTCCTTGCTTCCCTCAAAATGCCCTTCATTTGATCTGTAAGTGTGGCCCCCCTAAGTGTGACCCCATAACAGAACGCCAGCCTCCAAGCGTGCTAACTGCTGCACCTGAAACTGCAGCTACAGACCTAGCCTGCTGCCACATCGGCTTCTCTGAAAAACACGTTCTCTCTCCGACTTAATATTATCATTGACCACACAATTATGCTTGGACTGCACGGGGTTATTTACCCAGAAACTCCCTTTACTGCTTGAAATTTGGGAAGGGCCCTCCTCTTTCCCTCCTCCCCATAAGCATACTTAAATGGCTATTTGAGAACTGCCCTTTTGTACATGATTCTGTTGCACCAGCTCCAGAAGAGCCCTTATGAGGCTTCTTATCAGAATCCTTCCATGGAACTTTTCTGAGCCTCTCTCAAGTCTGGCAGCAAAAGTCAGAAGAGGTGAGGCTCACAGCATTTAAGGGCCAGAATGCTGCCTGGGGCAGAAGGATGGTCTGTAGCAGAGAAGAAACCCCAAGGAGAGAATGCTGGCCAAAGAGAAGTGAGGAGACCAGAACAGAGAGAGCGCCCCAGGTCTTGCGTCCCTCGTCCCCGTTATCCCTGAAACCCAGCGGCCTCCCTTCCCTCCGTCTGGTTGTTCTTGGATTCCGAGAGCCAATAAATTCCCTTTTTTGCCTTTTTGCCTAATTCCAGTTGGATTTCTGTAAGTTGGAACCAAAAAATTCCTGACTAATACAACCCCGGATTGTTCCTTCCTGAGCGCTGCCCTGTCGTTCCTAAACCAAACATCCGCATCCTGTCCTTACGAGTTTTTTAACTCGAAGGCAGGATCTTCCGTGTACGGCTGCGGAACGTCACCTTGCTTTCTCTTTGATTCATAATTCTAACGTAGCCGGTCACAAGTTTGCACACGCTACTGTCAGTTGTGCAAAGAAAATGTGGCTTTTGTAAACTTTTGGTAACAGAGGAAGTCACCCTCCTAAGACTCTACTGGGTGGCAAGAAAAAAAAATGATTTTCCAGTGCCTCGATCAAAAAAGACTTAAGCCGAAAGGAACTGATTCAGTTATTTTTAGTAAATTGTTAGTTTTTTGGAGCACTCCAGTCCTCCTTCTTCAAGATGTGGGAATCATGAGACTTCATAATGATGGAAAAGAGAGGCCTCAAGTCCCAGCGACCTCCTCTGGTCCTCGCTGGTCTGTACTTGGAAGGAACTTGTCCCATCCCATCCCCGAGGTGTCAGGGGCCCCATCTGAGTCTTAGGTCTTCATACTGGCATCCGCAGCTGCATCAGTGGCTCTGGCCATTTGCCTCCGGTCACAAGTTAGTTCATCATATATCTTGTCAAATGAAAACAAACCTTGTCTTAGGAAGGAGAGACTTTATTCAAAAGGGTGGTGGTGACGGGGGAAGGGCTGCCTGCTGCAGTAGAAGGAGGGTCTGTTGTGATGTGGGGGACGCCTCGACCATCAGCTCTACAAGCATCTCAAGCGTTCAACAAAAAGAGCTTTTCTTTTACAGAGAGAAGCCAGCGGGCCAAAAAGAACGGTGTGTGGGGAAGTGGGGGGGAACCAGTGGTGTGATGGAGGGGCAGATCAGAGGCTGCTTCACCCTGAGGCCAGCCTGTTCTTAAGAGGAGTTGTATGCTGCCTCGGGCTGAGGTGAGCCAGGGTTCAGAGACCTGGAGGAAGGAGAATGTCTTCCTAACTCTAACTGAAATTTGACTAACAAGTATTTCGTTCCCTTTGATCAGTAGACAAAAGCAATTCAGCTATTTATGAGGCAAAAATGGGAATTTTGCAGGTTTATGTCTGGCTTTGTGGTAGGCAAACCAGGTGGCAATGAGAGTCGTATCTAGGTCATGTGGGGGAGGGTGGTTCTTTGCAGCGAGCCCTTTCCGGAAACACAAAGGAATGGGCAGTTTCTTACCCTGCGCTTGCTTTTCAGGATCACAGGGATCAGGTGAGGTCCAACATCGGCACTGTGAGCCTTTGTGTTCACTTCAAGCCCTCGCAGCATCTCCACGTGCCCTCCCTCAGGTACGTGAGGATTTCTTGGCTCCGAGAATGGCACAGACAGATCATGGGAGGCTGAAGTGGTGCTTTGGGTCCATCTACAAAGCCACCTGTCAGTGATACACCACATTGGAAATGAGGGCTGCCCAGCTCATTGTGAGGCCAGTTCCAGAAGTTTACAGGTTACCACAGGCTACACCCAAGAGAACTGACTAATCATCCCAATATGACTGGGATTCCATACACCTATCTGGATATTCTGCAGCCCTTGAATTGTCGGCTTTGAACAAGGTCCCTAAGTGCCCTTTCATCTGACCTTTATGTCCTACTCGGGCTCCTTTTCCCTTCCCACAGCCCTCTGAGGTTGCAAGGCTAGCTCTCCTTCCTTCCTTAATGGGAGAGGCTTCTGTGACATCATACCTAAGTTCTCTCTGCCCTTTTACTTATATTAAAACTCAACGATCAAAAATGTTACCAGGAGCTAAAGAAGTTTAGAAAACCTATTCTCTCTCATCAAAGCCTGTCTTTCAAAGTATTGTCATCTGTGAACTTAAAGCTTCTATTTCAGAATTTATAAGTTTAGCATTGCCTTTGTCCTTGCATTCCTGCTGTAAAAAATCCTGATTTCCCCCCAAGTCAAATAGATGCCTCTTGCAGAACAGGAGGTCACATATGAGGAAATTCAAATACAAAAATTATTTCAATATAAATCAAAAATATTATTCCCCATTACAGTAACATGGAAATAAAAATGGAACCCAATTATGTCATCCAAATTATTTGCTAACACTCTGATCTCACTCACCCAAAAATTTAAAAAACTTGTATTTTGTACATTCATGTAGTCATTGATAAAAAGGATAAAATTATTGAATGAGACAGAGATAGAGCCTGGAGACGCACCACTAGAAATAAGTTTACAGATTGATAGTGGGCTACAGTGAATATATTACTTGCCTGGAATTTATTTCTGTATTAGCCCTATATTCCTGTATTAGGTAAATGATTCATTTAAGGTTGTAGTGGACAGACCCTAAGGTGACCCCAAGTGATCCTCATCTTCTGGCATTTATGCCCTTATTTGAGTGCCACTTGTAAGTTGCTTCTAACCAATGGAATATGGCAAAGGTGATGCAATGTATCTCTTCTTGATTATGTGAAGTTATATAAGACTATCTTGCTAGAGAACTTCTCTCTTGCTGGCTTTGAAGAAGTAAATGGTCATTAGAAGGCCTATCTGTCAAAGGGATGAGGATCGCCTCTAGGAGCTGAAGACAGCCTCTAGCCAAGAGCCAGAAGGAAGCCAGGCCCTCAGTCTCACAGCCAAAAGGAAATAAATCTGTGAACAACCTGTGAGAGCTTAGAAGAGGATACTTCTCCAGTTGGGCCTCTGGATGAGAATACAGACTGGCCAATGCCTTAATTATTGCAGCCTGAATCCAGAGAATCCAGCAAAGCCTTGATCAGATTCCTGACGCTCAGAAATAGACATAGCTAGTACAGAATATATATATTATATAACATAGTACATAATAGCAAAATAGTAAATATAGTCTTAAGACACTATGTTTGTGGCAATTTGTTACATAGCATAGAAAATTAATACAGGGTCTACTGTGAGGAAACAAACTGTTCGGACACATGCGTGCCTTGTTTCTGATGCCTGCTCCGGATGACGCTGCCTCTTTAAGCAGGTAGCCAAATCACTGCTCAAAAGAGCTAGAATCTAAAATCCATCCCATCAAATTACGACCAGCAATTCCCTTCCCCTCTCTGTTGCTTGTTTGTTTGTTTGTTCATTCGTTCGTTTGTTTGTTTTTAAATCTAGCTCAAACCTTTTCCAGTGAAAGAAAAAAGAACTTACCCTCAGCCAGCTCTAAGGAACTCAGCGTGGAATTTCTCTGCACGGTCTCCACCCCTAATAACAGACATTGCTCAGTTATTGCACCGCTGTCCTGACCTCTGGTTAGTCGGAAGAGCAGAGCCAATGTTCTTAGAAGTAAACCAGAGCAACAAACTCATGTGAAATAATTTTGTGGGTCTCCATTTTCTAATGCTACATAAAGAAAGGCTTTGAATAGTGCAGGATTCTGGGAAGAACCATGGCGAGTATTTTCTAAGATTTCAAAGTCAATGGGGTATATAACTGAGAACATAAATTCTAAAACCATCATAAGCTGAATGTTGGAAAAAGAGAAGCAAGTGTTCTTTTCAGGGTGAAAAAAAAAAAAACCCTGCTCATTAGAGCCTTAGAATGAATCTACTCTTACAAGCCTAATCCATGAATAAACTAAGAAATAGAACTTTGCTGAAAAATTCCTCCTGGATTTACAAGTTGCTATAAGTCCCTAAGGAGTGGATTTTGAGCTATAAAGTTGCCTGAGATATACAGGTCTGTACAGAGTAATTGGAAACTGACATCTTTCCACAACAAAGATACTACTGATACCAAAACTCAGACCCATCTGGCTCTCTGTCCCCTGTTAGTTTGGGTTGAAGGGCAACTTCATGGTTGCTGGCTGGAGAAAGAGGGGATTCTTGAGGGATATGTGAAAGCTGAAGAGCCGATCTAGATTTCTTAAAAACCTGGGACTTGATATCGCTTAATTTTTATTTTAAAGTGATAACTATAAATGATCTAATAATATTCAGAATTCTTAATTACCTAGATATTGGTAACACCAGAAAACAAATGTGCATATACCTTTATGCTTCTCGTCATATGAAATAACAATGCTAAAGATTCCAACAAAAATAAAGTGTCAGTAAATGCAGGCTTCATTTTATCTTCTATTCTGTGCTTTTTTCAATTGCCCATAATAATAGACCAAGTTTTTACCAACTCTTAGATTTTGTAATGAACTCAGATAAACGTTAAATGTGCTGTTTTGGATAGACATCAGTTGAAAACACGGTCACAAAACTGAACTATAGGAAGACTAAGCTGAGAATGTTGACTATCATGCAGACTATACAATCTCTGATGCTAAATCCATTTGTGAAGCCTGCTTTGGCCAAATGCAACATTCTTTTCTTCAGCTGATGAAGGATCTAATTTGGAAGTACAATAGGAGATAAGAAAATGATCTACTTTGGGGGCATAAGAAAGCCTGGTCAGAGTAAGGATATTTTATCTTCTGTATGTTTTGATCATTAGACTAAATCAGAAATCCAGAAGCCAGTTCTTGGTAGTGATCTTATCAGTGATCTTAGACAGACCACTGGGTGCTCATCGGGTGGAGAACTTCAGAGAAATGTTTTGTGACCCTCAGAACACTTCAGGATAGGATTCAAATCTACCTGTGAGTTCAGTCAGACTTTCTAGTTCATGTTCAAAAATCCAATAAAAGAAAAATTTTAGCAATTTCTCTCACTATTTTAACTTACTTATCAAACACTCATTCACCCAGGAATGTTTTGATGTCCACCTATATTCAGAACACCTTGAATATTAGGGAGAGCAATTTGGGGACAGAGAAAAATAAATCAATAACATAATTCCTGGCCTCTAAGAATGACTGCTCTAGTGGAGGAAATGAGACACAGTCACACCCAACCACAGTACAAGGTAGAATGTGCCATGAGTACAGATAATATGTAATGTGAGTTCAAAGGAAGAGAGATTGAGATTGGCAGGATTCATAAAAAAAGTTCCAACAGTATTTATCATTGATTCCACAATATGGAATACTCAGAATATCTTTTTTTTTTTTTTAGGCGAGGCAACCCTTGGTTGACCTCACAGATTGCAAGGACCTCGTCAGCTTACAATCCCTTTATTTTTTATTTTTTACGCCTGCAGCACCTGGTCTTTTAAGATGGTCTCCTATCCAAGTATTAACCAGGCCCGACCTTGCTTAGTTTCCAAGATCAAATGGGATCGAGCTTGTTCAGAGTAGCATAGCCATAGACAAGAATACTCAGAATATCTTAGAACCAAGGATCTCAGAAGTAGGAAAATTTTTAAAAATCATCAAGTCCAATTCTTTATCCCATGGGGTTTTTACTTTATTTTTAATTATAATGGATACACAATATTATATTCATCTCAGATGTACAACATAGGGCTTCAACATTTATACACTTTAGGAGCTGATCACCAGAGTAATCTAGTAATCATCTGTCACCATACAAAGCTATTACAATATTATTAACTCTAATGCCTATGCTATACATTATATCCCCTTGACTTATTTTACAACTAGAAGTTTGTACTTCCTAATCCCCTTCCCTTTTTCCACCCATCTCCCTACCCTTTCCCCTCTGGCAACCATCAGTTTGTTCTCTGTATCTATGAGTTTGTTTCTGTTTCATTTTGTTAATTTGTTTTGTTATTTGGAGTCCACATATAAACAAAATCAAAATGTATTTGTCTTTGTCTGTGTGACTTATTTCTCTTAGCATAATACTCTGTAATTCCATCCACATTGTCAAAAATGGCAAGACTTCATTATTTTTAGTGGCTGAGTAGTATTTCATTGTATAAACTACATCTTCTGTATCTATTTACCTATCAATGTGCACCTAGGTTGCTTCCATGTCTTAGCTATTGTAAACAATGCTGCATTGACCATAAGGGTGCATATATCTTTTCAAATTGTTGTTTTCATTTTCTTAGGTTAAGTAGTCAGAGGTGGAATTCTCTGGATTGTATGGTAGTTCTATTTTTAATTTCTTGAGGACTGTCCTATAGGTTTTTAAGTGGAGATCCATGGGCTGACTTCAGGGCATCCAGACCCTCTACACTGCTTCTCATTCTCTGTCTCCTTTAGAGACTCACCCTCTTCTATCCTGTCATTAAATATTGAAGTTCCTCAAGGATTCATCCCAGGCCCATTCATCTGTATTCATGACTTCAGTAGCTATATATATATATCAATGACTCCTAATTTATCTCTCTGGACAAGATCTCATTTCTGCATTCCATATATTCCACTGCCTACTTGGCATCTGCACGAGGAAAACTTAAAGACATGTTATACTTAACGTGTCTAAGATATACCTCATAATCTTCCACCTCAAACCTGGTCCTCTTTTATACTTGCCCCCTATATCCATCGTTAAACCCCATCTCCACACACCAAAACTAGACTAGACCATCTTTTTGCAACTCACATCTGATCATGTCACACTTCTGTTCAAATCTTTTAGCAGCTTCCCATTGCCCATTAGTTAAAAATCAAACCTTACACAGGGTGTCATGGATTTGGATGCTTTTGACTGCAAATAACAGAAAATCCTCATTCAACTGGCTTAAATAATAATGATGTCGCTAACAAGCAGTTCTTAAATGGTGACTCATCAACATCTTCAAGGAACCAGCTTTCTTCCATCTTTCTTCTCTGCCATTGAATTTTTTTTTTAATATTCCTGATTTGTAATCACCACAGTTTTGGTCATGAAGGACATATTTTCTTTCCATATTAATCTCTCCATGAGTTGTTATTGAAAGTGCCTTCATTTTGTCCTTCATTATGTTGAGAGCACTTTAACGAGATATTTTTAAGTGTGAGTAGGTAAGGTGCACATATTGTTGCTTTACCAGGGTACACAATTTTGAAAACTACCACACCACCCTGGTCACATAACCTCTTTGTAAGGCATCAGAAGCTAATGAGTTTCAACGTCAGAAGCATTAAATTGTTTTGGACTGAAACGTTTACTAGTATTTGGTCAAGCTTAGGTTGGCACATTCGATTGCCTTTAGGCTAGGTCTCAATGAAATAAAATATTCATCAATTGTGAATTGTAAATTCTCCCCTTGCCATGTATTTTGCTGTGTTGAATGAGTGTGGGGCTGTAACTCAATACATAGTAAGGAAATAAAAGGAAATGTAAGAAGTATGATTTCTTATTTAGAGCCATGAATTAGAGAAGAAGGACACCAGGCAGAAAGGCCTCATAAGATGCTGTCCTTGGAAATGACATGATGCTGACAGGAATGTAGGCTGCCAAGCTAAATACACCAGGTTCTGATCCAATGTCACATAAACTGCCCATAAAATTTGATAAGCAAGAAAATCATTTGCAGTGAAAATGACATGTTGCCTGTGGTCATTATGTAAACCCAAGGAGACCTTTGTGGCCTTCCTAAGAAGCCAACCACCCCAGCTTGAGGAGAGACCAAGGCTTAGAATCAGGAGGGAATGGATTCCTGTAGTTCTAGTCTAGTCTAAGAATATAAAAGACACAGCACAGTGACTCTAGCATGAGCTTACAGAAGAAAAGCAGAAGCCAAGATGAAATGGTCTTTCCATCATTATTAGGAAAACACACAGAAGACTGTAGGGAGAGCTCTATAAAGTCTGTATAATGAAACCAGGTGGAATTTGGTGGCGAACATTAACTGAGTGATAATTTTGGATGAAAAGCAAACATGAATGTTTTCTACTCTTGATCAGAAAACTCTAAATTTATTACAGCCTCTTTGCATTTCAAAGATCATTTGAATCTCCATCTGCCATTGAAAGTTGAACTGAGCATCCAGAGGTTGACTGGTCAGGTATTTCCAAAACATTCATAATTCCAGGGATCTTATGAAGTACAAGAAAGACATTGCCGTCTATAGCCATGCCACTTTGAACAAGCCAAATCCCATCTGATCTCGGAAGCTAAGCAGGGTCAGGCCTGGTTAGTACTTGGATAGGAGACCCCTAGGAAGACCAGGTGCTGTAAGCATAAAAAATAAAAAATAAAGGGATTGTAAGCTGACAAGGTCCTTGCAATCTGTGAGGTCAACCAAGGTTTGCCTCACCTAAAAAAAAAAAAAGGAAGAAAGACTTTGCCACTTCATGCCCATTAGGATGGCTAATATGAAAAATAAAGTAAATAACCAGTGTTGGCAAGGATGTAGAGAAACTGGAACCTTCGTGCATTGTTGGTAGGAATATAAAATGGTACAGCCGCTATGGAAAAACAGTATGGTGGTTTCTCAAAAAATTAAAAATAGAACTATATGATCCAGTAATCTTACTTCCAGATATATATTCAAAAAATCAAAAGCAGTCTTAGGGAGATGTTTGCACACCCATGTTCATAGCAGCACTATGAACAGTAGCCAAGAGACAGAAGCAAACCAAATGTCCATCAAAAGATTAATGTCTTACAACCAACTTTATCCACCAAAGTTATCATTTAGAGTTGAGGGACAGATAAAGAGCTTTTCAGACAAAAATCAGCTAAAGGAATTTATCACTACCAAACCAGTATTACAGGAAACGTTGGAGGGACTTCTTTAAGAAAAAAAAAAAAAATGTATCAAAAATAGGAATAAAGAATGGTAACAACTACATTCCTATCAATAAGTACCTGAAATGGAAAAGAATTAAGTGCTCCAACCAAAAGACAGAGTAGCTGAAAGAATAAGAAAACAAGACTCCTACTTATGTGCCTATAAAAGACTTATTTCAGATTAAAAGACACACACACACTAAAAGGAAGGGGATGGGAAAAGATATTGCTTTGATGGACCTAGAAGACTAAGAGAAAGCACTACCTCTTGGAAGCCAGAACACAAGAGTGGAACAGCCTGGGGGGGAGCTGGGGGAGCAGGTGAGCCATCTAAGGGCGGATATTCATGGTTCTTTAGGTTGAAGCAAGGTAATTTTTCAAAACAGTTAGAAACCACATGACAACAAAGAACTGAAAACAATCCCAGCCAGTGGGTCAGAGCCTAAGACACAGAGACTAGTAGTCTGGACCAGTCTGGAATAGAGACCCCCATTCCCCAAGAGGGAAGTGTGACCAATCGAGATTTAGGGACCCGATCAGGTGGTTCAAAGCACAGCAAAATACATCTGATGCCCCATCAAAAAGCTCTTCCCAGGAGCAATACAGACCATGCCAGACAGAAACTTATCTTGCCTCAGAGACCCTGATTCAGGCCTTTGCCAATGCCTGATCCTTCCTACTGAGATTAAGAAAAGACATCTATTGTTTACCTCTTTCGATCCACTTTACCTCAGGTTGCAAAAACTTCATTTCTGGCAGTACAGAAGATAGGATTACCTAGAAACTGCCCACAATAGAACAACTAAACGTGCTGGACATATATAACAATAATTCCTATAAGTACACAGCTGAGCTGACCAGAAAATCAGGGGAAAGCTCCAGGGACCCAGAATGCAGAAGGAACTGAGTGAACACCACAGTGACAGCTAATGTCATGGCCACCTCAAGTCTGGGAGAAGACTCGGAGGTCGCAGGAAATGGCACCACACTCTCCTGTCAGGAATCCAGCTGCCACTTAAAAGGAGAAAAGGAACATGCAGTTACAGTAAAGACAGAGCTCCTTATCAGTAATGCTCACCCTCCTCAAGCAAGGAATTCCATGACTGCCCTAGAAGGTAAATGTAACGAGGTCATTAGCCCTGAGACAGCTCATTGACATGCACCCAGAGTAGCCGTATGTTCCCTGGGAGACCCCCATTGGCATTGCGGGCTGTAAATTATGGTCATTCCTAAGAGGTAACAAGAGAGGTTCTGTCAGCTGTGCAATTACTTTGTTTTGGCAGGACACTTTGGAGTCAAGAAAACATTGGCTGGAGTTCAAGGCCAAGATTTTGGATCAGCTGCCACCATAATTTTTCAGAAATGTGATGACTATTCCTCAACAAATAGTTTCCTAAGTAGGCTGCAGGAATGTCTCCTGTACATGTTCAAAAGGGGCTTAAGGAACGAAGCCCCTGGGGATCTAGCAGTCCAGCCGAGTGACCATGGGCTTCTTCAGCAAAGAGTGAGAGGTCCTGGTTGCATCAGGAATCCTCCTCACCAAACATAGTGAAGGAATTAAGAGAATGGCTTTAACTGGCATAGAACATGCCCGAACTCTGTATCTTCTGCAGGAGATATGAGTACAGCAATGTGAAATCGATCAAGGTTATCCAGCTAGATGTCTCTTCTTCGCTGAAAGTTCTGTGTTAAACTAAACAATGTAGGCGTCCTACACTCGGTATTACGTGTG
This sequence comes from Macroglossus sobrinus, assembly GCA_004027375.1. NCBI lineage: Eukaryota > Metazoa > Chordata > Mammalia > Chiroptera > Pteropodidae > Macroglossus > Macroglossus sobrinus. The sequence goes on along the minus strand of PVKZ01001378.1, from coordinate 110,436 downwards.
GATGTAACTATAATGAAGAGGAGAACCGTGTGAACATCTGAACGACCCCCGACCCTCCAGACAGCCACTGCATGCCCTGTCTTCATTTCTTGCCTCAACATAGTCCTCCATTTATCTATTAGATAGCATCACTCATACTTAAAAAAAAAAAAACAGGGGATCATTGACATATGAATACCCAAGTCTATGGCTTGGCATGGAGAACATTCCCTGCTCCATTTCTAAGCAGCATAACATTGCATCTAGACAGACACTCTATTATTAACACTATATGTTGTGGTTGTCACGGGAAACATTTACAGCATACCTGAGTTCCTGAGATAGAAAAACGATAAAGTTTGCATGGTGGGAGTCTGGGTGTGAAGCTGAGAGTCAACTATGGACTCAGAAATACCATTACAAAAGTTCAGATGTGGAGGCACTGAGCTTATTTGGCCATTCACTGGTAGAGAAAGAAAAATACCTGTCCTTCAAGGGCAGGAGCTGGGCCTTATAAAAAGCATCCTATAAAGAGGAGGCAATCCATTAACTTATTACCAATTACTACATATATGTTATTAATTTTATGGGATAAAATTAAGCATTAAAAGCACTTAATTTGCTCTATAAGAGATTAAAAAGAGAGAGTGGTGTTTCTCTGAGAGTTTTAGCACAAAATGGAGGTCGATGCCGGATTTCTCGTCCTGTTTAGAAAATTTACCTTCATCATTCTTGGGAGAGCCTGTAAAATTTCTCTGCTCTACTACGAGTGTGCTTAGATTGGTTCTACATTATAAATATAATATTTAAAATGTCACAAGAGATAGTATTATACAAACAGGTATGGACTGAAATCTTACTGTATTTCAATTGATTCTCATTGAATTGCAATCGTTCCTCACTGAATTTTTATTTTCTAAATATTTTATCGTTTCCAACTTTACCGCATGTGCCACATATGGATTTGTGGTGTGTGGGGTGGAAGCTGTAAATTTAGGAGGAAGTGAGGGAGATCTAAAAGGTTCAACAGCACAGCTTCCGATGGTGTGACTCTCATTCTTTTGTGGCACCCTCCCCTTCTCATCACCTAACTTGCAATGCATACACAAACCTCACTAAAACACGGAAGGTTTCTTATGAGATAACGATTTGGAAAGACTAGCTGAGGCCAGCCATAAAAGCATTTTTGTATTTGAAGGATTTCTCTTACAGGAATCAAAATCTTTGATCTCCTGGCAGGGCCATTATTAAGCTGGGAGGATCGTCCTAACGTTCAAGGTTCTTTTTAGGGTCTGAGATGTTCTTCAACTTCTAGCATAAAAAAAAAGTGCTAGCTAGGCTTTTGAAGCCTGGGGCTTTAGTCCTGGGTTTACTGTTTATCAGCTGTCAGATTTTGAACAGATCATTTAACATCTCAGAACTTCAATTTCCTTCTCTGTGAAAGAGAAGCGTCATTAATGGATTGAGTTCTGGGTTTACCTGGAAGGAAGAAGAGAATGGTAGACAGTGGTGTGCTGATAAGCACTTAACAGACAGGTCTGTGAAGGGAACACACCATGGTTTACAGTGTTTGTTGATTTCCATGGCATGAATACCCGTAGATGGCCCATTTCAAGGGACCATTGCAATGTCGCTGAATGTGGAGCTGAGAAGAGATATACAGAGCACACCATAATTTTGTATTTCCATATGGACACTTTACCAATAGATTAAATATAAATAACCTCAAATGCATAGATAATAGTAAAATGTAAAAAAAAAATTAGAAAGTGATGTTCTGAGTATTTATAATTTTCTCTTCAACAATAACATTTAGTTGCAAGTTTATATAATTTAGTTTTTTAAGAATGGCTGTGTCCACCAAGCAGCTCACGAAGCAATCGCACACAACTGGTGGCTTTGGCGTCTTTTGCATGGCAGATGTGAACCAGGAATGGCAATAGTTCGTAAATGAAGTCTGGCAAAGGCTTCAGGCCAAGGCTCACTTGAATGAGAAGAGACAGGGTCTTGGGTGGGTGGGAATGAGAACCGAACGCAAGAAAAGTATCCACACCGATGCAGGGTTTTGGCATCAGGGGCTTTACTTCTCTTCAGTCAAGACAGCTCAATTTAGAAAAGACATAAAGTCATACAAAATAATGTTTTCATGTTATTATTTGGAGGGGATACACTAAGTAGAAGTCTCTAACCTGCTGTGGCATTATTAACACTGTCATCACTGTTGTTATCATTATAAATTGACGAGTAGTGATTTGTTTCACTATAGAAGCTGCTTATCGCTGTTGCTCAAAGTGCAACACAGGAGGCTGGGTTTTTTTGCTTTTTTTTTTTCATTTTGTTTTTAGAGTCAAAAGGAAAGTTTATTAGAAAAGGGGTAACACTCCACAGACAGAGTGAGGCCTCCTCTCAGAGGCAGGGCGTGAGAGGGAAGTGGGAGGGCAGTGAGTAGGGCTGGAGGTTTTGAGGCACAGCTGTGAAAACCTCTGACGGGAAGGCAGTGGTCTGGGTCGTTTGCACTGCCAACTGTTTTGGTTTGAAGGTGACTTGTTAATCACTCGACTAGTCAGGATGTGAGGAGGACAAAGAGAAACCATTAGCATCTGGGCTGGGGCACGGGTTGCCAGCAGGGTTTACTGAGCAGGTATCTCTAAGCCACTGGGGAACAAAAAGAAGGAAGGGCTGGCCCGAGGGTAAAACATGTTCTCATGTGACGGTGAATACACGGTGATATCACGTCTGCTTCCTCGTGCAGCAGACTGGTGCAGTGTTTCCAGACTGTTGGATTTCATGAATTTTAATCATTTTTGCCAACTTTTTATGTTGCCAAGTAAAGACATAAAAGAAAAGCCTACCAACTAGTATCACTGCCACTTAATAGTAGAAAAGGTATTGTTGCCACCTAGACACCAAATCACAAAGTTATGATGTTAGAAAAAAAGTCAGTCTTTAAACATCGAATCCATTTGTTTGTGAGATGTGCCTATTATTGTCTTAATTTTTCTTAGTTCAGCACAAACTGATAAAACTCCCCCATTGACACCAGCCGGCAGGTGGTATTTGGGAGACTCTGGGCTGTAGTCCTAAATTCTGCTGCAAGAGCACTCTTCGTCTTCCATCCCAATTGATGTCATAGGGCAGGAGAGACAGCGGATTAAAAGTCAGGAGGGTCTTGGAGTAAGGCACTCAGGGTGCTAGGGCCCCCTGAGTGTGCCACTGCTGTGATTCAGAATGGACGGGCGCTGGGGCTCTGGGGCCGTATTCCCCACTCTTGCGCCCTGGCGCTGCCACTTCCTGGTTGGGGGGCCCGGGCAGCCTCTTAAGCACTCTGTCTCAGAGACGACCACGGTGCCTGCCTCACGGGGAGGTAGAGGGGACTGCCTGAGACACAGCGCTTTGACCAGACCTGGTGGAGGGTCCCCAGCTCAGACGTGAGCTGTTGTCGTTGTTCTGTGCCAGGAACTTCACATCCATGAACTTCACATCCACAATCTCGTGTACGCTCCTGGTGTCCTCATCTATGAAATGAGGATGAGGTTTAGAAGGATGCCTACCTCCCGCAAAGCCCATGCCAAAGAGAACCCAGGGCCTCAGTTAGGGTGGGTCTTTACACCTAAGGACCTGAGGCGCTAAGCAAGGCCGCCTCCTGAAAACAGTACTAGCTCCCTTTTGTCGAGCTTCTGCTGCATAGCGGGCATCGCTTGAAAACACTACAAAGGAGTTACTATTTTCCTAATTGTACGAAGGGAGAAACTGAAGCTCGGAAAGACCCGGGGTTTCCTGAGGTCCCATTGCTAGTAAATAGAAGAACAGGGATTTAAGCTCAAGAGTCCTTCTTGTGGGAGGCCATTTAAGAATATCCGAGTTTTAAGGAAATTTCAAAGCAGAAACATTATAGAATGAGCATTAACATTATAAAAACTAAGAGGGGTTTCTTTGGGTAATAATTCCTTTGATCCAGGAACTGTTTTATTTTGGAATCCCTTCATATTTGATAGGCTAAAGGGAGAGAGACAAATCTAAAGTGTCAGGGACTTCTTTGAAGACCTGCAGCTTGGAAGTTATGTTGAAGGAGAAATAAAGTGGGAATAGCTGAGATGCCTCTGTCAAGTTCTACGTGATTGTCCGTTAACCATACGCGCAGAGTTTGCAAGCCCCAAAGCCCTCACAGAAATTCATGAAGAAAGCTGGATGTGCTGGCAGATTGGAGAGCATTTGCCTCACCCAAAGGCATTCAAACTTTTTTTCCCAAAACACGGGCTAGCCAAACGAAATGCATCTGCAGACCACCCAGTCATAAACCCTGAAACAATAAATGCCACAAATAAGATAGGCTGGACAGGGACAGGTAAGGAGGGACTGGGGTGTGGGCTGCAGGTAAAGCATGGACCCAACTTGAAAGCAAACGGTTTTCCCAGTGGCAGGAACACTGGGCCTAAAAAGTAGCGGGCAGGAAAATGCAAGGAATATTGAGTGGGTGACGAGTAAATCAATAAGTTAAGTCACACGCAGCACAATTTGACTGAACCAAAAAAATAGTGAATAATAAATTAATAAAGCATGACTGAGGGCGTAGGGCTGTGGACGCCAGGCATCTCGGAGTGGAATGTGATCTGGGAGGAATGGGGTCATTGCAGGTCGTTGAGCAAGAGCGTGACATCATCAAGGCCATGGCTTAGGTCATGGGGGTCAGATGAGGACAAGAGGAACACTCAGAAGGAAGGAGAAGAGTGAGGTGCCCTCAGCCACCTCGGGGGTAAGGCCTTGTTTAGCAGCAGTGAAAAGGGGCGAGATGGGACTCTGGATGTGGAAGGTGATGTGGGGAAGCCAGGTCTCCTTAGAGCAGCCGAAGGTTCCCATCGTCCTCTGGGGCGAGCGCTTCAGCGCGGTCGTTGCCTGGAGTCAGCGGCCTGACTTCAAACCCCAGTTCTGCCACTTAGTAGCTGGGAGCCCTTGGGCCAGTTACTTAACCTCTCTGTGCCTCAGTTTACTCACCTCTAAAGTGAGGGAGACGACCATAGCCCTACTTCATGGGGGTGACAAGTCAATATCCATATATGGTTAAATAAGGGAACACATGTAAGGTGGGTGCCCTGATCTTCACATCCTCTCAGTAAATAGCTACCGTTATTGAATCGAGGAGGGCGTGTACTCTTGCTCATTTTACTTCTGAATAAAATGCTGAGAATAGTCATAAAGTGGTATTCAGTTAAGATCCCAAGTGGCAAATTCTATTGAGATACAGTCTCTTGCTGGATTTTTTTTCTGAAAACGTAAAATATCTTCCACACCCTCCAAGACGCTCCTCTGGGGAGAGCCCGGGTCTTCCCCGCACAGCTGGTTTTTCTCAAGCGCTCTGTGCAGCTGGCCGGTCCCCCCCCCCACCCCCGTCAGAGGGCACAGCCGGTGCCCCCCACCCCCCGTCAGAGGGCACCCAGCTCCGGCCGCTGCACTATAGGATGCCGAGAGGCTGGGACAGGTCTGGAACGCAGCCCCGCACATCCGCTTGCTTGGCCCGCTCTGACTGAGGGAGGCCCTTCTGGAAGAGTGGTTTGTCTCTTTCTGGTCTGTGGCCTCTGGGCCTGGGGGAAGAAGGCTTCCATAAGTCCCAGGAACTTTGTGGCTTCGATGCAGTCATTTCCCACCGGCCTGCGTGAGGCCTAGTCTCTCTCAGCCCACTGGAGTAGTGGTGGGATCAGAACCCCCTTTTGTCTACACTGGGAAGTTCCCCCCAGCCACCAACAACACCCTTTGAGAAGCCACTGCTGCACTGGGACAAAATCTCAGCATTCTCAAGGGAGACCCGGGGAGAGGCAGCCACTGGAGGGAAAGGTGTTCTCTAGGACACACGAGGGTCCTTGATGTTGTGGGGGAAAGGTGCTGCTCTGACCAGTCACAGCTGCTAGCATCCTCTCCCAGGGGGGTGCAGTGCAGGGAGCGGTTCTTAGGGCCGGAGGTGTGCGGCAGGTGTGACCCGGGTCCAGCTGTGGAGCCTCCACTCTGTGCAGAAGACGGATGTGAATGAAACTGCTCCCGCTGGCCCTCTGAGCTCTGAGGCAATGCGGCCATCACTGCCCCACCCCCCTGCGCCCTTGTCTGGACCCTTTGGAAGCCAGACAGTGTACAGAAAAGGGGCCTCCTCCTCATCATCTCTCATCTCATTCTCCAAAAGGGAAGGACTGCTTGTCCTCAAGCCCAATCGTCCTGAAAGGGCTCAAAAATGGCCAACTGAGGGTTTTGTCTCCTCATCCAAGGAAACGGGAGAGTATAATAATTACTCTCTTGAATGCTTCACTATGTGCTAAATTTGAAGTCTTCACAGTAGCCCCATGAGGCTGGAACTATGATTATGACCATTTTCACCCAGTCTGCACAGCCACAAGCAGCAGAGCCAGGCTATAAACCCGAGGAGTCTGGCTCCAGTGTGTCTTCATCTGCGAAATGGAAACGATAGAGCTTCAGCAGCCAGGGATGGTCGGGGATGCACAAAGCCTGCAAAAGGAACTATTTTTCTTGGTTCTAGTTTGGTGCTAATAGATGGTTCATTAAATTGCTATTTTTTTTAAAGACACGCAGCCATTTGTACCTCTCCCAATCCAATAGTAGTTGCTATTTAAGTCAACCCCAGAAGCCCATGATTTAGGGTTAGGGTGGGGTCCTGAATCCATGGTGTTTGGAGCTCCCTAGGGCTCCTCCAAGGGACACACCTCCCACTAGCCACAGTCATGAGGCTACTTTGGCCCATTGTGGGATGTTGGGTATGTATGAAGAAGTGCAGGACAAATGGGGACGTAAGACATGGGGTGGAAAGATCCAAGGAAGCCATGGTCCCCAAGGCAATATGGGAAAGTAGTCAGAATACTCTGTGTTATGGACCGAATGTTCGTGCCCCCCTAAAATTTATAGGTTGAAGCCCAGTCCTCCAGGATGGCTTTATTTGGAGATGGAAATTTTAAGGAGGTAATTAAGGTTAAATGAGGTCATAAAGGTTGGACTCTGACCCGATGGGATTAGTGTCCTTAGAAGAACAGACACGAGATCTCCTCTCCCCCTGCCCTCGCCACCCCCATACCCACAGATGCACCTGGGAAAGGTCATGTGAGGGTACAGCAAGAAGATAGCATCTACGGGTCAGGAACCAAATCCTCCGGAACCGTGAAGAATAAATCACTGGGTAAGCCACCTAGTCTGGTGCTCGTTACAGCATCCCGAACGGGCTGAGACATCCTGTGTTTCCTGGAGGTTTCCTGGCCCACCTTTTATTCCCGCAGTGCCCCTACCCTGCCCCCACCCCACTCTGACCCCCACCCCCAAGTCAGCCTCCTGTGGCAGAGTCTTCTCAAGCACCAGGGCCAGTGTGCGTGGCTCCTGTATTCTCAGGAGACCTCATCAGTGGTGGGGGCAGCAGGTCAAGGGGAGCATTGCTCTGACCACGAGAATCACAGTGTGTTTCTGGGGCTTAAAATAAACTGTAACTTCCCAGATAGTGAAGCAACTTTACAATCCAGAGGCAACTGGTGATGCTTGAGGAGGGTTCATCTGCTCAGTATGCTGCTCATAAGAGTGACTAAACTAACCTAGGACCTCTTCAAAGTGGGTAAGGGACATCGCAGTGAGGTTGATAAAATCAACTATGTAGCTACATCACTTAAGTTCTCAAACTTCAGAGACTCAAGGTAATGTTATTCATGAAGATTACTTCTCTTACCTGCCCATTCAAGGTTGACCCCTCATTTTCACAATAAATTCTTTTTTTTGTTTGTTTCTGCAAATTTCCCTTTGCTGGGCAGAAATTCTTGAGTTCTTTCCGAGGTACCATCCAAACAATAAAGTTAATCATATCCACCAATTGATTTTTTACTTAAACTCATCCTGGGAGAATAGAAAGTCCTCAGAGAACGTGGATATGTGTAGTGTGTGGTTGCTCAAATTATGAACAAGAAAAGCTCTCAGTAGGATGTATTTTTTAATGAGAACACATTGTTATACTGTGAGCATGTGGCATTCTTGCTTAATAGAAACATTTACAAGAACACATACACATTTATATCCAAACTCCAAATGAAGTAGGTACTCTAAATGACCAGTTTGCATCAGAAATAAAATATTTTATACAAAACAGGGGTTATATCCACAGTCATTAAGTCTCATTTTCTACACAACACAACAATAAATTAAATCACATTATATGCAGATAGTTCTACTTACATTAGAATAATATGCTATATGTAGCTTGTGCCGTTTTTACTTTTACTTTTCTACCAGACTTATGGTAGGTTTGTATTGTTTGGTAATATTTAAATTAACAATGAATAATAAAGCTCAGAAGACAAGGGCTGCAGAAGTAAGCTTCCACAGTCAGTGCCTATACCATGCCCTCCTGGTTTCACCCATTCCTCGTGCACAGGGAACAAAGCTCGGATCCCCAGGGCCCAGCAGAAAGGTCTGCGAACTCAACAGCGCCTTCCAGCTCTCCAGGGCACCGCATTGCTGTCTCGTACGTAAGACACACCACAGTGAACACTGTCGGATCTCGGCATTGAATGATAAGCAGAACATCCTGCTTCGAAATCCAAATTTTTCTTCCAACATCCAAATCAACCTTCTCTGCCGAATTATTATGTGCTACGATCGCTTTGTTCTCTTAGCAAATAAGAAACAATTTGGTAGGCTGTGTTGTGACTTACACTTGGTGACTGGCCCTTTATTCCTTGTTGCATAGAAACGTAGGTCTTTAAACACGTGAATCAAAGCAATGCAGCGTTTTTGCTAAGTCTTAATTTCACTTGTTCAAATCTCTCCCCTGGGAATCATCCCACACCTGATACATCAAAGTACTAGAACAATGTATGGATTTTTACTTCTGAGACTCAGCTCCCATAGAAACCCTTCCTGTGTCTGATGTAGTTGAAAACATGAAAACATGAATGTTAACAGCATCAGCTGGTTTAGAATTGCTTTGCCTTTGGTATGAATTAACATTAGTGGTTAATGAGAAATTTGAACAAACTCTAATCCAGCACTTTTTGAAAGTCATTTTAATCCTAGAGTCTAGTTATGGGATATGCCTGCAAGAGCTATGGATGAGCTCGACCTGCCAAAGACCAAAGTCAGGCTTGTGCTCATCACAGGCTTGAACTAACCCGGAGCATGTGTGGTCAAGTTCACATAAGGGCTCTGATCAAAAGCCGGCTCCATTCTTACAGCCAGCTCCGTGTTGCCATCTTACTCTCTGAGGAAGCATGGAGGTCCCACTACAAGCTCCGCCTACCGGGGCAAGATGCTGACGCATCTCTGGAGCCACAATGGATGGGGGATGGGAGTGGTCAAGACAGGGGCAGTGTGCCACTGTACCCTCTTCTGTTGCTTTTGGAGAATCAAGCTCCTGATTCTTCTTTCTGGGTGTGGCCCCAGCTTCTTGCTGAGTCTGGCCATTGAAGAGGGACTAAATTATCGGTTATTCCAAGTTCGAAAGATCAACTGAAAAAGAAACAGAGCTCCCAGAACAGCACCATCTCACTTTCTCTGCTGCCACACTGCCCCTAAAACATGTTCCATGTCTTTGGACAATTTCAGTTTTTCCACTGAGAAGTTCATTCCGTTCATTATCAGCTTCCTCATGATGCACTAAACCCCAAGGCAATAACTAAATAAACCCATGAAACAGATCAAGCAGCCTAATTTTGGTTAGCATTTGGCTTTATGACAGCCTCCACTCAGCATCTGAGTTCTTTGTGTCCCAAGAAACACAGGTATGTGTTCCTTTCAGCTTATAAATACTCCCTTAATACCAGTAGCATAATATTCTATTTGGTCTCCTAAACAGATTTCCACACATAGCCACTGTATACTCACTCACAAGAAACTGATGTCACTGGAACCTACTTTCTGAATTCCGGTCACTGTCCATATAGGATCTATACAGTGGCCTCCATCTCCCTGCCAACAGCATCTCTGACACTGCCAACATCAGCGACAACCAGAAGGAAAGTAGTTCATCAGGGGCAAAGAGGACATGGGTGCCTGTGAATAGGGAGAAGCATCTGGACATAAAGTCTTTAAATTTAAGGAAGAGAAGAAAAGGAGGCATTCTCTTTCCATACATTAAATATCACTTCTGAAATGTAAATAACTATTTTAAAGCCTGTAGAACCATGTCTATGGTTCAGAAAAGGCCAAGTTAATGGCTCTTCTGAGAAGTATAATGTAGGGGCTTCCTCGTGGAACTGGGGGTCAGTCTGGGGGAAGAAAGGCACTCTCTGAGTACAAGTGCTCATCTAGGGAAAGCTTTCATTTCTGAGTCCAGGGAAAAAAAGTCTAAGAAGGTGACAATAACGACCATCAAACCTACACTTATTTCTAATACCACGAGTGTATACAAAAAGTATATACTCATTTTGACCTGTATCACTGTCAGCTGATGTTTGGCCAGATGAGAAAATACTGATGGAGTATCCCTTTTTAAATCTGAACATGCTAAAAATTTACAGAATGATTTAAGAACTAAAGCCCCAATTATTTAACTATATGATATGTGGCTACTGGTGGACTATGAGTTAACTAGTTGTCAAAGATGTCGCTTAGCAGTTAGAAACTTAAATCTCAAATTGTAATTTCCACAGGCCTTAACCCAGGGTAACCTTGGGCCAAACACCTACACTTTTAACAAAGATTTCCAACTTAATGGAGTTTTCAAAACTTAACAGCGTTTTGGTAACTCATATGATGATTTCAAGGAAGAAAGAATAAACAACAGAGATGTTAATACACAATCAGTCTTAAGAACCCTAGAATTGCTTTAAGACTGGAAGAGAATGGCATCCACATATGAGAAACCCTGTGATTTGCTGTGCCATTTTTAAAAAACTAAATTCTGATGATTTTTAAGGTTAGAATCATTCCTCTACTTAAAGTAGAAATGAAAGATATTTGCTTTTAAAATGTTAGTGTGAACACTGGGCCCCTACATAGGTTCTAGAAAAGTTGGAAATGTTTATATCCAAAGACTACAACCAGGTAGAGTGTTTCCCCCCTGTAAAAAGCACATAGGCTTGAAATTTAAATGTTTTTACAAACACAAAGATAAAATATACAGAAAAAATCACTGAAAAAATTAAAATGAGAGAGAAATAAGCTCTCAGTTCACAAAAATAAAATGGATGCAAACCTTCCATTCTGTTTTCACTTTGAAGAGCCTTGAGCTGTTAAAACACTTTGCTTTCCAGGATTTTGCTTCCCAAATTCTCTTCTGACATTAGAATTTCTGCAGCCTGCCTCTCTTGCCTTCTTTTCCCACCTTTTTTTGAATCCACCCCTTTTTCCTTTGCATCCAGCATGGAGTACTACAACAGAGTTGTGTCAGCTGGTCATGGTTAATTCTTTTATTGTCTTCTCCAGCTGCCTGCAATCCATTTTTAAACAATAAAGGGGAAATGTGCCCCTCTCAGAGTTAACCCATTCGCTTTGACTGGCTGGGGTAGGAGCACCAAAGTCAGACTCCTCAATGGGAGCAAGCTGGGGCCAGCTTCCAACACTCGTAGTTTTCACTCACTCTGCCTCCACCACTACCTGTGTGGACTATCACCTCCACTACTACCAAAGAATTGTTTGAACTCCCCTATTCTCCTCCCTACACATGGTCTTTTGTAGACATTAAGATAACTTTTAAAACTGTCTTTCAAATACTCAAAATGTCATCAAGGACCTGGTGACGTAATTACGAGGTGGTATGCTCATCCAGCAACTTCCCCTTCTTCCCTCACTGTCTATTTTCTCCACAAATGATAAATGAAAGTGGCAACCTGGATTTAAACCTGTGTGCAGAATACTGGGTGCAAAGTAGATATTCAGGAAATACTTATTCAACTGTGTTCAAATTCCTTATATCTACACCCAACCCACTGGTAGACGGGTTATTGGTGGGTGATTACAAAGCTCCATGGAGTCGAAGGAAGGAGAAGACAGTGGCTCATTAGATTTCCTTTTTAAACCAAAATCGTCGCTGTAAATTTCAGTAAAATGTCACATATGAATTTTTTAATTTAGCATTTTGGTGCTTCCCCTCAAGTTTCTAACTCTCTATAAAGTTCTTCTTGAGGAAAAAGGGCTGCTTCCTTTTTAAAATCCTACTTAATTCTAGTAAATGTCACCCTTGATTCTGAAACTTATCGGGCGGCCAGAATTGGAAGGGATACATCCCTAAAATAACTTGCATTTAAAACAGATAAATTGATGTACTCCTGTAGAGTCTATAATCTCAATACGTTCTGAGATCTCTGTAATTAAGCAGCAATGTGCTTTTGGCTTTAGCCAAGGGGAGGAGGGAAATGGAGAAAAAGAAAAGCATCTCTTGTCATTGTCGGTTTGTTGTACACTTTACCCATGCTTTTAAAATATAGGTGAAATTAAATCTTCACAATGAAAAAATAGACACATTTTCTAATAGCAAAATATAAGATTAAAATACTTTAAAATAAAATGTTAGTGTGAAATTAGGGTTTTTTTACATTTAAAAAATGAAACATTTTAGATTGGCTTTTCTTGTATAAATCCTCTCATTTCATTAATAGTTACAACTATCCAGAGCAGCTTTTATGAGACACTGAAGGAGACAGGGAGGAAATGCTTTTCTCCAGATACGAAGTCAGGACCTGAATGTATGCAGTTGGACAGAGCAGACCTCACCCTCCAACCTGCCTGCCAGCCCTAGAGAAAGGAACGCTGTATTTCCAACCTTGAGATTTTCATTACATTTTCCTCTTGTTGGGCGTTAAATTCTTTCCAAGAATATTCTACTTGTAAAAATGATTTTATTCTAGCTATAAAACATTTCATTTAAGAAAACTACATTTTATAGCCTTGTGTGAAATGCCCCCAAAGCCATCAAGATATGGAGACATCGGATTTCCAAAACATAAATCGAATCATATGCCCTTGAAACAGTATAAGTGTTTAACAGAGTGACGTTATATTCTTATATTTGTTTGTCATGAGATGAAAGGCCAGAGGGGCATATGGTGATTAATAATTCCTGAGCTTCTAAAGAAATTTTACAATAAAATGACTAACTGCTGAAAAGAATGAGTTCTTCAAGAGCACCCCTTCTGTTCCATTGATGTCTTTCATCCCATCAATCTCCGTAAAGAATCTCAGGCCAGAAGAAAAGCCTTCCTTTTAAGCCACGGAAAAATGGGATCTGATGGAATCTTCCCGTAACTCCCGATGTTTTCCAACATTACGTTCTTCTTGCTGGTTTCGCCTCTCAATGGTTATTCTGTATTTCTTCCTGGGTAAAAGGGAAAATGAATGTAGTAATAAAACCTTACTTGGCTACAAAATACTATGGTTTCTCTTACAAAGAATGCCCTCAAGGGACATCTGGGTTTGGGTTGATAAATGAGAAATGACAGAATATAAAGCCCGGGTCAGAGGTTAAAGTCGTGTGCCCCGAGGCGTTACGCCCTGGTCAGGGAGGAAAGCTGGCCTGCTCTCTGAAAGGCCACAGAACAAGCCTGCCCCTTCTTCGCTGGGCGCCTTGGTGGGTTCAGTCTTGTCTATTCTGCCACCGACGCTCTCCCCAGTTCCCAGGATGTGCCCTAGATAAAGATCAGATTAAATGTACTGTGACCAGAGGAACAGGAATACCGTTGTTCCCACGAAGAGTCACATACACTCAGAATTACATTGCCATGCAGAAATAAAGAAATCTTGGTCCGATGAATAAGTTGCAAACTCAGCCACCAAAGATTACAAAGGAATGGATCCCCCTCGTAATGTGAAACTATCAGTATCTTGGACACACAGAAATATTACACATTTTAAAAGCCTTAAGACTTGAGTGTGTGGGTCCTTGAAATACTGAGCACAGACCAGCCTGAGAGCATGGACCACTCAGAGCTACCTCCTCCTCTCCAGCAGGTAAACTCGGGCCCCTATTTCTGACCTGGAGGAAGCCCGAGAATGAGGTAATTGATTTCTCCTTTGTCCTGATTCCCACTCCACGTACACATTGGATCGGTGGTAGGAATTCAGGTCAGAATATTTGTGATCAAAGGACAGCAGCCACTCTGTGCCCTACAGTGGGGTTGCAACAGAAACCCCTGCCCCACTCCCTCATGTGCGAGCTCACTGATCACCAAATTCGAGGTCACACCCAAGGTCTCTTTGTTCTTCTAACTGCCATGCTCTTTGGGAGTAACAACAAGATAACGAACAAGTCACAAGAGGGATCACGCAAAAGCAAGTGACAAAAGCAATAAAGTAGAATTTTAAACCCTATCAAGAGGTCCTGACCTGAAAAAGTAGAAGGCCATTAACAAGCCAGCTCCTAGTAAGGCCCCCACGACAATTCCTGTCACCGCTGATTCCTCTAGGCCACCTGCTTGAAAAAGAAACATAGATCATCAGTGTTCATTGTGAAAATGTCTCATTCTCAATTTAGAGATGTCTGAAATTCTCAGGTTAGAAATGTCTCATTCTAATTTTTCATTCTTTGAAAAGTTTCATTCATTAGAAGGCATTTCTCGATTTTCCACTTGAGGCACAGTTTCCTTTCTTTTTAAGAAATATTTTCTAGGGGATCCTGCATTTGTTTTTCCAAGTGCAAAGCTTAAGAAGGATTTAAGAAAGTGCTAGATGAACAAACACACCGCTATAAGAAAGCACAATGGGAATAAAAAAGAATTTGAGGAAAGCAAGTTCGAGAAGGATTTGAGGAAAACTGGAAAGCGAAGTTTTCAGATCTATTCACCCTTCCTGAAGTTTTTAGTCAGGGAGGACATGGGCTAGACCGTGAGACTGACCCAGCACTTCCTCTCTTCACAGATGGATGCTGACACTTCAAAGTGCTGGAAGATTTGGTGAAAAATTCATTGGGTTAATGTTCTGTTTTTAGATGTTCTCTCACCAAAGCCAGAGTTTCATGTCAAAATGTCCTATATAGCTTTGTGAAAATGTGAGTAACAATTTAAAACAATCGAGTTGAGTGGTGTCCCATTTATTATATAAAAATGATAAACAGCTAGCTCATCTGTAAAGAGTTCAGGCCGCAGCCTTTAATGCATTATCTTATTTAACCCTCGATACAGTCCTAAGAGTTGGGTACATTTTCTTCATTTTACATTTGAGAAAACTGAGGCTTAGAGAAGTAAACGTATGCTCCTGGGGTCTCAAAACCAATAAGTGACAAGGGTGGGACTTCAAATCCAGGCCCAATAACTCCAGAGATTGTGTTCTTAACACATATCTGCCTTACTCCTTCCTATAATTACAGCATACACATAAATACCCCACAATTTGAAGGCTGTTCCCAAAATATAATGCACATACATTTATTAACCTAAAATGACCAACTGGCCTGAAAGATTGATATTTGCTTTGTTCTCCCTCACTAGCTTATAAAACAGTCTTCTTTTCTTATTATTAGTTTCAAGTATACAGTACATTGGCTAGACATTTGTAGTTTATAAAACGATCCCAAGTACTCTATCACCCCTCTGGCTCTCCATTAGCCAATACATTACTGCTGACTGCATTCCCTGTGCTGTGCTCCTCACCCCCTTGACCATCTTTCAACTACTAATTTGTTCCTCTTTAACCTTCTCCCCTTTCTCCCAGCCCCCACTCCCTTCCCCTCTGGCCATCAATGTCCTCTGTATTCATGAGTCTGTTTTCATTTAGTTTGTTCTTTTCATTCCTTAGATTCTGCATATAAGTGAAATTGTATGGTATTTATCTTTCTCTGACTTATTTCACTCAGCATAATAAACTTTAGGTCCATCCATGTCATTGCAAATGGTAAGATTTCACTTTTTAATGGCTGAGTAATATTCCATTGTATATATGAACCATAACTTCTTTATTAAAAGGGTCTTCTTAAAGCAATGGTTTCCAACAACTTTCCTACTTGTAAGCTCCTTAAAGAACATCCACTTGCTTCTATGTTTATGACAAGGCTACTTGTAAATAACAGATTTTACACTTATTTACCAATTTATAAGTTTGTAGGTGGTTAAAAGACATCATCTGATTGGTTCTGAGGGGTATGAGGATAACTACAAACTTTGAAAGTCAAAATTGAGATGCTAAAGAGATGAACAAGTGAGTGACATCTAGTATTTGATATTTTTATTTTCCTTAAAAGGGTAAGACTCAAATACAAAATGTCATTCATTTATTTATCTCTCGTAGCAAGTCTCACTTGGATTTTCAAAGTTTGCATAGAGTAAGATTGAAGTAAGAGATGTGAAAATATGGGGAAGCTTTTTACCAGTTTGGAAAAGGATGGAAGAGAAGGAAGACCTAGAAGCCTCTGATGAAGGCAGGATACCAGTTTGAGAATAGTCTCATGGGTTTTACTATGTCATATTACTTTTTCAGAATGTGAGCTCCTGTACTATATCTGTCTTTTAATCTTGCATTATACTGATTACCGTAGATGAAAAAAAACAAAGCAAATTAAGTCTCTAAACTTACATGATTTGCAAGGAGAGCTGTTTGTGTGCTCCACAATTCTGGTTTCATCTATTCTCAGTTTTAAAGGTCCCCAAGGATATTTGACATTGGGCCTCATTTCAAAACGACCTTCTTTTCCAAAGTAATCACCAATAACCTATATTAAGGCAAAAAAAGATCCCAATTACACTCTCTCTCTCTCTCTCTCTCTCTCTCTCTCTATATATATATATATATATATATATATATATATATATATATATGTGTGTGTGTGTGTGTGTGTGTGTGTGTGTGTGTGTGTGTATATATGTATACATGTATACACACACACACACACACACACACACACACACACACACACACTGAAAGGTTGATATTGTCTGTTTCCACAGGATGGGCCTGCCCACCGTTCAATCTGACCACAACTATATGTTTTTGAGGACTTTATATAAGTCAAGATTCACAGTCACCAATGGTGCTCTCTCAAGGTGAGCATAATTTAGGAAGAACTGTGGCTCCTCGAGGAAAGAAAAGTCATCATATAGAAAACAATAATCACACAATTCATGGCTTTTCCCTTGCTTACCGGAGGGGCTGGCGCCCCACCCATCTGCCACAGAGCAGCCCACATGGTCAGCCAGCTGTAAGGCCCAAGCTACTTTCGGGGCTGTGTGAGAGAAAGTCAGGGTCCTTTTTTAGACTCAGGTTAAGCATACTGTGGGTCGGCCTCACACCACTCAGTCAGCTCGGCATGGAATTAAAGCATTAAAGAAACATCTTTTAGGGACTTCCTGTGTCACCCCTCCTCTGGTTGGAAGGCTATTTCTCGTCCAGACATCAGGGGTTATGTTTCCCTCCCTGACAAATTTATCCTATTTGTGACATTTCCAGGCTGGACTCTCTTTTGCAGTTGTCTCCTCTGGCCCCTGAAAAAGCAGTATTCTTTTAGAACTCAGTTCAAGGTCCTCCTTCCGTGTGTGGTTAAAACAGCTGTTTCATCAGCCACCTGAGGCCTGACCTAGAAGTATCTTCCCACCAGGTTTTTAGGATAGGTTTCTCTTTAGTCTGGACACCAAAATAATGCTCCAGGGTGGCCTGTGACATCTCCCCTTTTTCTCCTGAAGGAGTCCCAGCAAGCTCTCATGGGCTATTTTATGTCATAGTGAAAGGAATTCTAGATAATCTCCAGAATATAACAATCACTGGTGGTGTGTATTAAGAACTCACCAGGCACTTCCCACACGTTCACTCCTCAGCCCTCACAGTGACCCTGTCACAGATGGTTGCTGCTCACCGTCTATGGAGCAGGGGAGACTAGAACACCCCTGAGGCCCTGACTACACCAAGTAGCATCGTTCGACCTGAAACACTGCATATTTATATGATTTTTATTTATATGTTTCTCATTTTAAGTTTATATAGTACTTGTCTAGGTTTTGTTATACCTGGTACTCACTAGGACCATGTGAGATTGGCAAGGAGGCCGTTAGGGGGTCCTAGTCGAGGACACTGAGGCAGGGAGCCACACCCCCAGGAAGTGTCAGAAACTCATCTTGGTGTCCAAAGCACTACTTTCCCTTCATGATGCTGTCCTGAAACTCCATCGTCTTTGGAAATATTAACACATGTCCAGTTTGTAACCCCATCAAAGGAAAAAAATGTTTTGAAGTTTAAAGGAGGAAATAAATACAGTTTGACTTGACCCCTCATGCAGTGATCCTTTCTGCATCTTATGACGGAGGTGCGATTCGTGGCCGCTTGAAACGTAGGCTTTCTCCGCTTGGGATAAACCTGGAACCATTTCACGAGGCCTTCCCTCATACCTGCAACCAGAAGCGAGCCCTCCCTGTTTGGAAAGCCCCGGGTTTGGGGCTCATTCTTATTTGGAGGCTACCTTGAGGACAACTATTTGGACGCCAGGACAAACGCATCCTTTGGAATCTCAGTAAGCAGAAGGAGCAACTGGAGCAGAGGCCTTGCTGCCCTACCTCCTGGGAGCCCGCCTCCACGTCCGTCATGGCGATCACGGAGAAATCCCCATACCGGTCTCCGTTGGCATCTATGGACACCTGCCCGGCGATACCTAGACAATGAGATGAGAAGAGCTCCAAGTTAGTTACTTAAAATACTTCCGTCTGCCAACAAAAAAAAAAAAAGGAATTGACGGGATTTTTTAAACAAACTCATGCCACAGGGAATCTCATCAGACGCTGAGCATTTTTGTTGGCATTTGGAAAGACATTGTAATTTCATCTGTGTCTGCATTCCTGAATTCTTAACATTTCTCCATTTAAAAAATGAAAAGAAAAAGAAATAAATGACCTTCTTGGGGGAATATGTTTTTTAAAAAAAGATTAAGGCTAATCCTGAAAGCAGCATGCTTATCCCAGAGTTTTGTATTAATCCAAAACAAAAACAAAACGGCCAAGAGGGAGAAGCAGAGGTGTGGTCCGTTCCTAGACTTGTCGTGGGTTTGCGTTAGCACAGGACAGACGTGGTGGAAGGAAACCCTTCTGGGCCCAGGACTCAGTGAGTGTGCTTTACTCTGAACCCTTTCAGTGCACAGGAGAGAGAGCAGAGGGAGCCTCAGGGGTCATGGGACCCAAGGGCTGAAGACGAGCGAGTCTTTATCCCACTTGTGTTCACTGTTTTGTTTTTGGGTTTTGGGTTAGGGATTTTTCCCAGTTTTATCAAAATACAGCTAGCATACATCACTGTACGTGTTTAAAGTATATAGCATAAAGGTTTGACGTACAGGTATTGTGAAATGATTACCACCATAAGTTTAGTTAATACCCATCATCTCATACAGATACAATAAACCATCTTTTATCCAAATGTTTTCTAGGTAACTACTAGGTGCTGATTTTAATGCTGCCACTGAGGCAAAGAAGAATCGGACACATTCTCGTCTCATGGAGAGGGGCAGGGGTGGGGTGGACAGCCTGGACTAGGAATTTGGCTTGTTGACAGCGGGATCAAAGGTTTGCATTTGAATCCGAGCTTTCACATTAACTAGCTCTGTGACACTGCGCAGGGACCTCGCCCTTGGAGCCTCGGTCTCCACACTCCAGGACTGTGAGAGTCCACATGGTACCTCCCTGCCCAGAGGCTGCTGAAGAAATGAAACAAATAAAAGTTCTCTGAACACAGGTTTAAGAGAAGTTATTTGTTTTCTTCTATTGTTATCGCTCCTATCGCTCTGCCTGGAATCTGAGAGAGGACATCTGACCGGGCACACACAGCTCAGAGGAGGAGCTGGCAGATCTTGCTGGAGACTCAAGGGAGACTCAGTGAAAAGGCAGGTCTTTTACAGGAGCCTTGTTGAGGTCTATGATTTGCAGCCTTCAGGGCGTCAGGGTATTCTAGGCGGATAGGCCAGTCTTGTTAATATTTACAAAGGCACAGAAGCTGAAAGGAAGCAGAGTGACCACGAACTTTTGGGGAGATGGTCCATGTGTATGGAAGGAATCAGTGAGATATAAGTCTGGAACAAGGTGGCCAGAGCATGGAGAGCCCTGAGTGCCCACACGAAGGACTTGAATTTGCCATAGCTAGCAACGGTGGCTTAGGGCAGCTAATCAATAAAAGCAAATATGTATCACTAGCTGATATTAAATATGTCTACTGTAATTTTCACAAACTAAGTAATAGAGTGCATATGTCAGCCACATTTTAAGTAACTACAGCTATTTGTTTTATTTGAAACTGCGGTAGAGTTCAGAGTAATTCTTAATTGACGTTTCCATTGATTTGTTCTCTCCGGAAGTAAAATGAATGTCTGGGAAAAGGGATCCCAAGGGAAAGTTCCATCCTCAAGTGTGGTTTGGAGAAAGCAAGTATTTGGGTTTACTGTCCTTGGGTTGTGGTTTGAAAGCCCGTTGATTTTTCCAGACTTTGGTCTACTTTGCCAGAAACAGAATGGAGCTACCGTTCATCTTGATGTTTTGTCTTCTTAATATAGGCCGGTTACAAAGGATGTGCCTATCTCAAACCTGTTTATCCTTGAAGCCTACACAAGTTTTAAGTCGCAGATGCCATTTTCAATAAGTATATTTATCTCCAAACATTGGCTAGCCAAAACCTTCTTTCGTTCTGTTCAGAGGGGTTTATAATGGTGTTTTGCAGAGCATTTTAAAAGACAAGGTGGCCCTCGTAATCCAAGACCTCATTACACTTTAAGCTATTACAGTTCTGCCAAGAAATGAGGTGAGAACCCTCAGGGTGGCCGATTAGCAAGTGAGACTTCACCTGAGAGTACTGTACATAAGGTGAGATTGTCAAGTTGACAGCAGAATTTTCCTGTACATAAATAATGAGACTTTCCACCCTCATTTCTATTGGCCTGTAGTGGAGCTCAAGGTTTGCGCCACAGTCCTATTTACCTTGTCACTCTGACCTCTCACACAGAGAGGAGATTTAGCGTCTTCCCAGGCCATGGTTGAGAGTTGGTCATAGGTTTCTCGGTAATAAAAGCTAAATTCGTCAAATAACATCCAGAGTATTTTTCCCTTGAGAACTTAATGGTCACTTACAGTGACCATTAAAATTAAAATTGTTTTTAATTTTAGGGAGGTTAGAGTTTTTCTTAGAGCTCTTTTCGGGGCTACCCTCAGCTTGATCATTGTTTAGCAAATAAAATGGAAACTTACCTTGGCTTCAATCATTTTTACATTTGGACAAATGAGATTCTAAGTTTAGACCCAACTATACAGTTGATTGTTTTTTGGGACTCATTTCATATTACTTGTGTAGACCTGGCCCTAAGATGAAAGATGTCTTAGGGGAAAATTTAGTCCATGCCCTCTAAAAAAAAACTCAAGTCCTGCCATTGTGGGCACCTGCCCTCCCCTTAACGACCTCTCTCAGAAGACCAGGAACAAACGACCACACCACGTAGTCGTTTGAATAGCTAAGGAGGGGATGTGGCCTACCAAGGTTGTGTCCACACACACACACACACACACACACACACACACACACACCAGTTTCTAAGTGTATTAGGCACAACTTCTGGGAAATTTGACTTTGTCCTAAGATGCCCCCTGAACTACCCTATTTGATTCCAGCTGAAGCAGTCAGAGGTTGAGCAAGACAATCCTGGAGGCTTATTTGTTCGTGTCCTACAATCTGTCTAAAGTTAAAGCAGATGTCACTCTAGTTTTGAGTAAGATGTGGCATCCACTAAAACCACCATGGAGCAATGAAATCCACCAATTGTCACCATAGCTACTGCCCAGATAATTCTAGCTGGAACTTGGCCCCTTAGTACTATCCCTTCTAATAACTGGGAGAGGATAAAACAGTGGAGTGGGTAAGAGTCCTAGTTAAAAAAATAAAATGTGTGTGCCCTAAATCTAGACTTGGCAGTACTTGTTCCCATCATTGAAAATTGTATTAGTTGGATTGCAAATAAATATAGGCGTAGCCCCAATGCACTGAAGAGTTCAAAGGAAGACTTAGCGTGATGCAGAACTGAATGAGCCCTTGTCTGTCATCAGCTAGTCCAACCCTCTTAGTACAGGAGAAGAAAGAGAAGAACAAGGGACTGAATTTAGAGTCTGTGGCTAGGATGCAGGTTTACTGACCCCTGGTTCAGTGATTTGTACTCTATGTCAGTGGTTCTCACAGATAACCATTAGATATAATAGCTTCTTTTCCACATAACTCCCACAAGGACCCTTTTTAAATTCTCAAGACACATCATGTCCCTCGAAACCCTCTGATGGCTTTCTAGCTCTCTCAGGGTGGAACCCAAAGTCCTCAGCACAACTTGTCTACATGAGCTGATGGCCAACATCTCTCTGACTTTGGCTCCTATTACATTGCCCACCATGTGCTCTGCTCCAGCCTCACAGGCATTGGGGGGCACTCAGCACTCTCCCCCAAGGTACACTCAGAGTCTCTGCATTGACTGCTCCTTCTAATGTTCTCTCCTAAACATCTACATATTTTTCTTTTTCACTTCTTTCCGGTCTCTAGTAAACTGCCACTTCTCAGAGATACCTTCCCTGACCACTCTATTTAAACTAGCAGTCCCACCATATCCCTCCTGTCACTTTCTATCTATCCTGCTTTATTTTATACCCTCTGGAAAGGCATATTTTTAAATTTATCACCAGTTCCCTCCTACACACAGACACAACTGTGGAAGCTCAGTTGATTGCACGGAATGTCTTTAGTTCACTGCTTAATCCTCAGCACCCTGAACTGTGCCTACACACAGTCAGTGTTTGATGGATGAATGAATGAATGAATGAATGAATATAAAGTTGATATCTACAGGGCTCCAGCAGCTGGACCATTCTCATACTGAGCCTCATGTTAATTTTCTTTGAGTGCTGATGAGGTGGAGGAAACCAGCATTCTGTACACTGTTAGCAAGAACACAGACTAGCAGACCTCCCTGGAAGATATTTGGCAATATCTAAAGCACTTTAAAAGGCACTAACAGACATTTGGACCCAGACATCTCACAAACAGGAATTTTCCCTATTGGATGTACTCATAAAACTTCATCAAAATGTGTAAGATGCTCACGATAGTATTTTGCGTAACTACAAAAACTGTAAACAACTGAAGTATCCATCAGTAGTAGAATGGTTAAAGAAATTCTACAGCCTTACTGTGAAAAAATGTGAAACTATCATTTTAAAATGTGCTGAACTATG
This sequence comes from Macroglossus sobrinus, assembly GCA_004027375.1. NCBI lineage: Eukaryota > Metazoa > Chordata > Mammalia > Chiroptera > Pteropodidae > Macroglossus > Macroglossus sobrinus. The sequence continues at coordinate 87,337 of PVKZ01001378.1, read as the reverse complement.
AGTGCTTATATGGAAAATTCTTGACATACAAGTAGAAACACTAAGATAAAGAATGGCATTCATAGCATGATCCCTATTGTGAACATTTTTTAGATAAGATATAATACAAATGCATATGTGCTGGCAGAAGGCACAAAATGTTTTTAGGCCAAATCACAGGGAGTTGTTAATAGCGATCATACTGTAGGGTGGGGCGGGAGAGGGGCATGGGCTGTCACTCTTCATTTTATACATTTAAATATTGTTTAAATTTTCCAGCCAAGAATAGTCTCATTCCTGTACAACTTTTAAATGTCAACAGAGGTTGCTTGAGTGATGAAATAATGGGCCATTTTTTGGTGGTTGTTCTTCTACTTCTCCACTCTTAAGAAAGCCACAGCTAATATTCACCATTTTAAAAATAAAATAAAAGCAGGGTTTCAACTGGACCCGCTCATCATCTGAAACCACTCAGGTTTGAACAGAGAAATGTATATCTGGGATTGTTACTTTTGAAAGTGATCACAGAACTTTTCGCAAACTGATTATTGGTTGTGAATGAGGCCTGTGATTAATTTTAAGGAGCATAGAGTTGTTACCTAACAATCGGAAGGAGATGAGGCATTTTTGTGGGACTCCTTCAAAGCACTTTCACATGCTTTATCTCATTTAATTTTCACAACAAGCCTGTGAGGTGGCTTGATCTTGACTTATTATCCTTACTTTATAGCTGAGAAAAGCAAGGTCCCACTGTCATAAGAGAGAAAAACAGAACTAGCAGAGATGCAGCTCGACTGGCTGCAGTGTTGTCACCTTACAAACTGAATCCTCACCTTCAAATGTTCTGTTCCAAGTCTGCTGGATAATTTTCCCCCCATCCTTCTTGCTGTAACCAGCTCTGAGTACTTCGTGCAAAGCCAGGACATAGAGGAGAATGGCGTCATGGAATCCTTCAACAAACATGTTAACCTGGAAAGGAAACCCCAGTCGGATGAGACCAAATACCAAATGACTCATGTCCAGGAATAATGTAAGCAAATCAAAATGGCTAACAAATTAGACTCACGGTCCATAGCATGGCAGAGGTGGGCAGAAGACCAGCTAACAGGAGTCATGCCATGATTTTCCTGGCACTGGCTTACCGAGGAAAACCCTTCCCCAACTTGGGAATTTGGAAAGCAGACAAGACATTATGGAAGTCAAAAAAATTGTACCTGTTGACTAGGTTGATTATTCCAAGAGCATCATCCTTTGCCCACAGTTCTCTCTGCTCATGTGCCCTCATTTTTTTCCCACATTGCTCTCTACCCCAAGCCAGCTTGAGTCCAACCCTCCCCTTGAGGTCTTCTCCAACTTCAGCAGCCCCTCTAATTTCTCCATGCTCTGGATGCAAATATGAAGAGTATTTAAATAATTCATATTTAAATCCCGTTGAATGCTTACTAGAATGATAAGGATGCAAAGGGGAGTGGGTACTGTCATTCCTGCCTGCCCAGCACTTGTGTTCTCTATTCTATCAGCAAGAGCACCTCGGTTTCTCTCTCCAGCTTGTGTCGTGGGTAGTTCCAGTGCATCTGACCACTCCCCACCTCCATTCTCACCAAGCTCCAAGGGCAGGAATGGAAACAGGCCCACACCATTGGTTTATACCAGTTGAGTCTTGGCTCAAGTAAGATAGCCCTTGCCCCCAAGAAACTTACAGTTTCTTGTGGACTTGGGGAAGTCATTTAAATCTCTTTGAGCCTTATCTCCTTCTATAAGCAACATTTGGCAAGTTTTAATACCACGTTTAAACCGATTATAACATTCATCGAACAAGAAAGAAATGAGCACATACAATCTTGAGATACGAAGTAGCATACAAATTCTGTATAAAAGTACACAAAAATTTAAGCTTTCTTATTTCAAGAGCAAATGTCAAGAATGGAATGCAATGAAGCAGAATGAATTGGGTATTCCACAGATGACCACAGCAAGGCTTTGTGACAACCATTCCCCGTCCCATCCCTAGAAAGAAAGCCCATAGGAAAACAGCCACGACTGGTCTGCATCACCTGGTTCAAATACACAAAGATTCACAGAAGACATTGCTCAACATCCAATTCTACTTGGCCTCATCCCACTCTGAAGGACAGTGAGTCCTGTTTGCGTCCTAGAAGCAAATATTTCAGATTTGCCAAAGCCTGCTGCTGAGAGGCAGGCTAGAATAATGGCTACAGAGCCCAGGCTTCCTACCCAGCATTGCCACTTCCTAGCTGAGTTCCTGCATGTACTACTTTGGGTCTCAGTTTGCCCCATCTGGAAAATGAGGAAAATAGTAACATCTATCTCATGGGGTTATTAGGTTTAAACCAATTAATAGACATAAAAGATTTCTAACAGTACTTGACAGGGTCTGCACTCACTGTTAGCATTTGTTGTTGTTATTGTCTAGAGATAGAGAATTATAAACCTGTGTTCAGGAAATAAGTGACTGGTATAACATAGCTTACTGACCCATTTTATACTTAATGGGAACTAAGACTCCTTCCTGGTTCATGTTTTGACATACGAAGTACTTCTCTTACACCCAAGTATGATGGGTGTAGCCCAAGCTGGTCCATTCCACTGACCCTCTGGGACACGTGCAGGATGGAAGAGCGTGCTGGTTCACAGGAGAGTTCTGAGTTAGCTGCCGGACCCAGAATCTAATCCTAGCCCTGACATGTTACTTAATCTCTTCAATCGTCAATTTCCTCATAGGTTTAATAGGGGTTTAGTACGAACTCATCTGGTAGAGCTCTTCTGGGGATTAAATAAATGAGTGTGTGTATAACATCTAAGATAATTCCTGGGACCGTAAAAGCAAATGCGAGGCCATGGCTCTTACTCTTAGCCGTCAAGCTTAAGTGCCAGATTCATTATTTTTTTAGGCAAAGCAGAATGTGTAGAAATAACATCTACTAGTCAAAGATAATTTTCTGCTGATTTGGCTATGCTCATTCAATTTTCCAAAGGAATATGAAATTTTCACTTAGACCATGAAGTCATCATGGCTTAAAAAAGTATGCATACTGATGAGTTAATGAATTTTAAAAGTGGACTTCAGCTGTGCAACTTAATTCTCAGGCTGCAATTTAAAAAAAAAATCTTTTCAAAAGATCTTTCTTCTCTTTGATACCTATTAAAACCACTCTGCTACAGAGGGAAGTCACAGAATCACAGAATCGTAGAAAATAGGAGAAGATGCTTTATAAAAAATTCTAGTCGAACCCTCTCCTTACTTGAAAAACCAAAAGAGCATCGCTCTCCCTCTATCTTCCTACACTCTGTAACTGAGGGCTGTTCCCTCTATACTCCTTGTTCCTGGGGAGCCTAGGGCAGCCTCTGCTTCAACTGTGAACTATCAGCCACTGGCATCACTACTCTGCCTCTTTTCCTCCTCCTCCGGACTTCTCAAAATCCTACCCAGGGCCACCATGCTACTGTTAGCCACCTGAAGCACTGGACACGTCCCCAGCATGGCCCCTCCCCTGGCTCTTCCCCACCCTTCCTTCTTGATATGCCCTCTAAGCTTCCAACACCCCACCCCACAATCCAGGATGGGAAAAATGATCATCCGGCTGAGAAACATGAACTTAGATTACTTGTGACCTACCAGATTTAATGATAGAAGAGAATAAATAGGTTTCTAAACATATGTCCAGGTCTGGAAGTACATTCTCTCTGGATTTGCAAATGGATTGCAAAATTTACCTTCTTGCTTTTTAAAGTAGCTGAGTGTCCCCCTCTCCTGCCAAGGTTAGCGGAAGAGCTGCCGACCCCCACCGAGGCTCGCTGGCACCCCGGCCTGCTGCGGAGGAGGTTTCGTCACCTACCTCATCAGACCTCAGGCCAGAAGCAAAACCCTAGACACCGTCTTTTCTCAAGGAGAACATTCTCACATCCACATGTGTTTTTTAATGGGAGGAAAGCCCGTTAGCACATTAGAGACGCTGAAAATTGGAACTGCAATTTAAAATTTTAAAAATGGGGGAGAAAAAAAAATATATCGAGAGTATTAAGTTGCCTGTGGAACACTTTCCACTGGACCTCCAGGCTAAAACAAACAAGGTCTGTCCCACGCTTCTGGTCAGAACAATAAAGTCCTCAAAGTCCTGACTGACAGATCGTGCTCTTACTATTGATGGCAGAAATTAGGATTCCCTCTTCTGACAAACCTGTTCTAGCGTTTAGCATCACTTCTAGCCAGAAAGCTTTTTCTTGCTGTCATTAACCATAAGTCTTAATTAAATGCCTAAATGCAGCCATTCCCCTGCTAGGTGCTGAATAAGCAGAGTTAAAAGAACAAAACAATTCATGAGCCCTGGGAGTCTACAGCCTCAGTGCCTCTGCCCCACATGAACACGCAGATGGACTCTCTGCAAGGCGGCTGTGAAGTGGACCACCATGAAGGATAAGCCCCAGAATACTTGTTATTTGTGCTGTGGATTGAATAAAGTACCTGTCATTCAAACAAGATGGAAATCATTCACCATCTTCCACTCATCCTGGGGAGCTGGCCAGAATAAGGTAGCACACTGGCACTAACTCTCCCATCATTCATCTCAATCATCTTGACTTTTCCTCGGTAGCTGGCCAATGGCAGGTATGCCAAATGAAAACGCCACTTTTGCTTTTGGCCCTTCTCTCTGATTGCACCTGTCAGTCATGTCTACTTATTAGTGTTTTTTTAATCCATCATAAGGAAAGCTAAATAGAGATCTTGTTATTTTTTAACTGAGCATAAAGAGGTGCCATTCATGACATGGCTCCTTTCTGTGACAGTAAGCAGAGTCTTTCTCATTTCTCTTTGGGGAGGCAAATTCAAAGATGAATTCCTCAATGCTTGTATTCCAAACAAGTTAGCAAAGAATGCTGCATGTCTCAGCTGTTCTGTAAAGTGAGAGTGAATAATATGGGAGTAATCTACCTCCGGGGGTGGTCTGGATATCTGAGAAAGCCTATAAAGCTCTCACATAGAATCTACTGGGAAAAACCTACCAAAATTAAATGCAAGGCTAGGCTGTTCCAAGGTCTTGCTTGTGGCATTCACATCAACTCAAGCAGATCGCAAGGTGCCCTGGCTTCTTTACCACAAACCAGTGATTCCTCATGCAGATAATAACAGTGGAGAGTGTTGGCCAGTGTACCTCAAGAGTCCTTGGAAAAGACATGACCCTTAATCTTCCATTCAGTTGAAGGGAGATCGGGGGAAGGGAAATTTTGATGGCAGGCAGGTAAGAGGAGAGACAGGTCTGGGACCTGCCTTTCCCCATCCCAGCTGGAAGAACAGCAGCATCATCTTGTCTAATCAGTTATAAGACCTTGGAAATGAATCTCATCCTCCCTTTTTAAGCCACTGGAGATGGTGGACAACTTTGCTGGATATTCTCAGGTTACCCCCTCCAGATCCACCTTCCCCCCGTCTGCAGCCAGCTCTGTGCCCTGAAAGGTTGACACATATAGACAACATCAACTGCGTCCCTTTGTCCTCTGGCTTCTGGTTGGCATCAGCAGCTGAGGGGCAGGAGATAAAGGTCAGGAAGTCAGCGGCTGCTCTCCTCCAACATCTAGATACCACAAGTGCTTCTCCCCAATGGCTACAGGCCTTGCAGATTCTAGTATCCTCTCCTTCTTGTCTCTTCTGTTCTAGGGGTGGTATCAGCGTCCCACTTTTGCAGACCCTGGGGTTCTTTGCCATCCTTTATTGATCTTCCTTAACTACACAGACACCTTTGTAATAGTACCTTTATTAAATCCTCTTTTATTTCCTTTCGCTGTGACTTCTGTTTCCTCCCAGAGCACAAATAGATACACCAGCCTTCTGTGAGTCACTCAAATTTGTTCTTGCTGGAGCCTTCCCTAAACCACCTAATTCCTCCTTTTTTCCGTAAGTCAGTGAAAACTTGTATTATTTCACTCACCAGTCTATTTTACTTTTGCATGCTTGCAAACCCTGACACTCCACAAGTTCCTTGATGTGCAAGCCATATGGTAGGTGTGTTAGCTTCCCTAGGACCTCTCTCTGCCTCTAATTCAGAGAGAGCACTCACCTGAGTTGACTCCATTGTCACCTGTCACTATCTGCTACTCTCACTGCCTGCCTCTAGCATGTCATCTTCCTCCTTGTACTTGCTACTACTAATATTCTTTAACTAGAGGAAGAAATCACAAAGTATGTTATAATTCTACTTAAAATGGGGTTAAACAGATTCTGAGTAAGAATTTAAGAGCTTCTCCTATTATATAATTAACTGCTTATATGTCTAAAAAGCTCTAAGACCTTTTTAACATACTTCTTTGCTCTTGGCTGGGTCCCGCAAAGTTGAGATGGCCATAAAAATAAGTTCAGCACCTAATGCTAAGTGAAAGACTTCTAAGTTTTAACACCAACATGGGGTGCTCATACTGGAACTAACAATGTAATCCTCAGCCAGTGAATGAGTAAACATTTTTTGAGAACTCTTTTCATGTTTGCTACCAAGAAAACTAATGAAATAAAACTAAATATCATCTCTTTCACAAGAAATTTAAATCCCTACATTTTTAACACCGTGTATTGAAATTAAACAATTAATGAAAAGTTTCCGGTGTAATGAAAGTATTATAGTTATGTTTTTAAAAAGAGATCTAGAAGTGTCAGAGTAGTTTGTATAAGTTTAACTTCATACACACACACACACACACACACACACACACACACACACACACACGACAATATATTTTAAAAAGAACTAATTAAAGGCACTGGAAAGTAACCAAAAACAGGCAGAAATTGGAAGAGTTTCAACCCTTGACAGAAGGGATCATATTACATGACAGTTAAATGTATATGGCTTTTCTTCTGTGGTGCTCCTGGTCCAGCAGTCATGGGGCAGCTAGATCTCAAGCAGAAAGTCACAGGTTTTTGATTCTAGAGGTCAAAGGATGTAGTTCAGATCTAATATTGAGGATGTACAATGAGGCAGTAAATCCTGAGAGAAGAGAGCCACAGAAAATGGAGGACCCAAATCTTTCCATAAACTTTTGGTATCTTGGTTAATTCCTAAATTTCACACACACAGGATAGACAACAAGGAGTCCAATAAAGAGCAACAGCTGAAAGGCTGAGGAAGCTAAAGAACATCTGAACTGCTGCCTTCTGCACAGAAAAGAGTTTGAATATCACCAAGTTAGAGGAACTTGGGAAACACCTCAAGCTTCCCAGAAAAACCCTATATGGGCTGCACTTGAAGAGTAAAGACTATGTCCAAAGAGTAAAGATTAATCCTAAGAGTAACAGCAAACTAAAACAAAGCCACTGTCTTTCTTCTTAAAAAATACTAAAAACAAGCTTCCAAAAATTCAAAATGGCAAGTCAGCAAAACTGACTTTTAGAACAAAAATTACTCTTCAGATGAACATAACTGAATACAATCTCTATAACATATTATCTACAACATCCAGTATTTAAAAAAAAAAAAAAAAGAAAGAAAGAAAGACTAGGCATGGACAGGGGAGGTGATCTATAGTTAAGAAAAAAAAAGTGAATAGAAAGTGGCTCTGAGATGATCCAAATGTTGGAATTAGCAGATAATGACTTTCAAGCAGCTATTGTAAAAAATGTTCAAGGACTTAAGAAGACAGCCAAAGAGAGTAACCAAATGGGAAATCTCAGCAGAGAAATAGAAGCTATAAAGAAGAATAAGTAGATACTCTAAAACTAAAAGGTACAATGCTGAAAAAAGAAATGTTTACTGAGCAAGCTAAAAATCAGCTTGAGTTTATGATCTTCAAAATATATCAATAGTAAATATCCATATCTAAAGAACAGAAATGATGCAAAATTAATGTACAAAAACAATTGTATTTTTACATACTACCAACAAACAATTGGAAAATGAATTTTTATTCTGTTTACAACAGTATCAAAAGACAAAATTATTAGCAATAAATTTAATAAAAAATATTAAGGACTGCCACATAGAAAACTACAAATATTACTGAAAAAAATTAAAGTAGACTCAAAAATATAGAGAGGTATACCATGTTCATGGATTGGAAGACTCGATACTTTTAAGATGTCAGTTTTTCCCCAAGTTAGTCTACAGTTCAATACAATCCAAATCAAAAATCCCAGGAAAGGTTAAAGTTTTTGTTTTTTTATTTTTTGGTTTTGTGTGGGAGTTTTTTGTATAAATTAACAAGATGATTCTAAATTTCTATCAAAAAAAAGAAAGAATTCAAAAGAGGCAAAAATTTCTTGAAAGAAAGGAACATATTACAGGACTCATCTTAACAGATTTCAAGATTTACTGTAAATCTACATTATTCAAGACAGTATAAAATTGGTACAAGTATAGAAAAACAGATCAATGGAACAGAAAAAAAGAAAGATTTCAGAAACCATACTTATAGTCATCTGAGTTTTGACCAAGGCACTTGGGCAATGCAATAGAAAAAAACAAAGTATTTTTAACATGTGTTGACAGGACAAACTGATAAAAATATAGGGAAAAAAATAAACCTCGATTACTACCTCTCCACATATACGAAAATTTATTTGAAATAAATCACAGATATAAATATAAAAGCTAAATCTATAAAGCTTTGAAAAAAACAGGAGAACATCTTTATGCCTTTGAGTGGCAAATTTTTCTTAAAGGAAATTTTAAGAACCACCAAACATATAAAAAAGACTGTCAATATTTTTAAAAAATTGCTGCTATCAAAAAGCACAATTAAAAATATGAAAAAGCAAGTGAAAGACTGAGAGAAAATATTTATTATACATATATCTATCTGACTTATATCCAGAATCTTTTTTTAAAAGAATTCTTTAATAATAAAAGGATAAATAACCCAATTTAAAAATGGGTAAAATACTTTAGCAAACAGACCACAAAAGTAAAGTAGCCAACAAGCACATGAAAAGAAGGTCAAAGATCACTAGTCACCAAGGGAATACAATTTAAAACCATAATGATATACCATTTTACATCCGTCAGGATCACTAAAATTAAAAAGCTGACAACAATGAATGTAGATGAGTTGTAGAACAACTGTAACTCCCATACACTGCTGGTAGGAATATAATACAATACTATTTTGACAGTTTCTTACAAAGTTAAACACATATCTATACTACAACCCAGCAATTTCACTCCTGGCTATTTATACAATAGAAATAAAAACACATGTCCACACAAAGACTTATGCCAGAATGCTTATTGCAGCTTTAGTCATAAAGTTCCAGACTAGAAAAAAAAAACTGCCCATCAACAGCAAAATAAATAAATTATGATAGATTCATACAATGGAATATTACTCGACAGTTTTAAAAATAAGAAGAATGAATATTAATATATTTGATACCATGCAAAATCTCAAAAGCAGTACATGGAGTGAAAGAAACTAGACATAAGAGTACATACTGTGTGATTCCAAGTATGGGCAAAACAAATGTACAGTAATAGAAATAAGAAGAGTGAGTATCTCAAAAGCAATAAAACATTTAGGAATAAATTTAACAAAAGAGGTAAAAGATTTAAAACTATACATTTAAAATTATAAGAAATTGATAAAAGAAATTGAAGAAGACATAAATAAATAGAAAAGATATCCCATGTTCTTGGATTAGAAAAATTAATGTTGTTAAAATATCCATGCTACTCAAAACAGTCTATGATTCAAGGCAATCCTTATCAAAATTTCTGTGGTATTTTTCACATAAATGGTTCAAAAAAATCCTAAAATTTGTATGGAACCACAAAAGACTCTGAATAGCCAAAACATCTTGAGAAAGAACAAAGTTAGAGGCATCACACTTCTAATTTCAATATATTACAAAGCTATAGTAATCAAAACAATATGATACCACCATAAAAAATATGTAAACAGATCAATAGAACATAATCAAGAGCCCAGAAATAAACCCACATATATACAATCTTTGACAAGGAAGCTCAAAACACACAATGGAGAAAGAATAGTCTCTTCAGTAAATGATGCTCAGAAAACTGGATAGCCACATGCAAAAGAATACAATCAAACCCTTATCTTACACTCACAAAAATTAACTCAAATGGATTAAAGACTAAACAAATGTAAGATCTGAAACCATGAAACTACTAGAAGAAAACATTGGAGAAAATCTCCCTGATATTGGTCTTGTCAATGATTTTTTGTACATGGCACCAAAAGCACAATCAACAAAAGCAAAAATAAACAAGTAAACTATATCAAACTAAAAAGCTTCTGCACAGCAAAGGAACCATCAACAAAATAAAAAGGCAACCTATAGAATGTGAGAAAATATTTGCAAATATCATATCTGATAAGGGGTTAATATCCAAAATATATAAGGAACTCTTACAACTCAACAGAAAAAAATCTGATTAACCAAATGAGCAAAGGACCTGAATAGACATGTTTTCCAAAGAGAACATACAAATGGTCAACAGGTACATGAAAAGGTGTTCAACATCACTAATCAGGGAAATATAAGTCAAATCACAATGAGATATCACTTTACACCTGTTAAGGTGACTATTATAAAAAAAAAAAGAAAAGTGTTGGCAAGGATGTGGAGGAAAAGGAAACTTTGTGCACTGTTGGCTGGAATGTAAATTGAGAGCCTTTATGGAGAACAATATGAAACATCCTCAAAAAATTAAAATTGGAACTACAATATGATCCAGCAATCCCACTTCTGGATATATGTCCAAAGAAAATGAAATCAGTATCTCAAAGAGATATCTGCACCTCATGTTCATTGCACCTTTATTCACAACAGCCAAGACATGGAAACAATCTACATACATCAACAGATGAATAAATAAAGAAACACACACACACACACACACACACACACACACAATGGAATATTATCCAGCCATAAAAAAGAAATCCTGCCAGATGCAACAATGTGGATGAACCTAGAGGGCATTATGCTAAGTGAAATAAGTGAGAGAAAGACAAATACTGTATGATCTCACTTATACATAGAATCTAGAAAAGTCAAACTCATAGAAACAGAGAGTTGAATGATGGTTGCCAGAGGCCAGAGAGTGGGGAAAATAGGGAGATGTTGGAAATAGAATATAAACTTTCAGTTTTAAGATAAACAAAGTCTGGGGACCTAATGTACAGCATCGTGACTATAGCTAACAATGCTGTATTGTATACTTGTAATTTGCTAAGACAGTAAATCGTAAATGTTCTCTCCATCACCAAAAAAAAAAAAAAAATTAACTAAATGAAATGATAGATATCTTAACTAACTATATTGTGGTAATCGTTTCATATCATATATGTATATCAAATCATTATGTCATACACCTTAAATTTATACAATTTTATTATTTACTTATATCTCAGTAAAACTAGGAAAAAAAGAATAGTAGCTTATTGGGGCAGGAATTGACTGGAAAGGAACATAAGGGAACTGTATGCGGTCATACAAATTTCCTGCGTCTCGACTAGAGTGGTAGCTGCATGGACATACACATTTATCAAAGCTGATCAAGTACAATTACAAGCTGTGGCTCTCACTGTACATAAATTTTAATAAAAAACCTTATCTTTTATAAACATACTACAATATTTACAGATGAAATAAAGATGCCTTGGATTTGCTTCGAACTTATCAGGACTGGGTGTAAGGGTGGGGAAAAGGTTATGGATGAAATTAGACTGAGCTGATAACTGCTAGAGCTGAGTGATGGGGACATGGGGCTCCGCTCGCTATACTGCACTCCCTCTTTATGTATATATTTAAATTTTCCCATAATAAACAGTTGTCTTTATTGATCGATTCCCTAAGTGAATAACTAAAGCCTGGAAAATTATGAAAACCTTTCCCCAGTCAGTGCTATTGGAACATGAAAATACTTCATAACAAGGTCGGCATTCATGTTTTGTCCAGTCTAGTTCTGTTTTCTAGCATTTAACCAATTTTTTAAAATTTTGTAAAGACATGTAAAAAGATGTTAAAAAAAGAAAAAGACACCAAAAGATCTCAAATATCAACCTAAAAGAATAGGGCAACACACCAAATGATCAACACGCTCTCAGTCCCATTTGGGATCCTTCATAATGAGCTGATCTAAGTCATTCTGGAACCCATTTTAAGACAGCCTTTGGAAACTATGCAAGTAATGAGTTTCATATGCTTACTGACTACCAGGAAAAATAGTCATTCCTTGTAATTATCATGAAAGCATCCCTTCAGGTCTACGGTTTGAGAATTCAGTTAAGTCTTCAAATTTCAAGAAATACCCCTTAGTCTTCACAAGGTTGGATCATGCTACATCTTATTAAGTCTTAAGTCTATTTCATAAGAACGGTCATTCAGGAAATTAAGAGATAACTTATTTCTTTTTTTAAATGTTTAGAGGTAACATGCTCTACTAATGCAAAGAGACTCATTTCTCTTAAGAAAGTGACCAAAACTATGCAGCATTCTAGGTGCCGATGCATCAGGACTATCAAGGAAATAGTCTCAATATTTTGAAAGGGAGAGTTTAAAATATATATTGGCCAGAATACAAGAGAGATCCCTTGGGTACATGTCTTAGAGAGATGCATTATCTTAACTTGATAGGCATTCATTAACAACCTGAAAGAATTATAGAATCACAAAAGTTTACTACTTGAGGGGAATTTAGAACTCCTACAGTCCAACCAGCATATTGTGAAAATTAGAAACTGAAGCCCACAACAGTTGCCCGATTCATTTGACATCGCACAGGTAGTAAAGACAGGGCCACAACTGGAACTCAAGTCCCCTGGTTCCAAACCAGCCCTATCACCACCGTCCATCTGTTTATCAAACAAGGCAACGTCCCAAAGACCAAACTCATGCCAGGGACAGAGCACCAAGGAGAACAGCCTCTTCTTTCAAAGACTTAATATGACGTCTCTAAAATGTGTAAGATTTCCAAGATGTTGCATATCAGAAAGGAGAAGAAAAAAAAAGTGAGAAAGTTTGCCCTAGCAAACACATTTTTAATTAACTCTCAGGAAAATAGGATCAGAGGAGAAGAAAGGGTAATATTGGATACCAGATTGTTACAGTCAGCTCCAGGATTGCTTTAAAAAAAAAAATTTGTAAATAGACTTAAAGGAAGGGGGGGAAATGTCTTAATTTCCTTAAGTTCACTGCTCATAAAGTTAATTCATCACTTAAGGACCTGCTATTATTTTTTTAAGGGCTGAGATATTGAAAAATCCTAATCAGAGACTCTGTTCTCAAAGAACTGAGATGTCAAAATTCCTGTGTCAAATATCGCTGACATCTGAGGCAAGGGCCCTCCCTCTCTTGTTCCCAGGACATAACTAATTCATTAAGGAGGTTGGCAGTCAGCTCACATTCCTCCTCTCCACCCACATTATTGCCTTCAGACTTGGCCATTTCATTGTCCGTCTGCGCATTATTCATTCATCCACCACTCTTGGTTCCCCGACCACCATTATTTGATGAACTTCATCTCCACTCAGTTTTATCAGCTCACTCTCATTCACATACCTTACACCAATGCTTCTCAGACTTTAATTGGGTATCTTATTCAAATACAGATTCTGATTCAGTAGTTTTGAGGCATGGGGCAATAAGACTCCTCATTTCTACAACTATCCCGGTGATGCTGATGCAGCGACCAACAACCCTTTGAGTAGCAAGACCCTAACTAGACTTTATCATCACTCAGAACTGGTCTACTTTCACAGTCCTTGAAAATCTCCTTTTGACTACAGTCTCTTGCTTCCTACTTCCTTCCGTGTACGGAACAAGTTCCTTGAATGCAAACTTCCATCCTCCTTGACTCCCCACTATGCTTGGTCCAGCGGAGCTCAGAATGGAGCAGGTCTCAATGGAAGGATGAGGCAGGTAGACTCAGTGTTATTCAGGAAGAGATGTCAGTGGGAAATGGGAAGTGGGGGCCTGCCACTCAGCAGATGTTGGAGTTGGAGATACACAGAGATGAACATCCCACCCAGGCAAGTAGATGTGCTGCCCAGAAATAGTGTTTTGAGAGAAAAGGACCAAAGGAAGAACCTTGGGAAACACTAACATTTGTGAAGCGAGTGGAAACGAAGAGTCATGGGAAAAGACGAGGAAGTACTGCAATGTAGGCAGAGAACTTGGAGATGGTGGTGCCTTGGCAGCCAAGGGAGGGCACATTTCAAAAAAAGAGAGGGATCTGTCCAAACTACTCTACCAAACCCCTCCATGCAAGCCAGATTGTTTTGTTCACCCCGCTCGAACTGCATCTAATGCATGCCTACTTCTAAGCTTGCATTCTGAATTTGCCTCTCTCAAGAGGCTCATCTGTACCCATCTCTTGTTAGAGCCACCTTCACAGATGCTGAACTGCCCTCACAGGACATGGCTCAGAAAAGGGACTTGGTAAATCCGTGATGGTATGCATACAGATTCAATCAGCAACCACCTGCAGTCTTAACTATATGCACAGCAATACATGGGGTCAAGTGGTTAACAAAAATACAAGTGCACTGAGATGGCATAGGAACTGTGTCTGATATCTGATTTTCCCAAAAAAATTTTGGACATATGGTGACCATAAATATATGTCACTGCTAAGTCCAGAAAAGGAAAAATGGCCTAAAATTGAAAATTAATACAATTTATACGGCAACAGGAGGCAAATTAGGGTGCCAATCTGAACCAAGACTGTATACTAATAAATCTCTTTAAGATCTTTAGAATAGGGTAGAAACACAGCTATCTGACTTCAGTGATTTAGTAATTATTGCACATAGAGATAACCGAGTAAAGGAAATAGTTAATACAGGTCCCCAAATTTAGGTCAATTGTCAAATTGTTTGTTATACACATACACACACAAAAATCCTCTGCTTGCCTCCTCTCTACTCCAAATCACAGCCTGTGGGAGTGAGATTTTTAGTATTTTACAAAATGAAGCAGATTCATTCCAGGGAGGAGAAAAAAAATCAGAAGATAAAGACTAATTCAAAATAATTTCCTACAGCTTGAGCTACTTTCAAATTTCATAACTGGGAAGGGGGTTGAGTCCCTAGCAATATATTATTCTAGTTCCTCTCTTTTAGCAATTGGCTGGAGCCCAGAGAGGATGTCATTTAAAACCGCTACTGTGCGCTCTTACAGAGCCATGGGGGTGTGCTGCTCTCGGCTGCTGAGGCTGTTTTCTTTGGACACTATCACTCAAAGCGCTTAAGCTTATAAAACCCCTTTACAATCATTTTTCATAACTTCCAAGAGCAACTCAGTGTGGTTTTCTCCATTTCACAGATTAAAGTCTCTGGCACACAAGGTGGCATGCCCTGGGGTCATCGATTGTTTTAATGCCCATCAATTAATATTTATTGAACCACTACCTTGGGCTTCTCCGCCACATCCACCCACATGGACAGCAGCATCAATGGCCAGGCCTTATGAACCAGAACTCTGCCCCAAGACTTTAAAAACCTGTGGCCGCTGACAGCATCAAACACCAGAGTTCTCTGTTAGTGCAGTGGCCAACATAGCTGGCAGGGGCCTGTCAGCCTCCCTCCCTCCGGGCTGGAGGGCTGAACACACGGGCATCCCCTTCTGGTCCCTGTCAAATTATGTGAAATGCAGCGTTCTTGTGTTGGTGCTCTATCAGTAAAATGCAAAGCTTCACGTCAGGGAGTTTCAGTTCTGAAGGTACCACTCTGTTCTAGCCATGGGGTCGTCTCTTTGCACTAGAGGATGTTTCCTGAGCATAGCTCTCTTGTAAAAAGAATAAATCCTGACTTTCTCATCAACTCCACCTGACAGCAAAATGGCACTGTTGGATGTTTACTTTAAGCCTCCCTTTTCCAGGTTCTCTCATTCAAAGCAATCTACTGGACCCCCAATATCTTTATATAAATGAGTTCCTCACCAAGAAGAAAGAGGAGTGCTGAGACCCTGAGACCCCAAGAACACAGAGGCATTGGAAGGGGGAAGAACAGCAGAAAAAAAAAAATCTGAGCTTTCATCCTCTGTAATTTTGTCCTGTGCTTTTTCACTCACACTAATGGGCATAATTGTTGGGGTGATGTGTGTTCTTTCTGCAGGCTGAACTGGTCATGTGTCTGCATTCCATATTTTAAGTGATCTGACTAGTCTAAAAAGAATTTAATTTGTGTTTCCATTGTGAAGAATTTGGCCAAATGAGCTAAAATGCCCTTCTACTCCATGCAATGACAATGCAGGAGGAGAAAAAGTATAACGGCTTAGCCTTGCAATTGTGAAACACGTTTCCACACTGCATTGCTATTTTAATCATGCATATTTGAGTATATTGTCACTATTATTTCAAAATATCTTTCTAACTGAAATTACATCACCACACATAACGGGAAAAAACCCATAGTGATTGTCTTTCGAAAGGTCAAAACGAAGCTTATTGTTTGGAAAAGTCATTTTTCATAGGTACTGTGATTCTTCCTTGAACATTTTTAGATTATACCAGCTCAATAGATTTTTGCAATTAATAAATCCATACCTGCCAAGATATAGAAATAACTAGCAAATGGATACTTATTTACAATCAAACAAAAACAACTTTAATCAGGAGACTCCCAAGTTTTTTTAATATTCTAATTTAGCATAACTAAAGCTATTTAAAAGTCACAGGAACAAACGATTTTAAATCAATTTTCTCTTTTATTTAAGAAATTTAAACGTTTTGAAAGATATTTCTTTAGCTAGAAAAAAAAGAATGGCTTTTAATAAGCTATTCCTCTTGCAAGTATCCCATCCGCCTGATTGCATTCTCCTAATAAAACTAATCTTATTAATATGTTGGCATGTGAACTCGTTATTTTTCTGTTGTTAAACGCCAACTTGTGGTTTGCTTTTATTCTTTCAAATACAATTAGCAAAGCTCTCCAGTGCTTGAAAGGGCCTTTTCATTTAGACAAATTATTCCCTGGCTGACTTTAAAGAGGGCTAGGGCACAGGCAGGGGGGATGGTGGAGTGGAGGGGTCTCCTATTCTGATGCAGCTCTGGCAGACACAAAAGCCTGCTTGTGCACAATCTCACGAGAAGTGGGGCAAATATGACCTTTATCTGCTGCATTTTTTTCTTTCATTAGTAAAACTGAATAGCTAACTTTTTAAAATTTCATTAAGAGTATACAGTTCTAATTAAATAATATTATGTAAGACAAGGGGGGGGGTGAAGTGTCTGGCCAAGATTTTATTGACGATCTGATAACTTTTCAGCTGATGTCACCTCCCACCCTGCTTCTGTGCAAAACCAGTGTCAAAACACAAGCTGGTTTTAGACAGCTTTACTGCCGGGCCTTCCCTTCATTAAAGGAAATGAGAGCGTTGTTTTTCAACATTTTGGACTTTCCAAACTGTAATGTCTGGCCTATCTAAACAATGATTTATTAAACCCTGTCTCTGTTCAAATGACTTGGCTAGATAAATCGCCTGCTCCCCAGGCTTTCATTTCACATTCGGTGTCAAGGGAGACCTCAGAGAGAGGGGATGCTCAGATACACCCCACCATCCTGACAATACCACTGTGCTTCGAACACCGCCGGAATATTTGTTTAATTAGTGAAATTTTCAACTTTTAAATAAGGAGAAAAAACAAGCTATGGGTGGCCGGCTAACCTCAAACGAGCAAATATCCAAGGTTATAAAATCACCCCCTGCTCAGAATACCTGGTTAGAAATAAAAACAGCATTTACCAAATTCTACCCCAAGTCAAGAACAGAGGTCGCATTAAGAAGTACAAAACTGAATTTGAAAGCTGGAGTACTAAGGATGTAGCATTATTTCAGTTGAAAAAAAAATGGATTCTACGCACTCTTTATAACTAAAACATTTTTTTTAACAATAACAAACCCATCTCTGAGATTAATTGGAGAAATACTAAAAAAAAAAAAAAAACACTTCTAATCCACTCTTAAAAACTAAACTAAACTAGACACAGAACATTGCATTACCTTAATTTCTGTACGCAAAGGTGAGTTTTGCTATAAAAACAGCTATACGCCATAGAATGATGACCAGTTTGAAGCTGAAGAAAAGGTGGTCCTCTGTATTTTAAAGCTGAAGTAATGAAAATTTCCAAGAGACTTTTCTGATTTAATGTTACAAGCAGCAGAATACCTTATTATAATAAAATTCTCCTAAGATGGGGGCTGGGAAATGATGGTTGTTTCACTGTGATCTTTCAATAAAGAAAAAGTTAAGTCCATACGCAGATGATGACAATGAAATGAAGCCTCTAAATTAAGACTAAATTTAGGAAAACACTTTCAGCATGGAATAACAGGAACCTGGGACTGGGAAGGCCTCTTGAAAGGGTGGCCCAAATCTCAGGTTTTACAACAAAAGAAGCCCTAAGATTAAAGGGAGTTGGCCAAGGGCCTTCTCAATCCAAGTCCACTGTGCAAGTCCAGAGCCGGGAGCCTGTCTTCTCTCCCACAGCTCCTTTTCCAACCAGATTGCCTTTGGCTCGAGAATGATGCTGTCTGCAGCCCTGGAAATCATGAGGGAGTAGACTATCCAAGAGAGATGGTCTCTACTAGGGGAAATTGCATCAAAAGGTAACTGAGCCCACATCAGAACTCTCTTAACAAGTTTATGTCTTCAAATGTTTCTCAACGTATCTTCTGAAGTAATTCGTTTTAAATATAAAAGTCCTGATAGGGTCTAAAAAAGGGTGTAAAATTGCTACTTCTGCACTGTGATAAATTACAAAATAACTGAACACAAACAGGCCCAGTTCTTTTTATTTTTCCATTTTTTTAAGCTTAAAACTGGGTTGATTTGGCTTTTAAAAAATCCACATTAAAACATAAACTTCCACTTAGATTGGAAACAGGATTCTAGATGATGTTCCTATATATGTTCCTTTTTTCAAATGAAAGTGTTATAAGAGATATATTAGAGAAAACAGTTTAGCCCTGGACATAAAGTAAAATAAAGTCCTCATATACCAGTATGACAAATCTATAAAAGAACAACACTTCTTAGTGAGAATGTATTATTGTGAATATATGTTGCTTCTGTACAATTGCTTTTAAAGAATCACAGAAGGCAGGCGTGTCTGTGAGGGTAAGAAAGTAAGCGCTGAGCTAGTAAATCAAGAAAAAGTAGCCACCAGAAGGGAAACTATAACCAAATGGTAATTTCTAAAGCAGCTGGAGCATTCTGAACCAAAGAAATATGCTGGCTTCCTCTCTCAAATACACCCGTTCCTTTTTCCTTTCTTGCTTTGAATATAAGATTAGCCTCCTCCTCATTCCTGCCCCTCAACAAAGATGGGACCACCATCTCTGAACACTTGTTCAGTCTTAGATTCAACAATCCAGAGAGACCTCCGTAAATCACAGCCATTTAAGCACACATTTCCTGCATACTCAGCCATGAGAAAGGATGAAATGCTGCCATTTGTGATAACATGGATGGATCCTGAGCATTTCACACTAGGCAAAGTAAGTCAGGCAGAAAATGACAGAACCATATGATTACATTCATATGTGGGATGTAAAACAGAAAGCAACAAACAAACAAAACAAAAATAGACACAGACAACAGTATAGTGGTTACCAGAGGATAAGGGGGTGGTGGGGAGGATGAAGAGCATAAAAGGGGCCAAATATAAGGTGACGGGAGACTAGGCTCCGGGTGCTGAGCACAAAATGCAATATACAGATGATGTATTATAGATTTGAAACTTAATAATATATTAACTAATGTCACCCCAATAAATTTAATTTAAAAAACATTCCTTCTAAAATTCCCCACTAAAATGACAATGTTTTTTTTAGGGCGTAAACTTACAAGAGTACAGAAAGGAAATAGTGATGAGTAAAGTCAACAAAATTTTGGAAGTTGGAAAGGGGTAACTGACTCAATAGAGCTAAGAATCTAAAACCAAAAGTGTTCACAGGAGCATGGCAGGGAACTCCAATAAAAAGCAAAGAATTCCAGTCTGGAGACTCTAAAATTGGAGACACTAGTTACCCCTGGAGGGATGCGGTGGTGGGGAGTAGGGGAATAACAGGATTAGTTGAAAATCTGTATAACAAGCACTTAAATACCCCTCCACCCCCAAACCTTACACAGAGAAGTAACTGCTTCTTTCTATCCAGGCATAAGACAGGAGATTTATTGTCTAAATATGTTGACATAAAGAAGATCTAAATAAACAGGTACCAGGCACAGCTGGAGACTAGATAGAGCATTAAACTGAATATTAAGATGTAAGTAAAAAATCTGTAATCCTAAAGGTGCAATTGCCTGTCCCTTCCCAGAATGTAGGACAGCCTTCTAATCCTCAAAGAAGGGTTTAGAGGAGAATGCTTTAGTGAAAGTGGCCAGCCTATGAGAAACAACTTCCAGATAATCATATTTGGGATAACCCTTTGAAAATCCTGTCTGGATACCTTATTACCCTACAATAAAGTCCACCACTAGGCAAGTTTCCATACACAAACATTCTGAAGAGCTCTTTAATGGCTCGCCTTTAAATATAAACAGACAGCTAAGGATTACCAACAGTTTTTAAAAAGCATGTAATATGAAAGAGAAAGAAATCAAAATTATTATTTTAAAAGAGGAACTTGAAAAAAACAGGCAATGCAGGAAACAAAAGAAAAAAACTTTATCTCAACAAATGTAAGCTAACAGCCATTGTAAGAAGCACCTGCATTTTACGTGCTCTTAGAAAGAACAATTCTGACAGCCCACCAATTATAAAATGAATTCCAACGTTAGATAAGTTAAAATGTGAAAGAAGTGTATTCCAGAACTGACAAAAGGGTAAGCTCCAAAAAAAAAAAAAAAAAAAGATATTGCATCCAGGAAACAAGGTTAGGGTGCTATTTTATAAAAAGAGAGGCACTCAGAGAACAAGAGAGAGCCCTTGGAAATTAAAACTATTATAGCAGAAATTAAAAGTTCAATAGGTTGGAAGATAAAGTTGAGGCAATCTTTCAGAAAGCAAAAGGAAAAGGCAGAGTTGGAAAATAGGAGAGAAAATTAAAGAATTGACTGAGGAAAGCCAATATCCAACTTCAACATTTCCAGAAAGAGTAAACAAAGTATCCAGCACAAAGATTTTAAAAGACCCACATCAAGGCACATCATTATGAAATTTCAGAACACCAGTGGGCCAATTGTATGCCTACTTGATCTCCAACTCATTCTCCTCCTTACGACTGCTTTGCTCTGTTCTATATCATAGGAGGATGATTCTTAAAAGTTGCATTTTCCAATGAGCTGACTTTTGGTTGGCTCAGCCAATAAGAAGCACTGATGGAAGAACCAGGAAAAGGAGAAAAGCCAGGATATTTCTCCCTCTTTCTCTTTGCCTTAGGTAGCAACTCTGGCAGAGGCCACATTTAATCCATGCCTCTAGCTCCCATGAGCAGCCCTAACTCTTAAGTCCTAGTAAAACTATCTCTTTCCTAGTCCTTCTAGCTCTAGAGGTGATAATGGCTTTCTGCTGTTACTAATCTTGGTCTTACTTTACTCTTTTATTTGGCATTTCAGCCAAATATAACTTAAACTTAGTTTCTCCGATTAAACTTCTTCTGTTGAATTACCTGGTGTAGACTCTATTTTCCTGACTAGACTCTGACTGATACAACCAACAATAAAGAGAAAATACTAAAGGCTTCTAGAGATAAATAAAAAGGAAGTAGCATGAAAAAGGTAAATAATCAGAACTGTAACACCAAAAGCTGCAAAATAATACAGCAATAACATCAAAATTTTGAGGAAAAATGATTTTTAAACTAAAATTTTATACCCGACTAAATAATCAATTAAATATAAAAATATGCAAAGTCTCAAAAGATTTTTCCACTCATATCTTCTTTGTCTTTCAAAACTCAGGTGACATTTCAACAAAAAAGGAGATTTGATATCCAAGAAAAAGAGAATCCAGTATAAGAGAGAACTAAAGGTTTCATATTGAAGGAAGCAATTACTCTTAACTGGGGCAGGAAAACAAAGGGCTAAAAACAAAAACAAAAACAAAAACTAACATCATTATCCAAAATTTTTGACCAAGGGAATGAGAATGAAATAGAATTACATGGGAGTAAATTTAAAAACCAAGTAAATTATAAACTCCAGAGAAAACAAAAAGCTACACAGGAAAGAAAATGTAATCATAGAATGATATATGATTCTATCATAATTTAAGTCTACCTCTTAAAGACAATGTAAAAACACTGGGCATCAGAAGAACTGGCTCCCTAGTCCAGGATAAAGAAATGAGTAAATGAATTAGTATGTCTTTCATCTTCAAAATAAAACTAATGGTCTTAGAACGTAAGATTAGGAAACATTAGAGCATTTAGGTGTTTCTTCGTTTTCTTCCAGGGGAGTGATTTTGGGGGCAGCTCAGTATGCACAATGTTGTACCCCACCCATGCCAATAAAGAGGGCTTCAGGCAATAAACAGATGAATGACATGTTGACCAGCCACGGTCTGGTGCAATGATTCTCACTTCTTTATGACACTGACCCCATTAAGAATCAGACGAGGGGAGCTGGCCCCTCTCTCCAAAAATATACACAGGTGCACTTACAGACAAGATTTTATACATAATTATAAAGAATTAATGCACCCTAAGTCAAAAAACCCTCATCCACTTAAAGAAGTTGTGGAAACTTGGATGAGTTTGTAAGTAGCTTCCTACTAAAGAAGTGAACCCACTCCACCATGTTTCATTTCATCTCTCTGGGATCACAGATATTCTCAAATATGCACACATTTGGTCTGCTACAACACAAACTGTCCAGACCTTCGTGAGTGCCACCACTGAATCAGAGGGCTTTACACAGAGGTACATGACGTTGTATGTCTGTGCTAGCACAGGAATGGGGCCCTTGTGGGCTCCCAGAGCTCCTGGCCATGAATATTTATATATCAGCTTAAGGATGTTTAGGTGATGAGGATCCCATCCCAGATGGGACCACAGCATGGTCCGGGATCAAGCTCACAGCCACGTTCCCTGGGGCACTTCGTAAATAGCATCTGATGATATAGAAAATGATGGTTCACTCTTTAGAAGAAAAAAGAGAAAACAGATCACTGCAGATGAAGAGGAGACAGCGTCCTTGCCAGACTTTGTCAGGTGTGTGAAAGAGTAAAGAGAAACTGATATCTTAAAAGTGTATATTTGGGCAGGCAGGGTGCAGGGAGAGGAAGGAAGCACTTCAGCCCGTGTTGCCTGCCAGGCTCACTTGTAGGACCTGAGACACTTAATCTTCGGGTCATGGGTTTACCCCCACGTTGGACACGTTGTTATTAAAAGGGTCAGACTGATGTAGTGGAAAAAGAAAGTCACTTAACCAGTAATCAGGGGATGCAGCTAATCTTGGCTTGGCCGCCACATAGCGCATTCTAAAACAAAACACCAGTGCTCTAGAATTGGAACCACTTGCGTAGCACAGGCCAAGCACCTCCTTTAAGTTACTCTAGAGTCAAAGTCGCTACACATGTGGGCCACCCAATAAGAACCACCGGAGCAGCCCAGGAAGGCACTTGGCAAACACTGTGGGAGCCGCGTCGGGCACCCCACCGATACTTGAGGGCCTTTCCAATGGGCTCTACTTCTGACTTTAGATTTCCGATGACCTCTTTGAGGGTATTCAGAAGCCCCATGGTAACAACCCATTACTACACCCCAGTACCACCTTCCACAGTGTAAGTGAAACTGAACTCCTGGTCGTGCACCTAAAAAGGTCTTCATCACCACCCAGAATTGCTGTATTGGTTGCAGTGTACTGGTTACATTTGGAAAGTCTGCTTCATCTCCCTGGGCCTCAGTTTGCACCATTGTACAGGGAGTGGGTTGGATTCTGTGTTTCTAGTTTAATAATAACTAAAACAATAAGCACAATAACAATAGCTTACTTTTATTGGCTGCTTCCTATGTGTCAAGAAAGGAATCCAAGAGTGAGCAGAAATAGACATGGTTCCTGCTCTCATAGAGTTCACAGTCTGGAAGAAGAGGCCCAAGTTAATTAGGAAATCCCACACGCGTGTGTGTGATTACAACCATAGGTGTGAGAGGCGTGCCATGACAGGAACAGAGTGCCACGAGGTGGTTCAGGGAGTCAGGAGACACCAGCTTGAGAAGATGGCATCTATGTTAATATCTGAAGGGTGAGTAGCAGTTCTAGGTACATTAGGCATGCAAGAAAATCGTGTCCATTGGTCTGAGGTATAAGAAACAAAAATAAGAGAAATAATAGCTACCATCCATCAAAAATTTGTTAAGTGCCTGGCATTGTGTTATATGTTATCTACACATAATTCCTGAGTTCTTTCAATAGACTCATCAGTTAAAAAATTATTATCCTATTTTATAGGCAGTAAACTACAGCATAGAATTTCAGAAATGTGCCCAAGATAAGAAGAGTAAGAGGCAGAGTCAAGTCCATGAAATTCTTAGTCTGCATATTTAACCACTAGACCATATTGTCTCCAGTGGTGGTCACTGGGGCCTATTAAAACATGATGTATCAGAATAGAACAGGTTCCCACCTGGTTCAAAAAATTATCATACTACCTATAAAAATAGTCGAGATAGTATCACAAGACACATGTACTAATAACTAGATCATTACAGTACATGCAACACCCACAGCCTCAGTAATAGCCCATCTCTAAGCAATCTTATTTTCTATCACACACACACACATGCACCCACTCAACCACCATCCAGAGATGAATGAAACAGGAGTAAAGATTTGGCCTAGAGATGTTAATCTACAGGCTGCGATCACCTTTGAGATGACCCAGCCTGGAAAGCTCCAGCTAGGCGAGCATGTATGGGTTCAGCCACAATTATATTCTCTAGATTACAGCCTGGGAAACAGAGAAGCTCAAAGTCTTGAGGTACAGAGAGAACAGAGTTATTCCTAGAGTGCAGAGATTATTAAAATTAGAAAAATCTAGTAATGAAGGTGGTCAAAAGATACAAACTTACAGTTATAAGATGAATAAGTTCTAGAGATCTAACATACAGCATGACAACTACAGTTAACAATACTGTGTTGTCCATTTTAAAGGTGCTAAGAGAAGATATCTTAAAAGTTCCATCACAAGAGAAAAATTTTGTAGCTATGGATGGTGATGGATGTTAACTGAACTAATTGTGGTAATCATTTCTCAGTATATACATATATCAAATCATTATGTTGTACATCTCAAAATTATACAATGTCGTATGTCAGTTATATCTCAGTAAAACTTAGGGGGAAAAAAAACCTAGTAATTCAACAAACTACATTATAACAGATAAAGAAAAAAAGCCATCTAATTATCTCACGAGATATAGAAGTGTTTGATAAAATTTAAACTCCTCAACTTACGCAGATGATAAAATTACATAGAACACACACACACACACACACACACACACACACACACACACACAAATAAAATTGAGAAAACCTGAGTGAAATCAGTGCATTGTATCAGTGTCAATATCTGTATTGTGATCTTATAATTTCCAAAATGTTACCATTGGGGGAACCTGAGCATGCAAACAAGCCACCTCTCTGTATTTCATCTTAAAACTGCATATAAATATGCAATTATCTAGATTAAAAAAGTGAATTTTAAAAAGAGAGGGCAAGAGGTGTTGATGAAGGAAGGGAGAGAGGGTGTGACAGCCAGAGAGGAGGAGAGAGAGTAGGGAGGAAAGAAGGGGAGAAAGGGTGAAGAGATCAATTTTGTGGAAACAATTGCATTAATCCATCAAAATTTGATAAATTAAAAATATAGAACAATTTTATTTCAAAAATCATAGCCACTGCATCCTTTCAATGTTTCAGTAAAGCCTTATAAGAATTTTAAAGTTTCAAATTTTTGCATTTTGAGATCACAGCCTTTCCATGGAAGCCACCATCATGCTAATATGATAAACGCAATACTAACATATATGACATAGAATCAGGGATATAATACAATCGATAATGCCTACAATAAAAACCTGTACCAAAGCCTTCCTTCAACCTACATTATATAAACTTTGATGTCTGTAGTACTATTTTTGTTTCAGTTATCCTAATAAAAGGTGTAATTTTGCCAAAACAAAACAAAACTTTAAGGAATGAAAGAGAATTTCCATAATCTCATAAAGACTCTCCCACATTCCCCACAGCAAACATTATTCTTATATGGTGAGATGAACAGATATGAAATCTGTTATGTGTTCTTTATATCAAAGTTAAAAACAAGGATACCCATTATCATTGCTTCTATTTAATACTATATTGAGATCCTAGCCAATGCCATCAAAGTTTAGTTTAATTAATTATACTTAATTTAATTTAACATGCTTAATTAAATGTGTTTTTAATTACGCATACTCAAGAGAAGAATTGAAAAGAAACAAATTCATCACTATTCACAGATCACATGACTGTTTAGAAAATGCATGGAAAACCTTAGAACTAATCAGAAAGTCCATCAGAATTTCTGAATTTGAAATCAATACCAGGGGCTGAAGAGCTCATGATGGGTGTCACAAACTTAAGTTCTAAATAAGCCGATGAGACACCCATTAGTACAAATAAGAAAAGTAGAAAGACCTAGAAAAGAGCTGAGCCCTAGAATGAAGACCACCAAGTCTTGCTAGCCTTGTTAAGTGTCTCCTGCTGCATGTGATCAAATGTGCAAGTCCCAGCCACACCAGCTCCTGGTGCTTAGGCTCCCATATCTCCCTCTTCCACAGTACTCACCACAAAAACTGATAAACTAACCTCATGAAACATCTACAACTGGCACTCAGCAGAGCCCAACCAACTAAAACACACATAAATACGAAAGACTGACACACATCTTCACAACTGCAGTAAGTCATTATAACGAGCTCTAATTTCTACCGAAAATTATCATTTATTTTATTTAGAAAGTCAGTTGTAAATGGGACCACCAACAGAGAGAGTGGTATTGTCATCGACACCTACAAATAATCTATAAAGCATTAGGTTTGGAATGTACCATGGATTTTCGTAGTTGCTCTACCTTCCCAGTGAGATTTTTCTTAGACTACCCTTAAAATAAGATTTAACATTCTGAACACAGAAAAATTGATAACCAAAAAGAATTACTGACCAGTGTGTGGGAATGCCAACTCTTGCCCAATGAGTATCATTATGTTGGACAACCTCTACTGAAACACTTGAACTTCGACAACCCCAGGAAGGATGCCAACCAAAAATAACAGTACTGTTGAGTTTTAAAACCATAAAATAAAAATTAGCCTAGTATCATAAAATAATGCAGTGACACGTTTTCAATACTGGCCCAGGCCACCTTCGGCAGGACTACTAAAGGAAGCTCAGGGCCTTTTGTGTTCTTCACAATCCTGAGGCAAAGGATTTGGATGATGGCTACACTCTCACAGGTTTCCCTAAACTCAGGCTCTAATGCAGAAGCCCTACTTCTTTTACACTTCAGAACACACTCTCCAAAACAGTAGCCACTAGTCACAGACACCCAGCACTTACACTTAAGATGTGCTGTAAGGGTAACATCACTTTGGATCTCAAAGACTTTGCATACAATAAAAAAGAACACATAATCTCATTCTTAACATTCACATTGACTAAATGTTGAAATAATAGTTTTATATGTGAATTAAATACAAATATCTTATGAAAATTAATTTCACCTCTTAAAACCACTTAAAAACATTTTAATGTTTTTAAAGGTGGCTACTAGAACATTTTTATTTACATCTTTGGCTCACTTGTGGCTCACATCATATGTTACTGGACAGTGCTGATTTAGAAAGTCAAAAGGTATTTTAAATGATGTGTGTATAATATATATAATATTTAAGACTTTACTAAATATGTTTATAAGACCCTTTCTAGATCATTTGATAGCAAATTCCTATAAAGACAGGCATAATATTATAACAGTAGTATAAAAGAGTTATCACTTATTGGATTCCAACTTTTTGACAGGGATAATGCTAAATGCTTCAGAGAGATTATCTGTAATCCTCCCAACAGGGAGGGATAATTTAGATCAAGGAGGCTAAGAAGTTGGCCCCAGATCGCACAGCTAGAAAGCTGGATCCGGGCTCTGAATGTAGGTCCGTCTGAGGCCAGTGCCTGCACCCTGCAGTACTTGAGGTGAAGAAATCGGAAGAGGTCCTGTTTGGAAGTGACCGTCTCTTGTGAAGCTGGTCATTATCCACCTTGGGCAGGGACTGTCCACATCACACATCTGTCATTTAGGTGCTCCTGTTCTGCTCCGGACACCGGGAGTGAATGACTTTGAAAACCAGCACACCTACCCGAGTGGCCTGAGGGGCCCGCTGCTCATCCAGCTCCATCACGCGGAGGTTTGTGGGGCCGCACAGCAAAACGTGCCAGAGGCGGCAAAACAATGGCACCAAGCACCAATTAGATGAGTCCCTCTGTTTAATCCTTGGCCTGGCCTAACCTTCTGACTCTCATCCACTTTTGGAAAATGAATCCGTAATGACAGCACTAATTGAGTGGGAAGCTCAGGAAACAGCTTGTAACCAAGGGGGGCAATGCCACCGCCACAAGAGAGAAGCAGACTTGCCATAAAGCTAAGACACACTGCCAGGAGAAAGAGCCCTCTAAAACCCAAAATATCTTCTGCCACCAAGCTTCGGAAAAATTAGGTATGCAAAACTTTGGCATTCTTTCATCCATCTTCTCTCCCAACACGCTCCTAGCCGAATAAGTGATGGACAGTCTGCAGACATCAGCTCAGCATTACCACAAGTACCCGCAGAAAGCAATTTTCCTTCTTGCAGCAGTTGGAAAAGCATAAATGATGGGTGGGGGATGATGAGGGTGTGGGGGGGGGGGAAGGAAGGAAACTAGCCAGAAAAAGAAAAAAACACACACACAGAAAGCTCAGTGACATTCAGACATGTACCTAGGAATTTCTGAATGGTTCAGAATGGGACACTTTGTCACCTCTGATTTAATTAGAAGACTTTCCAGAATGCCGAAGGTCTAGGCTCGTAATCAAGCACTTACGTAATCCTCCTCGTTGAGCCCCTGTTTCTCAACAGAACTTTTCACCTCCATGGAAAACTTCTCAAACTCGGGTTTCACTGTCCTCAGTAGAGTGATTGTTTGGAGGGATGAGTACGCCTGCTTAGCTTCAAAGTCGTGTTTGTCTCCTCTCTTCCACGAGCCATCTCCTACGGGAGAAATGAAAATATTTATCATTCCGAGCCAGTCACCATAAAGGGGCCATTCTCCGTTTTCAACTGCGATGTGTCTGTGCACATTACGCTTGGCAGCCAGGGCAAGAGGCATTGTCACAGTTCTGCACTTAGGTACAATGTGACAATGTTACCATCCTCGAAGAGAAGAAAGCCCTTTAGACACGTGGTCCTATAAAATGTGACGGGGGAAAAAAGCACTGTGGAGTTAATTGTGTTATAATAAGCATGTAACTAGGATTTTCAGCCCCCAAGAACTACAGCAAGTAAGAAGTAAGTTTTATTCCTTCTCATTCACACTTAGTTCTTAACACCTACAATCAACTGTGGAGCTCAACCAAGTTGTTGCTGGGGTACAGGAAAACCTGACGTTATGGACATGTGGGGTGCCAGAAATGGCCGTGTATGACAACAGAAATGCACAAGCATGATAAAGTTGGCACTGTTATAACAAAAAAAAAAGTTCAAGATTATTTGTATTCCTTGAAAGGTTTCTGGAATCTCTTCAGAGTGAGAAGTAGCTCGGGTGAACGTGAGTATCTAGCACTGGCAATGTCGTAAGAATTATTTATTGGACAATTTTCACTGGTGCAGCAATAGAAATAAAATGAAAATTGCTAATGTTTTTAATAAATGCTCTATTTACTGAGCACTTTATATGTAGAAACTCACTTTATCCTCCCAAGATCCCAAAAGGTGGGTACAATTATTCTATTTTACAGATGAGGAGACTGAGGCATCGAGAAGCTGGGCCCTCCACTGCTTCACAAAAGCAAAGGCAAAGCACATGGACAAGAATCATTACTCTTCTCTTTATTCCATTTTCGAGAAAACAAGTGGCCTGCAGGGCCCCCGAAAGGAAATGTGGGCCTCCGACTTTTAACGAGAAGCCGTCATTTCTGTGAGTTATCACTGTGATCCCTGGAGAGCTCCACAAATGCAACAAGGGGCTCAACGCCAACACCAAAGCCACTGGTTTGCAACGAGCACCCAGTCCCAGGCCGGTGCGGGGCGCCCAGCAGCTGAGCCATGAGGATGGTTCTGGAGCACACAGCCAGGGCTCTGTGGCACCCACTCACCCTACTCTTAAAGAAGAAAATCGGTAAGGAGCTATACAGATTAAGTCAGACAAACATGGATTCACTAAACTGTGTTCAAAGATCTGTGATAGCCACCACAGTGGACATCAAAAGTGTCAGGAACAGTCTCCACCACCTTCAAGAGAGAGATTTAAAGATGAACATGTAAACCACTGAGGTGATAACAGGGTACCAGTTAGCTCCTATAGGTGAGAGAAGCTTGGGGTGCAAAAAAAAAAACAGTGCAGAGTATAAAGGAAGATGGGACCAGCTCCAATGAGGGAAGATTTCATGTGTGGACCAGGCTGATGTGTAAGTAGGATTTGAATAGGAGGAGAGAAGGATGGAACAGTATGCTTGGCAGAGCCTACAGCATGGGCAAAGGTGCAAATGTGTATGACATCCAATAGGCAGCTGGGAACTGCTGTCTGGAGCCTGAGAAAAGCCAGAGACAAAGAATTTGTTTGTGCAGGCCTCTGTATAATCATAATCCTAATAATGGCAACCATTCATTAATTGCTTACTGTGTGTCAGAGAGCTGTTAAAAGATAAATTAAGACAAAGCTGAGGACAAAATTCATTAAGGGCTGGACCTGCTCTCAGTGAGCACAAGATTAAATTTCAAACCACCAAACAAAACTTGACAAAGTCCTCCTCCTCCCATACGAAACCTCTCAAACACCAATGAAGCCACAGCACGAGCAACAGCTATGCCTGTGCTCAGAGAGCAAGAGAGCTGAGCATCACGGCCGTCGGCCAGGATAGACCCACCGGGGTGCACACGACCCAGGCAATGGGGGCCTTTGTGAAGGGGCCGAATCCATTTGCCAGGAAGACCCCGAAGTGTAAGGATGTCCAGAACATCTTCATCCCAAGGAGGATCCCATTTCTTATAGGGATGCAATCAATAGTTATCAATTTATTTTTAATTGCCTTGAGCTCTCAAGACTTAATAGGGTTGATGTTTCTTAGGCAAAGTGGGTCAGTGTTTCTCAGCTCTGGGAAAGAGTTCTCACCAGGGGCAGAGGACAGGAAATACTTAATCCTGTCGGGTGCTATGTTGTATAATTAGAACACACACAGAGAACTGGACACAGTAACTGTCTCTGTTATTGACATGGGAAAACTGTGTTTTTGTTTTTGTTTTTGTTTTTTTGAAAGATGTAAAATCCGGACAATAAATTAGTCTAAAAGATAATAACTTTTGAGTTTTGTTTTCTAGAAAAAAAAGAATAGAAACAATAGTGCTGAATAAAGTTAAGCTGAAATAAATAGTTATCTGGTCATCAACATAACTGATACTATGATTTCCTGCTTTCGTGGGTGTTTCCCTTGTACTGTGTCAGCGACATGTCCCACACGGGGCTGCTGAGCACTAGGAAAGCAAAGGTCGGCTTGGCACGACACCCCATCGGTGGGGACAAATTTAATTCGGTAGACAACTGGGTGCCTCTAAAGATTTACGAGTGGAACAGAAGAATGACATGACCGAAATCATGCCTTGGGAAATACTGGTGGATTAGAGTGGGGAGACGCTGAGGGTTCACAGCCACAGTCATCCAGACAAGAGGTTACAAGAGGTTAAATGTGGGAAGCCCCACCCCCTAAGATTAAACATGGCCCTGTGGGTGGTTAAAATCCTGAGCAAGTTTTCTTTTCTTTTCTTCCCTTTTCTTCTCTTTCTTTGTGTGTGTGTGTGTGTTTGTGTGTGTGTGTGTGTGTGTGTGTGTGTTTCTAAATCTAGGAAATTTTCAGTAATATATGTTTACTGCTTTTATAATCATAAAGAGAGAGAGAGAGAGAGCCCTTGAGACTGAAAGCAGAGGAATCTCAAGACTCCCTAAGAGTCAGGGAGTGAGGGACAACAGAGAGGGAGGCACGTCACCAGTGATGCTAAGAGGAAAGGAAAATGGGTTGTTATTAGAGGGAAGAGCAGAGCTGGATGGAGGAGGAGGGTTCGGCTGATTTCAGTTGGGGTCATGGTCAAGCCAAGGTGACTGATTACGGAATACCCAAGTGGCAACGGTGGGCTGGGCTTAGAAATAATGGTCTAAAGCCAGAGAGAGACGTGAAGGCTCGAGAGAGTGCTGGACGTCGTTTCCACGTGGCTTACAGTTAGGGACTGACTGCACTGGATAAGAGAGTGCAAAGGAGAAGAGAGGAGGATTGAGCACAGACACTTTGGGGATTTTGTTTTCGGTGGGTAGAAGGAGAACACAGAGGTGCTAACAGGAACCAGAAGCCCGCCATGCCACCAAAGAGAGGGAAAACAGAGTTTCCAGAAACAATATCTAGAATGCTCTAGAGCTGTGCTGTCTAATTACAGTAGTCACTAGCCACATGTGTGATTATTTAGATTTAATTAAAATTACATAAAACTAAAAATTCAGTTTCTCGATTGGACTTGCCACATTGCAACACAGAACAGAAGGCAACCAGCACCGCAAGAAGTTCCACTGGACAGCACGGCTTTAGAGGCGTGGTCTGACGTAAGGCTGATGGCTTTGGTGAGGAGGAGGTCACCAGTGACCTTAAGGACAGCACTTTCCGAGGAGTGGTGGCTACTAATGTCGTATTCGTACAGTGGTCCTGAACAAGGGGCTTAAGAGGAGAGACAAGTCCGCTAGGGACAACTAGGGCAGAGAAGACAATTCTTAACAGTTGTTTTAGTAATAAGAGAAAGCGAAGTCACTTTGCTTTGCTTTGCTTTGCTTTGTTTTAAACATCATAGACTCCCAAGCTTGCATTTAGAGTGAGAAGGGTACAGAACGTTTGAGAAAGAGAAAATACCCTGCTCAGCACCAAGCCCTGTGCTCAGCAATCCTGCAGCCAGGGAGCTGGTGCTGGCAAGGGGTGGTGCCCACATTGGGATAACTGTGTCATCCTGGAGCTCTCAGTACTTACCAAGGAACCAGAACATAGTAGGCCTTCAATAAGAGTGGGCTGCATGACTACCTGAGACATCACAGAATATACCCGAAAAATCAATGCCTGAAGCTCACCTAGGCTGCTTACATAGCACTAAGTATGACTCTTAACCTCTGCTGACCATATAAGTGAGAGAAAAGCCTCAGCCTTCTTGCCTCATCCCACCTTCTCAAAATGTCCAGGTGCTTGCCATGAGCTAGGCTAGTCCAATTACTCCCACCAGTAATAACAGCACCACTTACTGGGCGATGCCATTGCAAAAGGCTTTGCCTGTAGCATTTCATTCTTTAATCCTGTGAGAACTCTACGAGGTAGATTTAAGTATAATCCTCATCTCACAGATGAGGAAACTGAGGTTCAAGGAGATTAATATGCCCAGAGTCACTTAGCTAACAAACAACAGAAGCAGGATGCAAATGCAAGCCAGACTCCAAGCGCTGGTGCCACACCTGCTCCAAATACATTTCAACAGAGTTTGAGATGCTCCTGGATTTAAAACTGCAAATGTGGTGGGATGACAAAAATGTTAAAAGCAAAAGGAACAGTGGAAGAAAGATCAGAAGAGAAAGTATCTAAACAGTGGTTTAACAACTGTTACAGTTGAATGATTGTGACAGAATTGCATCAGAATGATTGTGCAAAATTCTCATTTTCCCAAACTGACTTTTATGTACATGTAATATTGGAAATATAATAAATCCAATCCCTCCCCAGTTGCTCTGCTGTTTTTCCACTTTTTGCAAGTCAAGTCATTTATGGGCATCACCTATCTCTGCTACACTTCCATCCTCACCTGAATTGGTGTCCCCTGAGTTCTCAAGAAGGCAGAAAACTCTGCAATAATCTTAATAGTCCCAGAGAGGATCGCCCAAATAACTTTCTACCTTTCTAACTTTCTACATCCAAAGAAAATAATACCAATAAATGAGAATGCCGATAAATGCCATTAAAAACTCTAGGGCAATACATATCATCTTCTTGCCAGAGTTTGTAAAACCTATCTTTTGATCTTATTTTCCATCAGTTGAATTCCACCATAATATATTCCTGTAACAATATTATTTGGGCAGAACTGAGAATATATTTGAGTGCCCACGAAGACCAAACAATCAGTAAATATGGACACTTATTTTTTTTAATCTAATATCAAGTAAAAATTAAAATAGAGCCTTTTTCTAGAATGGGTAGAATGAGGAAGCATGGGATGAGGCGGTTGTTGAAGAAATTTTCAGGAACATATTTCTGATTCTTAAAGCACAAGATCTCAAAGAGGGTCCTTAGTTAATGATGGACGCCAGCACCTTGCTCTCGGTCACCCTACCTGCCATAAGAGTCTGTTTACTGCTTCTTCTCTGAGGAGAAAATGTGCTTCAGGATCTGTGGGAGTCATGGACAGTGTACCCCCCACATCCATCCTCCTCTCTCCTTGAGTAACAGATTCCTAAGTTGATTTGGGGTGGCAGTGAATCAAACACACATTTTCTGGTTTCCCTACAACTAGGAGCAGGCGATGATATGTAAGCAGAAGTTAATGAGGGGGCTTCCAGAGAGCGTTTCCAACAGGGCGGGGTCAGCGATAAGGGTCTTTTTGCCTCTCTTCTTCCCCTTTTGTCCTGCCTAGAATTAAAACTCGATGCCTCGAGCCCTCGCCACTACCTTGTGATCTTGAAGATGGATGCCATTCACTAAGACTGAGGGAGCAGAAAAGCAGAAGAAGCTTGGATCCCTGACGACACTTGGAGCCGCCATCCTTGTCTAGGACTACCTGCCTGGTACTTCTTACAGGTGGGAGAATAAACCTCTACCTTCATTTTAATCACTATTGTTGGGAGTCTTGGTTACTTGCATGCAGATGTAATTCCTAACACACCCAAGCCCTTAGGCTACAATAGATAAAATATGGTTAATCTGGTAACAACAAATGGACTAAATCAATCTATAAAACTACACAAAGCAAAAATGTACAAATTTAACTTATTTTTAAAGGACGATGTGTAATGGTCAAAGTAAACTAAAACTAATAATAAATATAACTAATATTTGTTAAATACTCGAAAAGTTTGCTATGTATCTCACATACATCATCTCATTTATTACTCAGCCTGATGCCATGAGGTAAGTACTATTATTCTCATTAGAGGACACTAAGGCTTGCAAGGGACAGGAGCTAGGGCATGGCTCAGTCTCTCAAGCAGACTAACACCTCAGTTCACAAACTGAGCAAACAGGCTATAAAAGGGAAAAGAAAAGGGTATCTAATCAGACACACCAAGCCTACTTTGCAGGTTGTATAAAAACACATTGTATAACTATGTGATTAAATTTTCAAGAAGCAGAAAAACTAAACTTAGAAAAATAAGTATTAAAAAGTTGTCCCAAAATCACCAATATCATATATAGTGATATATGTATATGTATATATGTGTATATAGGACTTCTTATGCACTGATATTATGCAATGAGGACACATTACTTTTGTAGTATTCTTGCCAAAAATGTATAAACTCAATCTTATCATGTAAAAACACCAGATAAATCCAAATTGAGAGATATTCTACAAAATAACAGATTCATTGTGTCAGGTCATAAAAGACAAGGATAGATGGGAACTATCACAGAATGGAGGAGATTAAGAAGACATAACAGCTAAATGGATTGGATCCTGGAACCAAAAAAAAAAAAAAAAAAAACACATTGAGAGGAAAGGTGGTAAATTTCAAACAAGGCCTGTACTTTAGTTAGTGGTATTGTACTAATTCTGATCATTAGACTATTGTCATTTAAATTGTTAACATGAAGGAACCTAGGTAAAAGATATACGTGAACTCTATATTATTTTTGCAAGTTTTCTGTAAGTCTAAAATTACCTCTAAAAAGAAGTTAGGTCCAGATACAGAGCTGGATTGTTTCCATCTTTCAAGAAATATTCTTATAAGCTGTTCTAAAGCATAAAAACAATAGAAAGCGCCCCAATTAATTTTATAAAGCTAATATAAACCTGATGTTAAAATTCCAACTAAAGGCAAGAAAACTACTGTCCAATCTCACTAATGAATGTGGATTTATAAATCCTTAAAAAACATATTAAAACTTAAAATCAGAAATGCATCTTTAAAAAAAATCATGAAAAATATACTTAATTCCAAGAATACCATAATGACTTAATATTAAGAAATGTATTGAAATTATAGGTCAAATGTAATTTGAATTTTGACAAGATTGAATTTGACAAGATGAATTTTGACAAGATTCATTACTAATTTTTTATTTAAAACAACACTAATAAATTAGGAATGAAAGGATACTTTAACATCTACTTCAAGATAAAAAGTCAGAAATTAAAGTATCACCAGCATTATATAATATTATTCTGGAGGCTCTTGCAATAAGAAAAAGAAATAATAGTTCAGCTATCAAAATGGAGGAAAAAAACTGTAGTTATTATTTGAAAATGATATGAAAACTATTGGAATAGAGGATTTAATATGTGGAATTCTTAAAAAATAAACAAAACTCATAGCCTTTCTATATACTAAGAAGTACAGTTTCAAAATGCAATAGGAAAAGATCGTGATTATAATAACAACCAGAAAACATAAAATGTCGAATAGTGAGCTCAACAAGAATGGTGCAGAATTCAAATGAAGAAAAATGTAACTTTTCTTATGGACACGGAAAGAAATTCAAACAAACAAAATAATTTAAAAGTTAGGTGATGCAAGGTTGACAGGGCTATTGGAAAGCAGTCTCATACATTGTTGTGAAAGTGTAAATCAGTAAACCTCTCTAGAGGACAACTTGGCAATAGCTATCAAAATTTAAATACGTATAACCTTTGACCCAGAAAATATACTGGGAATTTATCTTACAGAATATTTATATATGTGTGTGATTGTGCAGGAATGCAACACAATATAGCACTGTTCTTATAGCAAAGAGCTGGAAACAAGGTAAGTATTTAAAAATAAAATGCTGAATCAATAAAGATGGCAGAGCAGCATTATAAAACACTATGTAGTCATACTATAAATAGTATGATCACTTCATTGAAAAAATATTCATGTATTTTATAAAATAGACAAGATGTACAAACTTCTCAATGTTATCAATGTACTTTTATCTGGGTGATAGAATCATGGTTACTTATTTTTTTTCCCTGTGTATTTCTATGTTCCTCAAATTGTCTACAATACCCATATATTTTAATAACCAGGGAAAAGTAATACAAGCTTTATCTGTGGATGAAAGGAATTTCAGTGCCTAATATTTGTATTGCACTTGCCCGCATATAATGTGCATTCTCATGCATTGCCTCTAAATTCGGTGGTTGCAGTTGCCAAGTTGCAAAATTCAGAATAAATGTTTTTCATTTTTCAACCCGTCTCCACCACTATCTCAAGGAACTCAGTATTGCAGCCAAGAAGCGAAACTGCCACTCTGCTTGTGAAAAGAGAGGGGGAAAGATGATCATGGCAGCAAGAAGAAAACACTGAGTGTTTGCCTTACAAGCCTTGAATCTCCAGTGTTATCCACTACCAGGAAGCATCATCTCTTCCTTACCCCCGTGAGAAGGGTGTTTCACTACCTGTTTATAAGTAAGCCAGGATATCAGAGCAGGAAACCGAGGTGGATGTTGTAAGGTTTAGATCCTGTTTAACTATATCTCAACAGCAAGAGCTGGGAAGTGGAGCTCAGTGTAAACATGCCATTGTGACACGCACACTTGCAAGGTCCCTTAACTGACAATATGCGGTATCGGAGAAAACGTACCATAGCCAATCGTGTCTACTTCAGAGAGAGCCCTAACCACATTCCGGGGAAATATTTTGTCCTTAAACACACTCTATCATAGGAACCCTGGGACTTCCCCAGATCCATTTTAAGAAATTAAATACTCCCAATCATACACGTTGATGATGGCTTCTGAACTTCTATATGGGAGAAGCTTAAGGGTTAGTCACCTGAAATGAAGCGGGGCTGGGAGCAGTGACTTTCAAAATATTTTACCTCAGTTTACAGTAATGGTTATTTTATTTATTTCACGTTGAGACCATTACATACATGTGACATGCATAAATATATATACACAAACATGCAATAATATTACTAGAAGTTTTATGAAATAATACATATGCTACGTGTGGCACACCTTGACAGATTCTATTTTATTACATTGATATGTTCTAGTCTATTCTATTCTAGGAAAAATCCTGCCCGAATCGCACTAGAATTGCTCTAACAGTCCATCCTGCAGTTGGAAAAGCCCTAGGGAGGGGGCTTTGGAGCCGGGGTTTACAAGCATGTGGAGACAAGCCCCTTGGCATCACAGGTAGGTGGGGTCGTTTAGCTCTAATTGAGTTCTCAGAGAAGAAAAGCTTGAGAACTTAGGAGTAAGTCATGGCAGTGTTGAGAATCACAAACTCCTAAAATCCTATATATGGACATCAAATCTGTTGGCGTAGCTCACACAGAGCCCTTACTCACACCCCGTGTCTGACGCCCCAGCCGCGCGCGCGAGGGGAAGCGGGACGCAGCGTTACCGTAGGAGGAGCTGTTGAAGAGCTCGATGTTGAAGAAGGCGTAGTCCCCGCTGGTCATCCCGTGCCTGTGCGCTGCCAGCATGATGCCGCGGATGGTGTCGCTGCTCGCACACATGATCACCACTGCAGAGGGAGGGACAAACAGCACACGTGAACCGCCGCTCCTCAGAGTACAGCGAGGCCACTCAAGCCAGTGGGGTCGTCTGGCAAAGCACAGGGCACTTACCTAGTCCTAAAGTATCTCATCCCAAATCACGTATGAATGCCGAAGGGAAAGCCTAGCAACCGTACAGTGGAGAAACCTAGCGGACGCCACCTTAACCAAGGGATGGAAGCCAGTGTCACCAACCACGGGAACAGACTCCAGAGCCTCCTGATGTAACACACCCGCGACCCGAAAGGTCAAAGTGGGCAACCTGAATCCAATCAGGAGAACGCAGCCACAAGCCCAGCTCGGGGGACAGTCTGTAGGAGAGTCAGCCTGTGCTCTTTTAAATTCCATGAAAAACAAAGACAGACTGAAGAAATGTTCTAGACTAACAGACACGTAGAGGAACCGAAGACTAAATGCAATGGGTGATCCTGGGTGGGCTCCTGGACCGTAAAAAAATAGTAAAAGCTTTGTTATAAAGGGCATCGTTGAGACAACTGCAGAATTTGAATAAAGTCTGTAAATTAAATAACAGTATTGCATTTTGCATTAAAGTTCTTGCTTTTCATTATTCTACTGTGGATGTATAAGTGAATGGCCTTAAGAATGGTTCTTAAGAAACACACACGTTAGTATTCAGAGGTAAAGGAACATGATGGCTGTACTTAGCCTCAAATCGTTCATAAAAAGAGAAGAGTATTTGTGTGTGACATACCTGCATGTATGTTTGGAGGTGGGAAGGGATGAGGAGGGGAGGAAGAAGGGAGAGATTCGGAATGATAAAGCATATGTGGCAGAATGTTAACGGCTGGTAAAAATCTAAGCAAAGTCTATAATAGGAATTTTATATACTTTCTTATATCTTCTCCAAATTTATTTTGTAATTATTTCAAAATAAAGTTTTAAAATTACTCCAAATAAATCACCATATTTACCCAATATCAGACAGTGAGGAGTGCCAACTGCTTTTTACACTTAATAGCCTGATAAATAAATTTTCCCGAAAAAGCAAACTGAATGGTTTTAGAGAGAACCTTCATTTGGCAAATCAGAGGATGCCGTGAATGGTACAGGCTTTCTGCCCTCTGAATTTTGAAAGTTTTCTCAAGCCGTCTCAACATACCTAGGAAGCAAAATTCCAGGTTTCTCCCCAAGTGCTCTGTTTGCACCTCTGCTGTTGGATTGGAGAGGTTTAAACAGCTCCAGAATATTGTTGCCAGCCTTGTCACAGCGACAAGTTAGAGCGAGGTGGGGACCTGGCCACACTACCCAGTTAATCTGATCATCGTTGCTGACCCTTGGTCCCCCTGACGGGACGGACCACGGTGTTTTGCTGCAGACACAGAGGAGGGACGCGAGAGGCTTGGATGCTCTGACGGCGTTATCACCGTGCGTGCCAGCACTCAGGGATGTGTGTGCTCTTTGTAAAAGCATGGGTGCTGAAAGACGTAAAACAAACTTCGGGCTGTGCCAGAGCTGCCTTGGCAACCTGCACGGAGGGTCAGGCGCTTGCTGATGTTTCATTCACTGCAACATTCATGCAGAGTGTTAGGTCATGAGTCTGACATTTCATACTGCAGAGGGGCCCGGTGTACAGGCTAAAAGCTTTGGAGAACGAGTTTCTGAAACAATACACAACTCCTAAAGGGCTATAACTCTTTAGGAGTAGCTGTTGTTTGTGCCTGGAAATATATATGTTTGGAACATGTAGTCAATTTCCAAGATGCCTCCATAAGGAAGCTTTCTAAGAAACTCATTTCTCATTATGACTTAGACCCTTATTTTAGCTCCGATTCAGTTTTGGACCCTTAAATGAAAAAAGAACCAAGGTGTTTCACAAATCATCCAAGAAGAGACTAAGTCTGGACAAGTTTGAAGAGTATGGATTCCAAGAGTGGGCATTTCCAGGAGGGTCCAGTAGGCTCGGACTGACTGTCCTGATCGTTTTTTGATTAATTAATTATAGTCTGGAATTAGAGTCCCCAGATGCAGCATCTGATTCTGTCAGCACATAAAGAGTGGAGTTACTGCTTGAAGACAGTGTCACAATAACCTAATTCAGATATTTTTAGGTAATCCGAAATGCAGATTATTTAAATTAAATGAGGACCAAAATGGTCATGGACATGTCAACATGTACCTAGACATGCTAACTGAATCAGAATCAGAGAGGTCAGCTGGAGGATTCAGGCATCCAAGGGCATCTGGGCCTGATAATTCTAAGTGTCCATGTAGGAGATATATACCAGGCCCCAGACTGAAAAGGCTGAGTCCTCAGGCCAGAGTAAGCTTCCCTAAGTCCCAGCTGGGCTCTGCCCAACACTGGCCTCTCTGTCACTTCTTCTTCTATTTTTATAGTCCTGGCCCATCTCCTTCTCTCTATCCCCATCGCCATCAAGACCAACCCCTTTGACAGACACATTCTTTCTTTAAATGTCAGTACCTACTTGGACTGAGCAAGAGTGACCCAAGTGACACTGTGTCTAACTGAGTAGACTTTGATTACTTTAGATCTCATCCATTGTGTGTTGACTATGTGTATTAACTCTCAAAATGATCCCCTAACTTCCAAGTTCATGGACAGGGTATTGTTTCTCTTGCATAAAACAAACCCATAATACACATCATAGTCCAGTTTAAGTTGGAGCAAGTACTTAAAGGTGCTAGCTAAACCGTCACTGTACAGAATCCCTCTAATTTGCAGGATATTCTCTAATCTCTTAAGATTGTTTCATTCAAGCCTAATTCAACAGCAAATATTTTTAGCAACTTGCCTTTATACAGTCCATCAGAGGATTAAAATAGTTTTCATTAAAATAACTTTCTCTTCCTACTCATGTTTCATCAGTTTACATAACTTATTAAATTACATACTTAAAATAATAAGCACAACTGGCATAAACAGATTTGAGGACAGCTCTTGGAAAGTACATGGACAAGTGTGAGCAGTGTACAGGCATACTTAGGAGAAGTGTGTTAGCTGCCAACACTCATCAATAATCAATAAAGTTTATAGAGAAAAAGAGATTATCAGCTAATCTTGAAAACTGCTTCTGTGGAGATCAATTAAGATCGTTTCTGTTGTATTTAAGTATACTTAAATACATAAATATTAATTTTGGGGTCAAATAAAATTCTGAAAGGAGAGTGATTCTAAGTTTTTGGATAAACTTTTCATTCTGCTTAATTTTCTCCAACTTGCCAAAGACCTTACAATGTCCCATGTCATCCTCCACTGCCTGATTTCCACAGCGTCTGCTGTAAGAGGCTTCTCACTGCTGCAGCACATTCTTGCAGTCACTCTAAGAATGCAGAGAGAAAGGCAAAGGGGTGGCTATGGAAGTCAGTTTCAAGAACCAAAACCATTTCAAGCAGCATGCATACCTGAGTTGGGGGGTATGCATACCTTTCCCCAGTCTCGAGTTTCCATTGGGAGAAAACTTATAAGGTGACAGTCCTCGCCTCTCAATGTGCCTTCGTTTACCCCTCCCTTCTCCACTCCCTGGAGGAAAAGGGGTGAACCGTCTGATTGGTGGGTCTGAAAGAAAAACTGGGCACACACTCTGCCCTTTCTTCTTTTTTCTTTGTCGGCTTGCAGGGAGAGTACGTTATGGGTGAGTTTTGTCATATGGTAAGGGGCCTGTCTCGGAGGGGACGGTGCAGCTGAACAGCACTATCTGTGATTAGATGGATGACCCTGCCTGATCCTGAGGGAAAGTAATAACAAGCAGCCCATTCAGCAGCAGATCTAATGATATTTTCATATTCTCCATCTGACTCCTGTATCCATCTTCCATTTAACTAAACTTAAAAGGGATAAAGGATGGCTACTGCATGGAAGCAGAGTAAGATGTGCCATGTGCTGCAAACTGAAAATACGACAGCAGAAGTAAAAAACCGAAACTCCACAGTCACTGTGAGAGTAGT
Source organism: Macroglossus sobrinus (assembly GCA_004027375.1). Lineage (NCBI taxonomy): Eukaryota > Metazoa > Chordata > Mammalia > Chiroptera > Pteropodidae > Macroglossus > Macroglossus sobrinus. Next base: position 44,509 of record PVKZ01001378.1, on the reverse strand, counting down.
CAAATATCTGGGCAAGAGGGATTTTTTTTTTTTAAGACAGGTGGTAAATAGTAGAAAAGAAATAAGAAAAGTAGAGTATCAATCCAGGAGGTCTAACCTCCAAATGAAACAAATTCTAGAAATAAAAAAATTAAAATTAAAAAAAATTAAAAAATAAACGAGAAAATGAAGGGGATAGAATTAACAAAGAAATAACTTAAGAAATTCTCCCAGAAGTAAAAGACATGAGTTTCTGGATTGAAGCAGCCTACCCTTCTATACACTCAAATGCATAAGGCAAAATACTGGCATGAAAGTATATCATAATGGAATATTAAAACATTAGGAGCCAAAAAAATACTCTGAAAATTTCAAAAAAAATAAAATACAACAAATAATCAGTAAAGAAGCTGAATCAATGCAAGCTTCCTTATACAACATTAGATTTTAAAAGACAAAACTTCATATTTTGAGGGAAAATCATTTCTAACCTAGAATTCTATAATTACATATAATGGTAACATGAAGAGATTTTCAGTCATGAAAGGTCTCAAACTTTAGCTCTCATCCATCCTTTCTCAGAAAGCTCCTAGAGGATGTGTTCCAACACGAGGGTATAAAACCAATAAAGAAGAACACACAGAGATCTAGCCAGACAAGAGACGTGATGGGAGTTGCTGGAGAACATTGGAGAAAGAATCTAGAGCCACAGCCTGTTTAGAAAATAACTAAACTGGAGCCACTCAGGAGACTTAAAATAGACGATTTAGTTATAAGTCCATAGGAAACTAAGCAAACAAACAAAAATAGACTTTTTTTAACCCCAAGGAAAACAAATAGGGCAAGAAAGGAAATGCATTGTAGTAGCCTATATGGCCCAGCTACAAATAGCATTTAGAAAGTAATAATAATGTGGACACTCAAAACTACCGAGCTAACCAAAAATTTTAATTCAATCATATTGGAAAGGTAGCTGGAAGGAAGGCTTGAGTGTGTGGTTAACAGGTAAGTAGAAGAGAACTAACTCATCATCTTCCACTGGCGTGGCAAGAGGTAAACCCTAAAACTGAAAAAATCAAAAGGAACATATTATTTAGTGGTATGAAGTCAAATACAGAAACAGCTACAAAAGTTGAAAATAGTTGCCTCTGGGAAGTGAGAAACAGAGAGTAGGAGACAGGAAACTCTTGTTCCTAATAAGACTTGTGTAATTTTCTGACTTTTTAAACTATATAGTTGTATAACTAACTTTCATAAAAATAAAATCTATTTTTTAAAAGAGAGATTTCTCTCTGGCTGTTTCTCTATTACATAGCAATGGGTTTCATTTGCAAAATAAAGATTGCACCTTTACTTTTGTTGCTCACAAAGCTCCATCCCCTTGGAAGGCTTTCTGAATGTCCACACAGCAGCCCATCATCCTTCTCCTTCCTTCTCCTTCCTTCTCCTTCTCCCACTGTGTGTTACTCATTTTACACTTAGCATGGGTTCTTTGCTTTAAAATTCTCCTGATCAACCACTTGGTCACTTACCCCAGCCCAATTCCATAAAGAAGTGACGCTGGTACTGATTATATACTGTTATCTCTGCAGATGCCATGAAGGCCCAGATTAATGACATATTAACAACTAATGGGATAAAACTACAGTTCTTCATACAAAAATGTTTGTGTGCACAATACTTCGAGTTCTGTATCTTATAAAATACATAGACAAAACAACTACTGACTTTTAGTGCTTGACAGTGTCGAACTTGCCTTTTTAAAAATAAATTTATCATTGGGTATATAGAATATTGAAGGCAGTAGTTGACTAGATAATTTAATCGGTTTTAAATAAAGATCTTTTTAAAAATAATATATGCTCAAGTATGTGTATTTCAGAGATATATTTTGGATAAAACATGAGAGGAAAAAATTTGAATTACTGACTTAAAATGTAATTCTCTAAAATGAAAGAACAATTAATATCCCTTAGCTTTTCTTTTTACAGTATAGCACTTAGCCAAATGACATTTTAGTCATATTATTATTTGGGATGGCAGCATTGCGAGTTTTTACTCTTTAGGAGATTCAAACACTTGTGATCTGATTTTAAAGATTAACCTAAGTCCAAAAAGGTGCTAAAAATATTATCTCCAAAAGGGGGTGGGGGAAACTGTCTAGTTCTATGATGTTTAATATGGAATGTTCAAAAACAAAAACAGAGTTACATTTTTACACTTGACTGACCACAAGTCAGAATTAGGGAACATCAATTGGAAGAGGCCTGATTCTCATTCAATCTCACTGTTTCACAGAGGAGGAAATTCAGCCTAGGAGAAGGTTAAGTGACTTGCCCAAGTCACGCAGCTGCTGAGGAGACACCAAATCCAGAGCATCTGCTTCTCACCCAGGGTTCTAGTAAAGGTGATTAATTATCATCATATATATATATAAAATAATAACAGCTATAATAAACCCTCACTTTTGCTGAGCCCTTAGTATGTTTCAACACATTGCATGGGTTAGCTCATTTAATCCTCCCAACATGCCCAAGATGGGGTGCCCCCACTGACCCCACTTTACCTGAGGAGCCTGAGGCACGGAGGTTTGGTAGCGCCCCAACAATCACCCGCCACCACCAATGAAAGGCTGAGCCAGGACAGGCGCTTGTGGCAGTAAACTCCACTTAAGCCCTGTGTAACCCTTTAACTGCTTGTGGTGAGCAATGGTTATTAATAAAAGGTAAGAGTCCCCAGAAAAAAAAAAACTTTGTTGTCAAGCAACTTTCTGAGAATTTCAGGGAGGTGGGGCGAGGGAGGGGGTACTTAAGAAGGAAACTATTTTATATTTCTGAACATCTGCCACGTCGCTATTGGAAATATATTTTAGCAGCAATGGTAACCTTAATCAACTGTAAAATATACAGGTCAGCTGAGCAAATGTTGACCACTGAATTCAAATTTGGAAGAAGAAAAAAAAAAGAAAGAAAAAGCAAAGAGACTGGGAACATCTACGAGGCTTTTGGAATTAAAAATAATCCGCGGCAGCACACAGTAGCCCAAGCTCCCTGAAGCTCCCAGGCCTGCCAGGGCATGCCCCGCTCTCTGCTACCTGGCTTCAGTCACCCTTGTGAGGGGCCCCGTGGCCGCGATCTGCGCTCATCTGGGCTGAGAGATCCCCTGCGCCATGAATCCCAGACCACAAGCGCAGGGGTCACCAGCAGCACTAAGACCTTTAGGGCAATGGCACACAGACATATTGGCAGACTTTGGATCTCATGGGTAGGGGGACACACCCCCAGCCCCAGCCCGCCCTGGGAAGTCTCCCACTCCTAGCTCCCAGAAAACCGAAAACTCGGGAACCGGGGACGAAAGCAGCCCGAGGTCTGCAGGGGTCTGCAGCAACCTGGGGACTGGGAGTGGGGAGAGAAGTAGAAATGGGTTTCACCACCGGGCGTGGCGAGTCCTGAGCCGTTGGTGCAAGCACTCTTTTTCATTATCAGCAAAGCCCCAGCTGTTTAGCTGGCAGGGATTTGAACGCTCAAAATTTGGCCATGCAACATCCCCACTGTCAAGACCTCGCGTCTCCTTGTTCTAAAGATTACGTTCGCTACGAGTCCGAGGTGGGCAAACTGGAAAGAAGGGTGGCCTCAGCGTCATCCTCCATGGCTCCTCTGCCCACTCTCACCTGTTTGAGACCCCACCCCCGCCCCCGGCCGCGCTGCCCCGAACCACCAGTGCCCAGGCATCCGGCGGTGCCCAGTCGTGGACTCGCCCAGCACCTGGCTCCGCCCCTCTCCCCTTTGGTCTCTCCGCGTGGGGTTGTGGGGAGCTTTGCTGGGATTGCACCACTGACAATCCAGGCGCGTGTGCACCTACGGGTAGCAGAGGCGAGATTCCCCCAAAACTGTTGTGCGCCCCAAAACTGACACTGGGAGGGAGAGAACTGCGTTATGCTGGGATCTCAGCACGCCTTCCCGCAGTCTCCTCTGCAGTAAAATGGGCCATGCTGGGGGCTTTCGCAATTCTGTATCCGCGACCACCCGCTTCTCCTCCCCCTCTCTGTAACCATAGCCACCAAACCTCAGCCTTTAGCTTTTTGTCCAGTTTGGTGCTTATATAAAACCCCCACGGACCCGCGGAGAAAACCTGGGGGCACCTGGAAAGGAGGTTCCGCGCCCGCTTCTCCAGCGCGCGCTCCTGCAAAGCCGAGCTGCGCGGCGCTTTAGAGCTTGGGGAAGTGAGTGTCGCCTGAGTCCAGACACAGTGAGGCATTTTTTGGTAGAAACCACAGAAACTCGTTTAAAGGGGGCTGGAGGGGCCGAGGAAGGAATGAGAAGCGCGGAAAAAAATGAGACTTGAAAAGAAAGCTGGGGTCTGTGGAAGGAAGAGCTGCGGGAACCCGAGGCCTGAGCTAGCCCTGTGGTGGCGCGGGGGCTCTAGACCATCCTCTTACGCTTCCGCACGAGGAGGGGGCGCGCGTCAAAAAGGGACTGGGTGACTGGTTCTTTCCTCCTCCGCGCGCCTTCAGAACCCTGGTGGAGCAGAGCACTGGGAGTGCGCCCCTAATCGCCAGCACCGCGCTGGCGAAGGGAGAGCGAGGAAGAAAAACCCAGACGGTTTGACAGCACCTGTCGGACCTGGGCACGCCGGAGCTGCAGGCTCAGACGCCCCTCCCCCAGGCTCCCCCACCTCCCCCAGACCCTCTACGTATACCCCGCGACCGCGCTGGTGCACGATTCAAGGTCGTTGCAGCCAGACAGCGCACAGCCTGGAGAATCCCCGAACGCGCTCCCGCCCCGAGCGCTTCGAGCCGCGGCGGGTGGCGGGGTCCGCGGAGCAGCGGATGCGTGAGCAAGGAGAGCCGCAGAGAGTGGCTGGGTTACTGCGGGGCCCCGGGTGCGCTCCTGCTCACCTCGCTCGCTGGCCTGGATGTAGCGTACGATTTCGTCCAGGTCCAAGTCCTTGGTCTCATCGAAACTGTAGGCGGACGTGTGCAAACCCTCCTCCTGGAAGACTTCGTGGACCCCCTCGAGGGTGAAGTAGCAGTTCCGCTCCAGCTTGTCGTCGCTGTACACCAGCGCGGCGCGGCTCCACTGGTGGTGGCGGAACAGGGCGAGCATCATCTCGCCCATCTTGGCGTACGCGGGAGACACGCGCGTGAGGTGCGAGTACTCCGTGTCCTTGTGCCGGAAGCCGGCGGCCAGGGCGCCGGCCGACAGCATGGGCAAGTCCCAGTGCGACGCGAGCCGGGCCACCGGCGCCGCCGCGTACTCGCACACGGGCCCCAGGATGAGGTCGGGCTTGGCGCCGCGCGCCGCCGCCACGCGGTCCACCAGGCTGAAGAGCGCGCGGTTGCCGCAATCCGAGTCTTCGTAGGCCACCTGAAAGCGGGTGCCGGGCAGCAGGAGACGCGGCCCGGTCCCGTTGCCCTCCAGGCTGCGCAGCGCGTACTCGATGGCCGGCCGCACCCGAGCCAGAGAGAACAGGTACGAGTCGTCCCGGGGCAGCAGCACCAGCACCTCGATCTTCTGCGGCGGCAGCGTCTCTCTCTCCCGGCGCCCGCCACCCAGGCCCTCGACCCCGCCGCCGCCGCTGCTGCGGGCCAGCAACGCCCAGCCCAGCAAGACGCACGCGGAGAAAGTGAGCACCAGCGGGGACCGCATGGTGCCGCAGGAAAGCGCCCGCCCTGACTGCCGACTCGCCCTCTGCCCCCTACCCACCCTTCCTCGTTCCTCCCCACCCTTCTCTCCGAGGTCCCTGCGCCCCCTTGGGCGCTCTGAGAAAATAGAATACCCCCTTCACTAACGCCAAAAGATAAAGAGGAAGAGTCCTTCTTTGCAATGTCACTCTTAAAAAAAAAAGAAAAGAACGAAAAGAAAAAGTTCACCGGGTGTAAACCTGTACGCCTGTAATATATTTATATATAGATATATATACTTATTATAAATATATATATATATTCGCCCTCCCTTTATATATACTATTTTGCTTAGAGGTGGCTTCTATTTGGGCGTTGCTAAGGTTGCTTTTGAAGGCGTATTTGTAAAAGAAAAAAAAAAGTTAGACTTGTCCAAGTGCTTGTAATTGACGGTGCATCTCCCTCGCGTTTGATCTCATTGATTCGCGCCGGTTCCTGGATCCATAACCGGCGTTTAAATAGCGTGGCAGCGGCGGAGCGTGTTACCACACAAGGCGCGCCGAGGCCGGCCTTGTATTTCCAGCGGGTGGGGGAGGTGGGGGTGGGGAGAGTGGTGGGGGCTGGGCTGGGGGAGCCTCTCATTAACATTCTTACATCAGGGCTCCTCCCCGCACCCCTTCCCTTCCCACCACTCCCGTATCCCTAACCCCCACTCCCCGCCAGCCCTCTACCTTTTCCTTACAGCCGCGATTGCCCGCAGCTGCACCCGCGGGAGCGCCCACTGCGCCGCACCGCACCGCCTCTGGGCGCCCCGCCTCTCCCTGGCCCTGCACGCGGCAGCGCTCTCTCCGGTCCCGGCTTTAAAATAGGGAATGTTTCTGGAAGTAAATAAATGCGCTCAGGCACATACACATCGCGCAAAAACAAACAACTGGGTTAGAGGAAGGGATGGTTCTGGAAATGGGTAGTTTCGATGCAAAAAAATCCATAGGTCTCACTCACTCTCACCTCTTTCTCAGTCCGGCCACTTTCCCGCAGGACGCGCCAAATCCGGGCGGGCACCCGACCCATCCTGTCTTCTCGAGCAAGGTGAGGAAACAGGGACCACGGACCCAGTGCAAGCGGCTCGCTAGCGGACCCCGCTAGCCCGGGCTTTAGTCGCACCCCTCCTTCCGCAGCCCAGCGCCGGCCCCCTCCCCCAGGGCTGCGCGGGTTCGCGCTGGAGTCGCGGCGTCGCCGGGGTCCCCGCGTCCCCGCGCGCAGACCCTCCGCCAGCGCACTGCGAGCAGGAAAGCGAAACTTGTTGCTCCGAAAGACAAGCGAACGGTTCGGCTTCTGGGGGTGGCAAAAAGCTTGGGAAGCATCTCCAAGGTGTCCTCGGGGCTTTGTTTGCTAAACGAGGTGACTACATAAAGAGACCTTCTCCCCAGATCGTTACCCCGAGAGTCCCCAGGGTGCAGGCTCATGCTCCGCTCCGACCCGAGCGCTCGGAAATCCAACCGCTGCTCCTCGCGGGCGCGCGAGACGCTGCTCTGGGTTCTGCAATGCCGACAAAGGTCCTGCCTTGGAGACCCAGTCCTGCCTCTGGTCACAGCCACAGCAGCAGTGTAGACCAGGATGGAAACGGCCGCCGAGAAGTCAGTGGCCAGCGGAGGCTCGCGGACGTCCGCGGCGCCGCCAGGCAGGTCCGAATGGAACTTGACCCTCTGAACGTGGTGACACGCCGAGGTCGTTTGCAATGTGAACGTGCCATATTGGACAGGAGAATTCTGACACTTCAGTCCCGCAAATTAAAATAAGTTGAAAATGTTTTAAAATTGTCTTTCATTTAATTGGGCGTCATGTCCACAAACTCCTATTCGTCTTAGACTAACGCCCTCTTTCGGCAGAAACGTGCAGCGGACGGATAAGCCGGGTGCCGCGGTCCCGGGCGCTGCGTGTTTGGTTTTTGTTTTGTTTTGTTTGTTTCGTTTTGTTTCGTTTTAACGCCAAAGCCCGAAAGGGCAATCTCGTTCGTGACCTTGAAAAGGCAAATTGGGGTTTCTGGAGAGGTGGCACCTTCAGGCATCAGCTCTCGCCGAGGTTAATACCACCTTCTTTATCACGGCAGCCACCGACTGCGTAATTATGGGTAACGTTTCGTCCTGTGGGTCATTTTGATTTCAGCTCCTTCGTGTAGGAGCTTCTGACTCCTGCGAGAACTTTTTCATTTACTTAATCAGAGCTGCTAAACAGTAGCAAAAAAAAGGCATCTGTTCAAGATTTAATTCTACAAACAGGGTAATCCGCACGCACTGGAGACTGAGATTTGGAGCTTCACAGCAATTAAATCCTCCCTGAACTCCTGCGAAGGGGAGGAGAGAAGGAGAGAGGGAGGGAAGGAGAGATAGAGAGAAAGAAGGCAGACAGAGAACGGCTGAATCCAAGGGTTTAATGGATTTCAGAACTGGTTGCCAGGAAACGTCAAGGAACCAGGGTTTCCTATTACTGCTCGTTATGCCCTGTGTCAGGGGGACACCAGCCAATGGCGATGTGATTCCGCACACTGTGTAGCGTGGGTGTATTCGGAGAGTCTGGGGTTTCAGTGGCACTGGTGTGAATGCCTCTCCACTCCCAGGCGCTGCCCAGCCCCGCTGAAGGTCACGCGCAGGGCAGTGAGTTTATGTTTGGGTGAGTATTAGCCTCTCGGTGGCCTTTGGTTCAGAGTTCTCAACTTCCAGATTGTCACGGAAGAGCACGGACAGACCAGGCTGTGGCAGGGAAGAGCCCCACCACCACCCCAGCAGAATCAGAAAAGCCAATGTCACTACTGTTGCTGATGCTCAAAGCACCCCTTAAATTTTTCCAATGAGCAGAAATTAAGATTTTTTTTTTAAAAAAAAAAGCTTTTCAAATGAAACTTGGCATGAGAATATAGGAAGACCCACCAAGTAATATAAGTATACAGATTTTAATGTCATGAGTTTGTTTACTTTCCATCAAATTAGATTTTTCCCAAGCAGCTGTAAGTTTGTGTAAATATTATGAATGTCATGGAGTTCTCCAATCTGAGTGCTGGAAAAGACTTTAGAAGTCACCCCGCCTGACACCCGGCACCCTCCAGATGAAGAACTAAGGCCCAGAGAATATAAACAACATACTTAAATACCGCTTCATCCCCTGAGAATATTGTCATGAAGAGTTGGATTTGAAATAAAGCACGTACCACTCGTTAACATCATGTCAAAAAGGAAACAACGCTAACTCTCTTTAAATAAAAACATTCTTTAAACTGAAATTTTGCATTGTGTTTAGCTAAGTTTTGAGAATATAGAGCACTGAAAGATTAATAACTTAAAATAGAATTTTTGTAGCATTAAAATCATGAAGACGAATCAAACCCAGAAAGAAGGAAACAAAAAAAAAATTGGAAGAATTCATCTCTTAGACTCAGTTTTTAAATATTGTGCTTTTCAGTTTTGGGCGGAGGGGCGGCATTTAACATTCAAAGAATTGCTAACCTTTTCCATGCATATATTCTTTCAGGCCACATTTGCTGAATGAAAACAAAAGAAAGTTACAGAGCAATGCTGCAAAATCAAGTAAAATTAGCCAAATGAAAGCCTAATGACAATGTTATTCCTAAACGTGATGGGCCAGAAACTAAGAGACTTCACAGTATCCACAACCATATTTTTTAAGTTACTAAAACAAGGTGGCAAGTTTTCCATAAAGTATCCAACTATTTGTTTTCAGCTCTGTGAAATAAAACCAGTGTCTATATTTATTCCCCTGCTACCAGAGAAGACAGCATTATATAGGGAACCTTAACATGTAATTCTTTATAATGTATTAGAAATGCTGTCAGAGAAGAGTTTTCTCCCCCAGAATCTGTATGGCCTTCTCCCTTAGATCCTGGAGGCAACATCTACAGTCAGAGGCCCTTCCAGATCTTCAAAGAGAATCTCTTCTTGGTTAAATCAGCCCCAAAGTTGCACTGAAGAGTATTCTATGAAGCCTGTAGCCCACAAAGAAAATACCTTCTGGGAAACGAATTGTTGAAAACACACTTCCCCCTAGAGGCAGAAAAGATGAAAGAATATTACACATAATTCAGGAGCATTTCTGTAATTCAAGGAGTGCTGAGATTTTATTTTTAACATAGAGTTGATGTTTTAGAGAGAACCATTCAAGACATGGGAGGGAAATCAATGAACGCCAAAAAATTACATTAAAAGCAGGGACCCTGTTAATTGACCCCTTTTTTTCCATTATACAAATCTATGGGTTTTTTTGTACTGCCACTAAATAATAGCAATTATGATGATTATTTTTTCTATTTAAATTTATGATTCAATTTCATCAGAAACTGCGGTTAAATGTGGCTTTGAGGGGTGCTTTTGAAAACAGCTCTAACAGGTTTATCTCCTTATGGTCAGATTTGTCCATCAACAAAGGTTTCCATCAACTACAGCCTTTTTCATTTTTTTGGAGATGTTCTGAAACAAAATAACATTTAAAAAGACTTTCAGAAAATATAGAGCTGGCCTGAGTTTTCTAGGATTTGCAAGCCACTTAAATTCTCATGTCGTTGATTTATAGACAAGTTTTATTACATTCACAAAAGTGGATGTGCCTCAACTTCATGCACACCCATATGGATTATTTTTCATTGGTTTATTTAGTTGTTCCAGAAAGTGTTTGAGAATGCATTTTTTTTTTAAATAGAATTTTAGATATTTCCCTCAAGGCAAAAATGCACAGCCATTGGGTCCTAATCTCTTGGATCTTCCTTTGTTCCTTAAGCCTTTACTAATGGCCCCAAGCCTCAGCAACGTTTTCCTCTCCCACCTGAGTTTCCACAGAGCTCCTGATCACACTCAGTATTCTTTCTATTTACAGCGAGATAGTCTGGGTTGAGGTCTAGTCTTTGGGTGCTGTTCTGTGGAAACAGCACACATTTAGAAGCCGCACAAACATCACCTAACCTGTCTGACCTTCAGTTTTCTCACTTTCCTCCCTTCTAACGTGGAGATAAATGATATGTCCTGGCATTGCAGAAGAAAGGATTAGAAATAACAGATGCAAAGTGCTTTGTATGCAGTAGAGTATTAATAAACAGCATCTCTTGGTATTATATTCCCTTCAAAGGCTGGCAAAGAGTACTATACCACGGAAGTGTTCGATAAATTCTTATAGAATGAAGGAATAAATTCAAAACACAAAACTATATGGCTTATGTGTAATTCCTTTGGAATTATCTACTGCCTGATCACAACAGACCTTATTTAATAATGTTGGCTTGGGGACAGTGGCTTCCTTGGGGGAACCCTTTTGGCAATCACCTTGATGTTGGCCCTGGATTTCTAGTCTCAGATATTTCCTGGTAAGCTTGAGACAAGAGTTTGTTCAATATTCCTTTCTCTACACAGTGTGGCTAAGAGAGCAGGAGCTCATGTTTGCTGCTCCAGTGCTGCCCTTAACAGCTGTAAGGCTTCTCCAGAAACTCAGGCTGCCTCCAGCCTTAGAGAACTAAAGCAAGCAAGGGGAGGCAGAGATAACATCAGAGAGTGATTTGTTTAGAAGGAAAAAGATAGAAGTGGCTATGCAAAGGGGCAGGACTTTGAGGATGAAGGGGTGGAATATACAGATTGTATGGAAGCAAAAGAAGATTATGCTGGAAGGAATGTATTTAATATCCAGATCAGGAGTATTATAAATAATGAGAAAAGCATAAAATATATTCCAGTGTACTAAATATCCAAGCTATAAAAATGTCAGCCCTAGGGCTTAATCCGCTTTATTGTTCAATTCAACCCTTTAAATGTCCACAGCGTATCAAGGACTATGATGTTCTAGCTTAAAGCTATTGTACTAGACATTCATTTGTTTTGTTTGGGGACATGATTTGACCCAAGTTATGATTAAATCTGTGTGATGATCCATCATGTTATAACAGCCATATGAGCCAGTATCAGGACAAAAATATATCCAGTTTCAAAAACATCTTACAAAAATTATTTTCTTGGTATTGTTATATTATTATTGAATAGTTTGTGCTCTAAATTAACCAGCAGTAATCCATTAGAATATAAACTTCATGAAGCCTGGGATTTTTTTTCTTTAATACTGCATTCCTTCAAGACTGATATACGTAGTAGGCACTTAAAATTTTATTCCACCAATAATAAATTTAAAGGCTGCAAAGATTGCTGTAAAACAGAGTTTAGACAAGAAATAATGAAGCAATGAAAGAAAAAAATGATAATCCAAAAAGAAATTAACACATATATATATATTTATGTACATAATTCTAAAATAATTTTCAGAATATCCAGATAGTATCATGTTGGATTTCTGATTATGCAAACAATATTATAAGCAAAAGATCCTAAATGCCAATTTCAAGGTCTTAACACATTGATATACTAGCACCACATCAGTGATACCTAATTCCTGATTATTTCCTTGCTAATAGAAAAAAAGTCATCTTTTAAAAAAAATCAGTATTTATCTTTTGTAATGCTATGAACAGAAATTAAAGATGATAAGGAAAAAATTTTTGTTACCACCATGTACAATGTTCTGAGATATATTTTTTAAATTTCTTTCCAGCAAGTACATTCCAGTACGTATCAAATCTTGGATAGCTGATGCATGAGACTAAAATAGAATAGAATGCCACGAGGAAAACATCAGGAAAATTCCTGACATTTGCCCTCTCATAGTTTTGGTGACCATGTTGTAACACTAAATTTCACCCTGACATTAGTGGTGAAAATTGTTTCATGGAGCTGACATTGTTCCTTTTCAATTGTTGTTAACTCTTTTGACATGAAATGTACTTCTTTGCTCTTCATCCATCCTACAAAAATATTCTTTTCAGCCTTTATGGTCCTGTTCCCTTTGCTAGACTGCCTGGGAGAAAAATAATAATTATTATTTTAACCTGAATCCATTTGCTTTGCAGATTCTGGAAGTCTTGAACTATGACATGGAAAGGACTTCCTACTTGGGTAATTTCTTATGTTCAAGCATATATTAAGTGTACAAATTATTTCAAATTGCAAATCATTTATATTCTAGTAAGTCACTTTGAGGTTTTTTTAACCTTGAGTACAATTTTTTTAATTAACTATATCCTCAATTCTTGACACATTCTGTTTCAATCTGCAAGGTTCTTGTCTTATTTAATTTCTCCCCTTCATTGCTCTCTTCACGTTACTTTTACTCCACGACTCTTTTTTTGCTTAATATATGCCATAGATAGGTCTATATTTTAGAAAAAGAGCGTTGCTTGTGCATGCATCCTAATATAGAAATTGTATTATGCTATTTCTTTTTTTTTGTAGCAAGTACTTTATTAATATTGTTTCTTAACTAGATTCTTTTATTATATTTTTTATTTTTACAGAGAGTAACATGGATAGGTCTTAACTATTAGGTGAAAACTCTACATCATTACTTTGGTTTTGTTTAATTTTTTAGAACTGGTAATCTTTTTTCCAACTTCATTGAGGAATAATTGTCAAATATAATTGTACATCTTTAAAGTGTACAACTTGATGTGATGAATAGCACATACATCATCTCAGATAGTTAACTGTGTGTGTGTGTGTGTGTGTGTGTGTGTGTGTGTGTGCGTGTGTGTGGTGAGAATGCTTAAAATCTATTTTCAGCAACTTAAGAGGGTGTAATACCATATTATTAACTATAGTCACCATGCTGCATGTTTTATTCTCAGAACTTCTCTTATAGCTGGAATTTTGTCCCCTTTGACTTACCTCTCCCTATTTCTTCTCCCTCCAGCATCTGGCAACCACCATTCTATTCTCTGTTTTTGTAGAATTGGCTTTTTTAATTCTATATACGATACCATACAGTGTTTGTCTTTCTCTGTCTGGCTTATTTCATTTAGCATAATGCCCTCCAGTTTCCCCCACGTTGTGGCAAATGTCAGGATTTCCTTCTTTTCGTGGCTACATAATATTCTATTGTAATATTCTACTGTGTGAGTGTCACATTTTCGTTATCCAGTCATCCACTGAAGGACAGTTGGGTTGCTGCCACATCTCTGCTACTGTGAATAATGCTGGAATGAACATGGGAGTACACATATCTTTTTGAGATTCTGATTTCATTTTATTTGGCTATAAACCCAGGAGTGGTTGCGGGATCACATGGTAGTTCTATTTTAATTTTTTGAGGAACCGCCATACCGTTTTCCATAATAGCTGTACCAATTTACATTCCCACTGACAGTGTGTTAAGGTTCCTTTTCTCCATATTCTTGCTATTTGTTGTCTCTTATCTTTTTTATAAGAACACCCACAGTATGCTACACTAAAATGCTGAGTGTTGTGGCACCTAGGGAAGAGGTATGACTCTCTGGCCAAAAAACTGAAACCAAGTAGAACAAGCCAGAGAAATATTTGGCTCTTCTCACTTGAGCCGTCCTAGGGGACTGAGGGAGCACCAAGATAATGGGTTCTAAGATAACACCTCCACACGAAAATGGGAGAGAAGCTCAAGGTACAGAAAAAATACAGGCAAGGTGGCTTTGAGCTTTTGCCAGCTCTTTGGTACTTGAGTCCATCTACCGAAGAGGGCTTCTAAGCCATGGAGGCAATCTGTTACAGAGAGGGCTAGTTGTCATCCACTATTCATTCTCCCTTTTGTCGTAACAGAACCCATTTTATTCAAGGCAACCGTCTTCTCCATTAAAAACAAAACTAGATAAAGAAGTTATGGTACATCTATACTATATTGGAATATTACTCAGCCATAAAAAAAAAATGATATCTTACCGTTTGCCACAAGATGGGGAAAACTGGAGAGCATTATGCTAACTGAAATGAGCCAGATGGAGAAAGATAAATACCATATGATTTCTCTTATATGTAAAATCTAAGAAAAAAAAAGAAATGAACAAACTAACGAAAGCAGACTCACAGATACAGAGAACAAACTGTGATTGCCAGAGGGGAAGGGCTTGCGAGACTGGGTGAAAAGGTGAAGGGACAAAGACATACAAATCAGTAGCTACAAAACAGTTACAAAACAGTTAGGGATGTAGAGGACTGGAGCTCCAGCAGTCATAGGAGGCCATAAAATGACCTCAAGGATGGAACCCCCATGCTAAGGATGATAGGGTAGAAAAATCAGCAACTGAGTCCCCAGTGATAGAGAGAGCTGTGGTCTTCTTTACAAAAGTGAATGAACTCATATATTTTTACGCCATTCTTTGGGTTTTTGGTCAATACATCGGAACCTAATCCTAACTAGTACATTAAGGTAGGCTGAGTAACTTGGAATGTGTAATTGGGGCTGTTTGTAATGTGTCACTTGGTATTTATTTTCCTTTTGTTGTTTCCTGTTACACAGAAAAGTCTTTTTGAAGTCTTCTCACTGGAGGGTCTATGGACCCTGCAGACCCACTGGGAAATGAACTAGAGCCAGATCTCTATTTACCCAGCCTTTCATTTGCCTCCACTATAAATGCAGCCCACAAAAATGCTTTGGGTTCTCAGAGAGCAATGTCAACCTGTACTCCATATATGACAGTCCTCGAAATGTTTGGGTAGTCCCTTTTCTCCACTGATTGATATATTAGTAAATGGCCATAAATCTCCCTGGGGGAATCGTTCCCACATATATTTGTCATGATATGGCAGAGTCCTTATTCCTGGAGACACGGCCTTTCCTTAATTC
Organism: Macroglossus sobrinus; assembly: GCA_004027375.1. Taxonomy (NCBI): domain Eukaryota; kingdom Metazoa; phylum Chordata; class Mammalia; order Chiroptera; family Pteropodidae; genus Macroglossus; species Macroglossus sobrinus. The sequence goes on along the minus strand of PVKZ01001378.1, from coordinate 29,217 downwards.
AGTGGTCCTGGGCCTTAAAACAGCTCAGGTCTAGGAACTGAGCAAGACATCATGACTTTCTGGCCCAGCTGCATTCAGCCTTTTTATCATCTATCCTTGACTTTCGTTGACTGCATAAGTTAAGCGACACCCTTACTGCCTGCCATCTGTCTTGCTCCTAGACATTTTCTATCAACCAGTTCTGCAGCCTTCTTAGAGGCCAGACCCACACACCCTCACGCCAGCCTCATTGCTTCTGATGATGAAAGACCAGCTGGTCTACATTATTTTGGAATTCTGTTATCTCCAATTCTATATCAGCAGCATCTGCTATTATCAAGCCCTGTTCTATAGGAATGAATACCGGTGAGAATCTCAGTGACCCCGGTGACCTCTCACCAGAGCGTTCTTTAATGCGCTGATGAATGGACGGTTCTCTGGGCCCTCCCCAGAGCATAATCAGCTGGTGGGCTTTCTGGCCTTACATAGTATGCCTACTGTAGCATGCCCTCTTCTCTTAGGCTTCTGATCTATGTTTCCACTGTCTGCCACAGCAGTTCCGGAATTCCCTTGGTGTGAGGCTTCTCTTTCTTCAAACTTCCAAGAGCCATCATTTCCTAGGGTGATTGCCAAAGGTGTTAAATCATGTATCATGGAAGAATGCTCCCATGATAAACTTTCCTGTATTATGTTCTAACTTCCCTTCATTCAGCACCCTTGGGATCCAGCTCCATACACTGCATCCTCTCAGCTGCTTTTACCATGTTGGTGAATTCCTGCAGTTCCTTCCACATAGGGTCCCCGTCTTTCCTTAGCTGACCCAAAACTTCTACAGCCAAGTTTTATTGTGATTTGACCCTAATTATTAACCCTAGTAACTAAAATATGAGATAGGTGTAGATCCTATGAGGGTTTCTTATTGTCCTGCATGCCACAGACGTCCACATCATTTTCAAACAGCAGGGAGCATGGTCCTTTAACAAGGAATAGCGTGCCCTTTCTGCAGGCTCAGGAGGCTCCGAGGAATGTGGGATATCAAGATTTTCTAATGCATTGACTCAGATTTCCTCACCCCGTGTCATAGGGCGCCACTGTTTCCCAATCAGGGCCCTGACCTTGGTGCCACAGACTTTAAAATGCTGAGAATTTGACCATCTCTGGAGCACTAGAATTCTGATAATTATGCACTGGGCCTAATCCTTTGGGTTTTTTTGGTTTTGGTTTTGGTTTTTTTTTTTGCCTTCCAGCTGCAAGAGGAGTCTACTTATATGCTCCCAGAGAGGCCCTCTGTCTTTTGCACTTAATCGTTGATTAAGTTTTTCATTGTCTTATTATATTTCATTAATTGCTCCCAGGAATTGCCGTCCAGTTCCATTTTTTATAATTCGACTTCCACCAAACTTGTCAAACACTTGTGGTATTGCCCTCACCTCTGCATTCCTTTCTTTAATCTACCAATAAATTTCTTTCCATAGGTACCCCATCCCAATACACCAGCAGTGAAAGTGTTAATGAATGCATCATTACTATAAGCCAAGGCGATCAGTGTTCTACATGCCACCAGTGATGCTATCCACAGTGCCAGTCAACTGGTAGGTGATTCTGCTCCCAAATCTCACTGTAGGATCAGCTTCTTCATATCACACCTGGCACCAACTTTCACAAATGTGGTTCTTCAGAGAACGCATTCTGAGAGGAGATTAGCATGCGGGAAGTTTATCAGTAAATGTTCTCATGATCAGCATCTGTGGGGGAGTAAAGGCAGGAGAATTAGGCAGAGGGAGGGGTTGCACTGCAGTCGAGTCCCACCCAGAGCTCTGGAGAGTGGAATGCCCACTTTGCTGGAATGCAAAGTGTCCAGCTCCACCTCGAAGGCTGACCCCAGGGATGGGCATGATCTTGGATGAGGTGACTTTCCTCAACTGAATGCAAGACCTGGAAAACAACTCAGTGGACAGCCCTCAGCCACTAGTATTCCCATCCACTGGAGGAATGAGTGCCTCTGTCCTAACACGGGTGTGGGCAGCACAGCACACATTCACTAACGCCAAGGAGACACTGCAATTGAAAGGATCTCTTCAATATCAACAAGAATGAAAGAATGCAATATAGCAGACACTGGAGATGAAGAAGCAGTGCTTAGCAATGAGAGGGAAGGTAGAAACACATAATTGCTGTTATACAGGACCAGGACCAGGGCAACAATTAGAACAACTAGGACACAAAATTTAGACAGACATTCACTCTCGAGGCTGTGCCAGTGAAGGGCTGCGCGCTCGTGTTACCATGAGTGAACACCTTGTTACGTCTCATATCCTAGGCACCTTGCTTGCCTTACCTTCCCCCCATTCTTGCTAGTTTAGATAGCAAAGCCATTATTGTGACCAAGTGGCCCGACCCACATGGAAAAAAATATTTTTATATGTGAGGAAAGAGGATGATTACATGTTCATTGATATGTCCAGTTTGGCTGAAATGGAAACAGATTAATTCTGGGAAAATAACAATGACTCATTGTTTAATCAGGGGGAGACAGCATTCACAGTTGTCTAAACAGATGTTGGTAAACAGGCCCTGGAAACTGTTACACAATTGTTGACTATCAAGCTATTTCTCCAACCCAGGAGTTGGCAAACTTTTTCTGTAAAGGGCCAGATAGTAAACAGTTTAGACTTTGCAGGCCATGCGGTATCTATCGCAACTGCTTACCTCTGCCACTGTAGCATGACAGCAGTCATCAACAACCTCACCGTGTTCCAATAAAACTTTATTTACAAAAAAAAATAAATAAATCAGAAATTCATGCCATTGGTCAAACAAGCAGAAAAATTGAGTGAGTCCTAAGTTGGTGCTAAGTCGTCTAGAAGTATTGATCCTGGCTATTAAGAAAAATTAGGCATGCTGGAAAACAGCAGGAACAGGAAGAAATATGAAGGGAACTCAGGGGTTCCCATCAGGAGCCTCCTCATGTGACAATGCTAGTGATGAGACAACGGATGACTACCAGCAATAACAAGCTGAGATACCAGCTAAAGACAAAGGGACCATGACATGGTGGAGTCCCCAGAACCCAAGTACATCCTCTTGATTTGGTGCAGATATGAGGAGTCTAATTGCTACACCTGTCTCCACCCTCACTCTAGCCCATGTACATTTCTATATCTTACCTATGTTTCTTTTTTCCTCTCTGTAAACTCCACTATCTTATGCAGGGCATGAGCGTTCATAACTTTACAGTGTGGTCCACCAGTTTGTGAAATATTGACCTGGGATTCCACAGAATTGGAGAAATAATGAATCCTACCACAAAATCTTGGTCCCGAAGCAGGTTGCCATAACCAATGTGATTTCAGTTGTTCTTCCTTAGGAGAAAGAGTGAGTGCATTTGTGGTTACATAAGAAGTAATTCATCACAGTAGGCAGCTGGCCACATAGGATGGGGATACTATTGAAGGTGAAAATTGAGGTACCAAAGTGATGGCTTCAGTGAATATTTGTCAGGTTTTTCCCCCACCACAGACTTGCCAACCCCCCCACTTCCCAGTTTTAGGACGGTATTAATCGGATTCAGTGCTTTGCCTCCGACTGTGGAAATCAGGTCAGACAGAGCCTTTCCCCTCTCCACTTCCTGACAGCCAGCACACGGCCATCTGACCTGTTCTTGTCCAGCATCGGAAATCTGGAAGGAGGGCCCCTGGGCTGCTGAGACTGTTAGGAAGACACCGACAAGTCAGGCAGGGAGGTGATGTTGACATCACTGACGTGGGAGTGGCCGGCCTGGCCTCAGTCCTGCTTATGGAATGTACCAGTCCTGGTTCTGATTCTCAAGCCACTGGAAATGGCTATGGCCTGTAGCAGATGTTGTCAGCACCGTACACATGTCCCCTGGGCATCACCAACTCCATGTGCTTCAACCCAGAGTCTACTGCCAGTACGTGCATCTCTTTGGAGGCTTTCCCCAAAGCAGGGGATGGCAGCCCAAAGGGCCAGACAGTGAGCACCCCTCAGGCTAGGAATGACAGAAGTCAGTGTGTCAACACCCCAGTGCCCTCCCCACCTGAGCAAGGTAACTGTTCCCATGGTTTCCCAGAGTCCCCTGGCGGGAACCACTGCAGGAGCCCACGGTGGTAGCTGTGATTACACACTCTTTATGAGTTGCCTTCTCCTCCCCATCTCACTGTTCCACTCTCCTAACCAATGTTTCCTGCACCTCCCAAATAGACTACCTGCATTCAAAGCCCTTTCTCTGGGTCTGATTCCGGGGGAAACCGAACTAAACAGATTCTTTTCAGCAAAAAGGGATTTCACCAGAAGCCTCTTGGAGGCTCCATGTATTGAGAGGAGAGAGAGCTCCCCACCAGGCCTGGAAACAAAAAATCAGGGGAGCTCAAGAGGGGAAGGCCTGGCGGCTCCACAGCTGAAATAGCCCAGCCCACTGCCTGCCACTGTATCCCTCACGAAGAGCCCAAGTCTGAGAGGTGTGTCCGGTTTGTAGCTTGAGGCAAGGCCTGCCTGTGAGTGCAGGCTAGACTACAGAAAAGATTCCCTTTGGCTTCCAAGGTGGGAGGTGGGTGCTGCCACCCATCAAGACAAGACGTGTAACCTGAGCTGGGTGCTATTCCGGAAGAAGGGTTGGACTCTCCATAGAAAAAAAAAAAAAAGACAAATGTCCTCTCCAAGCATAAACAGACCTATTTTTGCTTAGCATCTATTTTATTTTATTCTCTGGGGTCATGAAGAGGGTGTGAAACCATTGGCTGTTCCCTGCTGTTACCCATCAAAATGACAATCAGACCTTTACTTACCCTCTGTTTATCAAAATGTCTATGGCATTAAAGTTTCATGGGAGTCAAAACATTCTGTTCCTTCCCAATCTGATGCTAATTTTTTAACCTGTCATTTCTTAAGTTAATTTCTCTGCCTTTGTAAACTCTATTGTGATCTATTTTCTACATTTGCAAAAAAAAGTTCATCTTTCTCTTAGACACTATTTTCCCCAACTTTCTTTATTATATTTATAAATTATATCTCTTTTTTTTTTAGTTTTTCTAATCCAACAAGATCATAAGGGTTCAGAACTGAGATCCAAGAAAGCAATATAGCATACATAATAAGAGTAACTACTACTTTTTGAGCACAGCTCAGCTAGTACAAGGCATTGTATTCTGAATGCATTATCCTACGATAACTCTGAAGTCAGCATTATTACCAGCTCCATTGTAGAGATGATGAAACAGAACTTCAAAAAATGGAATAATTCGTCTGCAGTGGCACAAGTGGTATGCAATGGGCTGGGATTTAAACCCAGTTGTTTAACTCCAACGCCCATATTTTTAAGGAGTATTTCACAGGGTAACAAGAGGTTTAAATTCAAGCAGAACAAGGGTTGAACTTGCCCGTATCAAATGTCACTCCCAAACTGGAGAGCATTTCTGAGCTTCTATTTGCCTACCCAAATAGTGGGCTCCCTGGCTCCATAACCGTACTGAAAGCCTGTAGCCCTCCTTGCTTTGAGAAATCATTATCAAAGTGTTTTCCATTTTCATCATTATGTTTTTCTTCAGCTCTTTGTTATAAAATGTCAGTGCATGCACCTGTACTTAGACATATATCAAAATACTATTTAATAACAAAAGAAAAGGTCTCTACTGGGATGGGGTTAGGGAGGCACGGATTCTATTTAAAGACCTAAAAATAGGCCTGGAATAATTATAGAAAGAATCTCAGGTTATAAATTAGAAGTGGAAGAATTCTGCCTTTTATTTCACGGATGGAGAGCCTGGAAAGCTAAATGAATGCCCATTGCCACCAAATGAAGCCAAGCCAAGAACCAAGGCAACATGACTCTCAGGATGATACCTGTTATTGTATTATCATACGTTAGGTTAAGAACTTGTGGGATTTTTATTCTAAGCCTGAAGTGTGTAGGAGGTGTTATTCAGTGATCATTTAGTGTTTGATATAATTTCCTAAATTTTTAGCAAGTAAGGCATTTTTAAAACACCGATCAAGCTTATTTTGAAAAAAAAAAAAAGATTTTTACTATGTACTTAATCCCTTGGGCTCTATTTCTATTTGATTTATCCTCTCCTAGTGAATCACTCATTTTCTTAGAAATCCCTGTGTTTCTTCGTCTGGTTGTGAGCAGGTGTGCTTCTATTTCTCAGCGGGAGTTATTTTGAAACTGCCAGAGTTACGGAGATCAAACAGAGGCTTTGGTTGGCACATCTTTCACATGCCCAGTTACCAGAGAGTCACATTATATAAAATGCACATTTGGGTAGCAAAGACATACTTTTGTCATTTAAAGTATGTGACATATAAAGGATGAGCTATTCGAAAATGATGAAGCAAAATAACAGATTGTTTTCTTCTTTTAAACCATGGGGAAAAAAACATGAAAATTCAGTTTAAAAAAAAAAAAGAAAAGAAAAATTAAAAACAAATTGTAACACCCAAAGGACATTTGGTATTATGAGAGGTGAGGAAATTGTCCACACAGGGTACAGAGCCTTAGAGCTCAGGCATTCCTAAGACCTCAGACACACACCAACCCTGTGTGGATGTTGCTATAACCTGGGAAAGCATGCTGAGGATGGGCATAAAATTGGGACCCCCAGACAGCTTTAGAATGTTTATGGTTAAGGAAAGAAGGGAGGGGTTCTAAACTGTTTTCATCAGGAACAACGAAGTGACAAAGACAGAGACAACTGCCTTTGAAAGAAGGGCTCACTACTTGCATCTCCCAAGAGACGGAGGCAGGCCACCCACACAGGGCCACATGGGAAAGCACCAAGGTGATGGTCAGGAGGCAGAAGAGGAGGGAGTGTGGCCCAGAGTCTTTCCTGTGTTTTCCTGGGGAAGGAATGGGAAAACGGGGCAGAGATGTTGGAGCAAGTTTAGCATTGAATAGTTTGAATAATTTCCTGAGACTCTGGGCTGTAGGGGTGGTCTCCAGTGGCCTGGTGCCTGACTTAGAGGAGGGGGGATATTGGTTTGATGTGTGAGAGTTAAATAAAGGAGATGTTTGGGATATGCGCTCTGGATTGGCTGGTTTGCACATGAGACAGGTACTCAGGTGATCGCAGGCAGGGGAGTCATTTGCTTTCTCTGTGAATCAGCCAGCCCTGGAAGGAGCAGTCTCCCCGCAGCCAGCAAGGCCCCCCGCCCAACAAGATATCAAAACATAAAATACAGAAATCAAAAGTCATGATTAATACAGAAGGTAATTATTAGACAAGCCGTTCTTAGGCAGAGTTAACCAAAAACAAAATACCATGATAGAACTGCTATTTGATATTCATCAATCTTTAAGGAAATTTCAAGAGGAAATCTATACAATCTGTAGATTTTACATGTGGTGGTGTCCCAGACACTGCTCAGTACTGATGGGATGTGTTAGCTAACCAGCTAAATCAAGAAGTATAATTACGTTTAGAAAGCTGTACTTTATTCTAAGGACAGATAGATGCATCACCAATATCCTCCCCAATTACAAGTGTATGTATATGTTTCTTTCCACATTAATAATTTTTATTAAAAATATATTATTTTTCAGATAACAGTTTTATTTATTGTATAGGTTGTGAATAAAAATTATTAGTTTAGTAGAATGAAAGTTAAAATGTGTTGATCAGCAAAACCTGTCATGATAGCTAGAATTGTAAACAATCTAAATATCCAAAGCTAAGCGATTAACCAAAACATGAGTTTCATACAGTGAAACATGAAACAAGTATTTAAAATAATGTTGTGAAAAAATAATGAGTAAGATGGGAAGCGATTTCAACATACTTAATACAAAATTCCATGTTCTATGTGATCTGCTTTTCTGATGTAAAAGAAAGTATTTATAAGTATCAAAAAGAAACTATGGGAGGGGAACACAAATGCAATATCTATATTAATGTTAAATTGTATGCCTGAAACTTACTGGATTTTGTTAACCAATGTCACCAAAAAAATTTTTTAATAAATTAAATATATATATATATATATATATATATTTGTATATATATGTGTGTGTGTGTGTGTGTGTGTGTGTGTGTGTGTGTGTATAAAGCTAACCATCTTCTGAACCTACGACAATTATAAATAAAGCTGCTACCAAAAAAAAAAAAAAAAGACAGAGAGGGTAGAGAAGGTATGCCTAAAACAGGACCCATAGTTAGATGGGTTATAGGGTTATAGTTGGTTTACTTTCTGCTTTCTCCCTATTCATATTCTTAAAATTTCCATAATAAGCATGTATTATGTTATAAAAATGAGAGAATAAAAATATTATTTATTTCTATCATACTGGAATTTTTTTTCCCAAAAATCTTTCTCTTTCTGTCAGTTGTGCTGAGTGGTAAGACTCAAGTCACAGGGCAACTGGGATCACAGCCTAGACCTGGTGCAGAACCATTTCTGAAGTCAGGCCCCATTCAAAACTGGCGCCCCCTGCTGAAAGCAGCATGCCCAAACGAGGAATTGATACCCTCCAAATCCAAGGAGACTCACCAAGCTCTGTACATCATTCTCAGTGGTGAGCCAGGCAAGGTACAACAACAGACCTCTCACTTTAGCAGGACTATCCCCAAATGCCCAGATCGCTAGATTCTAGAAACTCATCAAGATGGCAAAGCCCTAAACTTTCTCAGAGTTTATTTTCCATCCTACAGCATATATGTGTCTTGCCAAGGCATTTGAGGAGTTTGCTACTTCCTGACCATCAAATCTCATTGATATAATTTCCTTAACTATGGAATTGTCAAAATGATCCATACTGTTCTAAACGATGTTGTGATGGGAAGCAAGAGAACTGACTTAGCCCCTGGGCTAAGCATCTGGAATGGGATATATATTCCAAACACCTTGGAAAGCTCAATCTGCCACATCATGGCCAAGTCCAGGTTTGGATGAGCCAATTTAGCACACGAACGCCAATGCGTTAAATCTGGAATCCTGGATGAGTACTTCCAGTGTTAATAAATTCAGGCCAAATAAATGTCAGGCTTTAAACGTTGTCCTTTTTGGTCTAGCATTTTTAGAATCTACTCTCACATGCATTCTCCAGACTCTTGCCAACAGCAGCCAGTGACATCTTGGAACTCTGTGTATAAGCTCTCTCTTCCCAGACCAGGCTTTGTGACTCTCATCAGGGCTCTCTCGGGTTTTAACTCTTTTATGGGCCTAGAGGCAATGAATGGTGACATTAGTTTGGGAGTCAATTGCCAGGTGTTCCCATTTAAAAGGCTTTTAGCAGAGGAAGCCTTGTTCCCTTGGAGAGGAGTGGGGTTTCCTCTGCTGGCAAGGGAGTTAAGGGGAATTTACAGGTTCAAAGTTCTCAGCATCATTCACGTCTGCCCAAATGTCTTCAAGCCATGCCGCATGTCATCCCACTCCAGCCCCACCAGTGCCCTTAACCTAGGGTCAGAAGCCCAGTAGTTTTAAGCATTTAATTGGCACTGTAACTCTTCACCCTTTACCCCCAGCTATATCAATCCTGCAATTTAAAAGATGAAGGATTCCTTCAAAGCTGTCTTTGGTTCCCCTGCATGTATTCTTAAATCTATGTTCATAACTTTTCATTTCTCTTGTATCATCTAGGGTTCTCAGAAGAAGTCAGGTGACTCTACAATCTTTACAAACACTGCTATCACTATAGCAACTAAGTCTCATAGCCACTTGATCTCCCTATGCCTTGCCCTCCACCTACACTTCACTTCCTGATATCATTCAGCGACAATCTGAGGGGTCACGATGTCACTACATGTCATGCATTACCCAGGTCCCATTCTCCCCTCCTTGTCAAGGGAGTAATCTCTGTGTTTCTTGAACATATGCACAACCCAGTCCCAAAATCCTGTTTCAAGAGTCTGTTTTCTGAGTACAAAGTGAATTAATGTAAATTATAACAGGTTGTTTTCCCTTAATAATCTCACATAGAATATCAGAAATAATTTCACATAGGCTGCATCATATATATCACTTTGCACTCTAAAATCTGTAATCTGTCATTCTTTGGCTAATTTCTCTTCTCTGCCCATCTTCACTCAACTATTAATTAAGCATTTCCTTGGGGGATGCTTCATTCTTTGCTTTCCACCTGAAGCAGAATATCAATGAACTTCTTCAAAGTCATGTTTTTTACAAGAATAATATGGGTGGATTTAATTTCTTTTCCCTCATTTTTGCATCCTCAGCATGTAGCTCAATGACTGTCACATAGAACATATCAAAATTATAATTAAAAATAATTTTGGGGGGTGTTTGCATTTTGAGAGTATATTTTGAATGTTTACACCTTATACGCTTTATCTTACTTAATCTTCACAACAGTACCATATGGTATAAGCTATTATTATTCTCAATTTACCAATGAGGAAGCTGAGGCTTAGAGTTTAAGCAACATGTTGCTTAAACTCTAAGCTGGTAAGTGAGAGAACCAGCTCTATTTGACCCTAAAGCTACTAGACTCTATGGCTTCTTTCAAAAAGTGTTTATAGAAGGAATAGCCAGATGAGGATCCCCAATAATCCTACACAGATGACTTTATTTCCATATTATTTCACTGACTCCAAATAAAACCCTTGGCATTATCACTAACCAGACTTCATTCTTATGATTCCATCAATGGTTGCATGTAAAAGAAAGCAACTCTGGCTAAATTAGTCAAAAATAAAGGGATTTGCAAAAAACAGCAAGTGTTGGTGAAGATGTGGAGAAAAGGGAATCCTTGTACATTGTTAGTGAGATTGCAAATTGGTACAGTTGCTATGGAAAACAGTTTGGAGGTTCCTAAGAAAATTTAAAATAGATATACCTTTTGACCCAGCAATTGCACTTCTGGGTTTTTATCCAAAGAAAACCAAAACAATAATTCATAAAGATCTATGCACTCCAATATTCATGGCAGCACAATTTACAATAGCAAGATACAGAAGCATCCTAAATGCCCATCAACAGACAATTGGGTAAAGAAATTATGGTTCATATATACAATGGAATATTACTCAGCCTTTAAAAATAAATGAAATCCTACCATTTGCACTGACATGGATGGACCTAGAGGTTACTATGCTGAGTGAATAAGTCAGACAAAGATAAATACCATATGATTTCACTTATATATGGTATCTAAGAAACAAAAAGAACAAACTAATCAAAAACAGACTCACAAATATAGTGGACAATTTGGTGACAGACAGAGGGGAGAAGGGTTGGGAGGCTGAGAGAATGGGGTGAAGGGTTAAAGAAGTACAAATTAGTAGTTGATAGTTGGGCACGGGGAGCGTGGAAGAGGGAATGAGGTTAGCATTAAAATGATGGCTAAGTGGAGTTCCGGGGGTGGGGACGGAGCAACTGGGGGGAATCATTTTATCAACATTATAGATGTCTAACCAATGTACTCTATACTTGAAACTAATTTAAATAAATAAATTTATTTTTAAAAATTAAAAATAAAAATAAAAATAAATAAATGGATTTGTTAAAGATAGAAGTTAGCCTATAGAATTAAAACAGCTGATCAACATGTCTTAGAAAAGACAGAATACAGGTAAAACTAGGGAATAAAGTAGCAAGTATTAATCGACAGCCTCTTTGGGCCTCCACCATTGGGATGAATCAGCTTCAACTATTTTCAGTCCTTGTGTCACTCTGCTCAAGCCTCAAATTCCACTGAGAGTCTGTCTGACATATTTGGATCCCCTGTCCAGCCCTAGGCCAGGGGATAAGAGTGAAGGAGAAATGCGGCACCATGCTTGGCAGTTCCATCAAGACTGCATTCAAGAAAGAAAAACAGAGGGACAGTAAGCAAAGGAAGGCTTCGTGGGTGCTCGGCAGCAGACACGAAACATCTGCTGCGATGACTCAAACACATCCGTGATCAGAGGAGAAACCTTTATACTATTAAAAATATTCAGTGAAATGCATTAGGGATGCAGTTTCTAAAGAAAAGGTCCAAAACGTTTAGAGCGCTGTTTCTTAAAAGGATCAGTTTTGATTTTTAAAAGTAATAAAAAGATTTTCAAAGAAAAGCTCTCACAAACCATCTAGGGTTAAGTTACTTTTTATTGCAACATGACTGAGATGTGTACAAACATAAAATCAGAGGTAAAAACCTTTGGATTTATAGCGCTTATAAAATTATAAAGCCGCAACAAATGTTAAAATTAAACTCAAACAAAATGTCAAAAGCAATACAATTCAAATGATTTGCATAACTTTAACTTGCCAGGCGATGCTTCTCTGGAACTGAGCTGCTGTCACCAGCGTGTACACGGTACGGACTGCTGTATTGCAAGCATTTTGGAGTTCAGCATTGCTGTGCTATTGCATGCCTTGTGGTGACTCAAATCTCCTTCTACTTTTCTCCCTTCAGTCCATGGGGAAATCTTGCCACCACCGGACCAGGTCATGACTTGGGCACATTTAATTATTTGCACAATTCAAAATGAGTTAATAGTTGGATAATAACAACAACAAAAAAATTTTTTTAGAAGTTTCTGCATCACTTATCACTTTACAATGTCACCCTTTATAATACTTTATAAGAGAAAGTTAGAAAACTTTAGAAATATCAGAAAATCTGTGGATTATCCCTTGGTGAGTTGTGAACTGGGGGCAGAGGAAATGTCCTACAGAAAGGGTCAAGCACGTGTCTTCGTTTTCTACTGGGATGTGAGCTAGTTTACGAGCGTTACGTGATGGGGTGTAATGGGCAGGCTTTGAAACCAGCCAGGTCTGGGCCTGCATGCGGGCTTTGCCATTTACGAACTGTGTAATCTTAGGCATGTTCTTAACCACTCTGAACTTCAATTTCTCAGTCCAGGTAAAGAAGTTCATAAGACTTACCTGTCGAAGTTAGAGGACTTGGTTTCTTTTCTGGCTCTGTAATTTACTCTAATCTTGGCAAGCCATATGAACTCGTCAACCTCACCTATCTATAAAATAAAAGTTTTAATGGTTCTCAACAGAATATTATTTTCTCCCATTCCAGGGGCATTTGGAAATGAGTGGGGTACTTGTTGGTTGTCACAAAAACTAAGAGAACCAAAAATAGTAAATGCCTCGTAATGGGGAGAATGGTCCCACAAACAAATAATTGTTTTATCTGAAAAACCAACATAGCTCTATTGTGAAACTAACCTAGATCATTTCTGAAGGTCTTTTTGCTCTGACATTTTATCACTTTATTTCATGTCATTGTTTTTCACAGTAAGTTGGATGAGCCACCATAGCATATACAAGCATGTTTATCAAAATAAAGAATTCTGGAATAAAGAACTGGCTTGCTTGGTTAGAGTGGAATGCTTCAGACAAGCCTAAAAGTACCTCAGACAGAAGATCCCCTGGAAATAACTCCCACAGTCGCTCACTATGGAAAGTAAAGGAAACCCACCTTTAGCGAGCACAGGTGCAGGTGCTCTGATCTGGGTTATCCCGCTAATCCACGCAGTGACCCTATTATCTTCATTTTGCAGGTGACAAAATCTACCCATAGCTTTAAGGTTCTGGGTTTGTTTGTTTTTTTTTAATCTAGGTGACTTAAATTGTGTGTGTGTGTGTGTTTGTGTGTGTGTGTGTGTGTGTGTGTGTGTGTGTGTCCCCAAAATCATGTAAAAGAAGTAAAACATAGCGAATAGGTTAAAACACTGCATCTTGTCCTGGATCCCTCGTCATCTGCCTTCAGGGCACGTGGCCTAGTGTGCTGGCCACCACTCCAGGTTTCCCAACACCTCCGTTTGTCAGCATCCAGGGCTAACTGATCTGAGGTCTCAGTAAAAAGACGTTCTTCTGCCACCTCTTATGCCCCAACCTCCTCCCCAGGACTGACCTCTTTCCGGGACAACTGGTGGTCAGATTCTTCATTTCTTTCAGGGGAAACTCCAGCATCCACCCCGAGGACTGTAGTATTGTTCTTTAGCCCCAAAAGACGTCAGAACACATTTCTGTATTAGTACATTTGCCAAGTGGGTTATTCAAGCTTTATTAATGCCATGTGGGATCAGTCATAATCCCATCCGGGTCTCTTTGCTCTAAGCAGAGTTCCTTGGCACAATCTCTCCTCCAGGAGAAAGGCAAGAGGAGACTGTGGCCTGTGTGTGTCCCCAGACTTTTCAGGGTCTCTGCTCCTGATATGGGAGCAAGAACATACATTGCTGCAGTGTCTGGAACAGTGACATATGAAACACCATGGCCTGGATCTGGACCTAGGAAATCCTCCACTAAAGGAAAGGCAATGGCAGCAAGGAGGCTCTGTGCACAGTAATGGCCACATGTGCACAATCCAACAAATCACTCGGCTCTCACCTCTCCATTCCAGGAGGTCTTTGCTCCATTTTCATTACTAAAGGCCTGTCCTGACCAGTTCCCCCAGGACAAAGGGACAGCCTACTCGATGAATTAAAAGTCAGGACACCGAAAATAACGGTTTTTCTCGTCTCAGCTCATCAAGTGTTCAAACCTTGTGGAGTCTAATACCCATCATGATCACTTGCTGCAATCCAGCAAACATAGACTGATTGCCTGTTATGTGTCAGGTACAATGCCAGGTCATAAAAACAAAAACTAATTATTAAACAAAAAAAGCTTCAGACTCAGGAATAAACATTATGTAGAAAATTGGTCACAAGTTTCTGATAAATAAATTCTAGGAACAAACCTTAACTGCTATATGTCTCTTTGGCAAGCCTGAGAATTTTGATTCCAGTAAACCCTTCATTCCTGAGAGGCATATGTAGAAAAGGAAGAACGGCGAGGTGGAAGTGGGATTGCTGAAAATAGAAATGAAGGTAAATCATAGTACATTTCTGCAATGAAGCCTTAGAGGGATAAAGGAAGCTGAGAGAAGCCGACTTCCTTAGGATTATACTCTGGGGTTGCACAGAAGGAAGGAACTAAGACGTACATAAGTGGGTTTGACAGCCAGGGCTAAGCAGAGACACAAGGTGCCGAGGGAACGCAAAAGTATAGCTTGTCTTCAAATCAATGGTTAAGGTTAGGGGCTTTTTATTATTAAAAATTACATATAACTTCTCCTCCTCTTCCTCCATCTCCTCTCCTCATTTTCCCACTTCCCTTCTCTTTCCTTCTTGAACCTTCTGTACCAGGAGAGGGAAGAGCCGTGATGGACAGAGCAAGTTGTCATAGCTCAGGAAGGTGAACCCTGTGTTCACACATGGGCACAGCCAAGTGGGGCGCGTCAGGGTGCTCGCACGAAGAGAAGGGCAACCCCACAGGAGAGACTCGAGGTCGGGTGTTGGGACAAGGGTGAAAAGAATGTCTTTGTGGAAAGGCAGCCTGGCAAACAGCGACAGCACCTTAGGAGTAAGGAGGACATCTGGATGGGGGAAGGGATGGCAGCCAAGAGGGTAGATTGGTTATATATCCAGAGGTTGATCAAAAGAGTAAATAAAGTAAAGGTGCTGGAGCCAGGTTCCTCGTGCAGATGAGAAGACTGGAGAAATATTGCAATGTGATACCTGTGGAGTCAAGACTGTACAGAGTACTGGTACCGAGAGGAGCGTGGGCAGGAGGATTGGATGAAATTCCTCAGTGGCGGTTACTTTTAAACTTGCGTGCAACACTTTGTATAAGGCAGAAATGTAGAACTGGTGAAGACAGATTCTCGTATCTCTATTTGGATAGAACTATGCTCAATCTTCAATATTATCGTAGTGAAGAGATAATTCTGTAATCATTACAGAAATTTTACGTAGCATAAGTTTTCATCGACTTCCGTAGAGAAAATGGCAGTTGCATAAGTCCCTGGGAGGGAAAAAAAATTCTGCAACATTGGCTTTACCCTGTAAATTCATGCTGGAATTATCAGGCTAGAGAGGTTTTTAGTAAGAATTTGCGTTGGTGTTAAAACCTCTTTTATCCCCTTTTCAAGTGGAATTTTGTATAAAAGGAAAACAAGAGAATATAGTCACACTGTCCATGCTGTTTAGAAAGACAAGGAGGCAAGTTACTAATTATATAATAATTGAAAACCTTGACGTTTGAGTGTTAAGCCAATTTTTAGTTGGACTACAGTACTAAAAAACTGTAACTCATTCATTGGCTCAGACTGTAGTTTGACTGGGACTATTTTAATTTTTTTTTTTTACATTGAAGTATAGAAAAAGTTGCTTTAAAAAATAATCCAAATTACTCTATGTCTCATGCTTAGATTTTTAAATTAATTATTGCTTTATTATTAAATATTTCAAAACATATAGAATATGAGAATCATATAATAAACACATGGTCCCTACCACTCAGTTATACCATATATTTCCTTTTTGCTATATTCAGTTCCATTTTTTTCTTAAAAATGTGAAAGTGACCAATGTGGCCTTATTCAGCACCATTCCCATTTACCAATCCAGAAGGTGGAACATCCATCCCAAGCATATTTCTACACTTTTACATCCTATGTATGTAAATGATGTAATTCTATATTACTTAACACATTTTTCCATATCAATATCCATACCTCTAGTTCATCCATGGTGATGACTATAGGGCCTATCAATGGTTTCTCGATCCATTCTACTACTGAAGAAATTTTCATTGTTTACAATTTTGCACCATTACAAGCAAGACTGTGATGAATATTCTCCTGCGTTTTTCCTGGAGCACAGGTATGAGAGTCTTTCCAGAGAGACCTATCCATCCCATTTGTTCTTCCATAAAGTCTGCTTCAGAACAGTGGATTTCTACATCTGTAACTGAGGACCAGAGATTGCTGAGAAGTTCTTTCCTCCTTGGGCTTGGAGGGCTCACCAGGTGATGGAGGCCTCTGGAGGCCCTCCAGGTAAGCAAAGGCTCTTACAGAGGCCTGCCTCAATTGGAGACCAGCATGTACATTGCAGCTCCATTGTCTGCCACAAGGAGAGCTAATACATCCTGGGCATGCAGCTCTCACTCTGCAGGGACCCAGGCAGGTGCTTATAAAATCTGGAACGGACCAATGGAAGCACTGTGGACATGGGGTGAGCATATGACAAACAGCCAAAGCTGTTTGGAGGTTCAAAGGCGAACGTGACTGCTGTGGTAAGCTGATTAACAGCCCCCAAAGATGTCCACATCTAATCCTCGAGACTTGTGAATGAATGTTTCCTCCCCGAGCAGAAGAGACTCTGTAAGTATGATTAAATTCAAAAGCTTTGAGAAGAGGTGATTATCATGGATTATCTAGAAGGGGAGTGGAGTCCAATGTAGTCACAAGCGTCCTTATAAAAGGGAAGGTAGGAGGATCAGGGTTAAAGAGACGAGACGCTGGAAGATGCTAGGCTGCCACCTCTGAAGATGAAGAGAGGCCACGGACCAAAGAGGTCTCTAGAAGCTGAAAAGGAGAAAGAAAGGGATCCTCCGCCAGAGTCTCCAAGGGTTGCAGCGTTCGCGCCACCTTGGTTTTGGCCCAGTGAGACCCACGTTTCACTTCGGATCTCCAGAACTGTGAGAAAATAAATTCGTGCCTTAAGTTCCTGAGTTTGCAGCAATTCATTACAGCGGCAGCATGAAACTAACAAGAACGAAGGTGAGCGAGGATCCACCTTGCGGGTCAGGGTCATCGCAGCAGAGGAGGCTCGGGGCTCCTCTCGCCCATCCCCATCCCGAGGACAGAGCGGCCGCTGCGGGACGCGCGGAAAGGCTGCGGGGCAGGGCCCACGCCACCCGCGTCACCCGCGCCCCGCCGCTGGGCGCTCTTTGGCACTTGGCAACCCGCTCCCGAAAACAGTCAGAGATGACCGTTAGGATGTGTGGGTATAGTTGGTTGATCTCAATCAATGTGTCGTGTGTGTCGACTTTCCCTTCCAGGAGCCGGAGGAAATTCTCCGTGGCATCACTTGGCTCCGCAGACAGTCCCTGCATTTGGACCCTGAGGCGCTGTTCTCTGTCTCCCTGCTTCACATCCCAGGCCTGCTCCCTGACTGACCTCACCCCGCCGGGATCCACTACTCCAGCCCCACGGGGTCCATCCAGACCTCGTTGCACGCTGGACCTGCTGTCCGGTTGGACTCGTGCCTGCGTCCTCTCCCCTAGATTGGAGTTCTAGATGTTGACTCCGGGCCCAGTCCATCTGAGCATGTCTGTGCTTTCTGGCAGTTTTGGATCTTGACTCCCCCATTCCCTGGACCTCTGACCTGGTTTTGTTTGTCCTCCAGCTTGGTCTGACCTCTGAGACCTACACCTTGCCCTGACAGTCACATCTTGTTCTAACGCTGTGACTTTTACACAAAGCATACTTGCCAGCCATTTCTTCCACCTGCTTGGTTTAGTATCCCCATCAAAAAGAGAGTCTTTCTCTTTTGCAACCTGAATAGAAGAGTAGTCACGATGAACCCACAACCCACTCTGGTGCCAGGAACCATACCCACAGCTCTACATACACATCCCACTCAATCCTGGAAGATCTGAGTGTGTGGCAGAGTTCGGAGTGTCAGTGCCCGTCCATGGCCTTTTCTGGAAAACACACCTTCTTCATTCAGAGAACTGCTCCCCATCATCCCATTAAGAACATGTTGAAGTCTATGGCCATTCCACCCTGAACACTGACGATCTCATCGGATCTCGGAAGCTAAGCAGGGTCAGGCCCGCTTAGTACTTGGATGGGAGACCACCTAGGAAAACTGGTGTGTGCTATAGGTGTGAGACTGAAAGACAGAGAGAGAGAGAGAGAGAGAGAGAGAGAGAGAGAGAGAGAGAGAACATGTTGATACTGTGGATGCAGCTAGTCATTGTCCTCCATGCTCCCAGCCACAGGAGTCGCAATAGAACTGATTAGAATACCCCACCTAACTGCCCCTGGAGATTGGGCACAGGACCTCACGTCAGGGGTTAACCATAGCTCTTCTCCAAAAATTTTTTAGTAGAACCTTAAGTGGGAGGAGACTTTTCTTGGGAAGGAGGCGAGGGGACAAGCCAAGAGCTGGGAGCCAGGTCTCTAATCTCATGGGGAAAGCTGACTGAAGAGAATGAAGTAGACACAAGGACACGAGAGTCACAAGGAGACAATAAACTTCGACAACAGTTTAAGTCCCTGGAGACACACAGTGTGCCTAGTAGTTCCAAGTGTGAGCTCAGAGTCAGACTGCCTAGGTAACCTTGAGAAACAATCTCTCTGAACCTGAGTTTCCACTTTTATGAAAAAGAAGATAATAATAATAACAACAACAGCAATAATAATAATTGTAATCATAATAAAAGATAATAATACCTAACTCATGGGGAGGATTGAACAAATCAGTGCATGTGAAGCGTGCTGAACACAGGCCTGGCACATGGCCATCACACAATATATATACTATTATAAGCTCTCCAGTGATCCCAAGCTATGCCCACCCTTGTGCTGCCTTGGACTTGGTTCCCTAAGCAAATGGTTTTCTCTTTTTGCCTAAATTACTGTTTGGTCTCTACAATTTGTAACCTAAAGAGTCCTAAGGGATAGAGACATTATTTCCCTAAATTTCTGAATTCCACAAGACACTCTAAGAAAAACAGTTTCCATAAATCAGTTTGGACAACTCTTGGACATTCGTTGTGTTTTAATCTGTGTACTGCTCCCCACTTTGATAGTCTCATTATATTCCAATGTATTAAAGGTTCTGAGTGACTCTGCAATTAAAGTGCCAGTTGAACTTAATCCAACCTAGCACTTTCCAAACTTATTTGACTTCAGTTCCCGTGTTCCTTCCTGGGATCTTTTTGTCCTATTCTACAAAATTTGCATTCCACAGAATACACTTAGGTGTGATGAACAGAACGTAAAGAAAACTGAAGAATCTGTTGAGTGACAAGTTAAGCCCATATCTATTTGGATCGAAAACATATGCTCTTTCCACAATTCCATACACATATACACTAACACAAGTATTATTAATCATTTGGAAAGTAAGTGTTAGACATACTGGTTTTGAGTTTGCTTATTCGTTTTAAGTGTTACTTTCTCAGAGCACAAAGTTTTAAGAGCTCACTCTTGCAGATGCATTTACAACATGCAAAATTAAACAGTATTAAATCTTTTTAAGACAATTTCAAATAAAAATTATGTGAGACATGTGATGGTCTCTTTGAAAAACTGCAAGAAAGATGGCTGGGTTTTTTTTTTTTCTGGTTGCCAGAGACAATTGTAGAAGAAACACTAGCCTAGGAGATGTTTTTATTCTCATTCGCACTGTCAAATACCTTTGTCTTTATTTGTAAGATGGCCAAATTATTGCACAAGTATTCACATGGTCCTCTGAGCCAAATTCTAGCGTCTGTATCTTAAACTATAAGTCAAACCTGGGCAACAGATATTAATATTATTATTATTATTATTATTATTATTATTATTATATTCATCATCATTATTTTGATTATGGATTAATATTGATTATTGGGCCTTAATAATTGTCAGAGGGGACTTTTGGACCGAGGGAGGGAACTGGTTCCGTCTGGCAGCCTTACAATCTAAATTAGACTGAGTTGTATAACAGTTTTAGGCATCTAATATGGGACTTGCCAAATTTCATGGCTTCAGGCACACGGAATGCACATCCCTGTTCCAGGGAGGCTAAATATTTTTCCAAATCAGTAGATAAAACAAACTCCCTGACCTCAACTTACTTCCTGGCGCCTGGAGTCCTGAGGAGCTGATGAAGAGTGTCTGTCTGCTATCAAGTGACAGGACACATTCAGACTGGCTCCTGTGCTCAGGACCATGTGGTACCTGATCCCGTCTCCATCTTCGGAGCTAAGATTTTGGCCACAACTTAAAGATCTAGGTCCAGAGGGCAATGGACCAGGGGTAGATACCATTAAATACCATTGAATCAGCCTTGAAGGGCAACTGTGGCTTCTTAGTGCATGAGGCAATGTGCAGCAGCTGGAGACGGGTGAAAGCCGACGATCGCAGATCCCGGGCAAATCACGTCTTGAATGTCACATCTAAAATGGAGAGGAGGCTACAGCACTGTCTGAAGTAAATACTGTGCACAGATTTTAAACCTTACAGAGCCAACCAACGAGGGAGTAAATCCATCTAAGGGGACCTGAAGCTTCGGACCTAAGAGCTTGGCCCACTGGACACCTTAACTATGCAACAGTGACATCTACTGACTGCGTTAGACACTGCCACCTTACAGAGAAAATAAGAATTAAACTTTGAAGACTCTTAGAAATGTTAAATGAGGAGGGAAAAAAAAACCATAGATGGTCTAGAGAGAGATGAATAGCAGGAGGGAGATTGCAGAGATTAAAAAGCATTATTGAGAGTCATAGACGATCAAAATTCATTCCATAATATTACAAGGTCCTTTTAGTCTTCTCCAGGAGAGGTGCTCTACACCCACTGGGCACAGTGTTAAAGATTTTCTGTCTTCATTAGCTCATTCCGATGGCATTTACCTTGAGGTTTGTCCTTTATGGTCAGTTCCATTTGCCTTTTGTCTCTTCTGCATTTGCTTTGATGTACATATGCTTGCTTTTCTTCTCACTACTCCTCTCCCTGCCCCATCTGCCTACAAATGAGCCATGCTTGATCAAGAAGCCAGGGTTCCTACCTCTTCCTTTTTTGAGTTGTCTAAGTCACTTGCTCTCTGACAGCCGCTGAACTCAAGGAGACACAGCCATAGTTTACCTTCACGTCATACGTCCTACAGCTGGCTGTAAATCAGCCATCATCATGGATCCTAAAAGACACCCAACCCCACTTGTTCCAAACTGCTTTAAACATCACAGCCACCCTCCTCCCCAGGAAGGCCACCAGGCTGGTCCCACAACTGAAGTGGGCTCCTTGAAGGGACTGTTCACCTCACCGTAGGTCCTGACTGTACACCCTCTGAAGGAAAAAGAGTGACACTTCCTACCTCTGCATTCTTCAGGACCTACGCATTCAGGTGGCCCTGAATAAATGCTTACTGTATGAATGAATGATTGAGAGGCTTATTTTAATTCAAGGATATCAGTGGACTGTAAACGTTTTGTTCATAGCTATCATTATGCTCAGGTACTCAAAACTAGAAACATGAAAATTAAAAATTTTCAAAGAAAAATTGGGTCTGTCTTCCTGGCCTTTTCTATTGTTGTCTGTTACACACACACACACACACACACACACACACACACACACCCCTCCTTGTGAATGTGTCTCTACTAAGATCACGACACAGTGTTCAGAGTTTCTGTAATTTTCTCTTTGAGGAGGCGACTTAAGCTCTTTGTGGGAATGTTCCAAGGAGAATCCTGGGCCTGAGAGTCGGGCTGAATTGGGAATTGGCCTCGTCCCCAGACCTCAGACTGGGGACCTGCTGTGAAGAATGATGGCAGAAGGATGAGAATTACAGATCCAATTAATTTAGAAACAGAAACGGAACCTTGGCCTTTGCTGCTAAAGTTCTCCTTTCCTAGATGAAAACCTTTTCTACCAATTTTTATTCAGTAGATAAAATGCATGTATGCAAAACATTTTTTTTAACGTTGTAACCAAGATTATATACTCCTAATGTCTAGGAGTAAATATAGATTTTTTTTTCAGTCATTTCATTCCTGCTGTGTGACTACAGGGGATGAGTTTTCATGTTGTCTAAAGTCGTGTAGTGATTATGAGAGTAAACTCTCCAAGCAAGATCTGTATAATTGCTCTTATTTCTTTTGACTTCTTTATTGGGGGCACTGGATATCTGTCATTTGGAAGGAAGAATAACACAAGCGTGACTAGATGGAAGGTAAAGCAGAGATCATCTAAGACCCAGACAGAAAGATGACACGTGAGCAATCTGTCTGTTCTTCCACTAAGGGTGCCTGGCACCCCTTGGCACGGAACCTGGAGCACTGGGAAGATAAAGACAACTGGCCCTGTAGGCACATCCAGGACACGTGGCTACATCCACGGCTGCCTCCCAGGAAAGCACCGCCTCATTGTGAAATGTTGGGGGCATTCCGACATGGTTATCATTGGGGTCCTGCCTCCATGACTTCCTCTATGGAAGAGTGTTCACTGCTGAAGCAATCAGCTAGACGAGGAGTGGGAAATAGAAGAAAGGCACCTAGGAATTCTCTCGGGATGGAACATGGGAGGTGTAGGTATCTTAGACCAGACAGCTCACTCCAATGGACAATAACCAGGGCGGATTTGGCCAAAAGAGTCATGTGCTTCCTGTTGCAGTCAGTTATTCTCTGCCTTTTGTCACTTTCTGGCTCTTAGGAAAGCATCTTTTAAATGACATAACCTTGGCTCAGATGTGCTATAGGGCTTGAGTGGAAGGGTCGTGCCTTCTTGTTGAGGCCAGTTTTATTAAAAGGGAAATGATACTCCCCACTCCCATCCCAACCTCCACCCGGGGTGGAGGAGGTGGCAGGGGTCCATATGAGAGTTCCCCCCAGGACTGTGGATCTTGGGGGACAAACAATAGGGCTCTGGGATCCAGCTGTTTCTCTTCTTCAGGAAATTCGCTTTCCAGTATTAACCTTGAAGGATCTAGTTATTATTGTTTTATAAAATTGGGCGTGGAGGACAATTACTTACAGGCACCAATGTTTCCTAGATGAAATTAACTGAAACGTAAAATAAAAGCAGTTGTTGACTGGCTTATGTCCCCCCAAAATTCATATTGATGTCCTAATCCCCCGAAGTGACTCTATTTGGAGATGGGGCCTTTAAAGAGGTAATTAAAGTTAAGTGAGGTCACAAAGGTGGAGCCCTAATTCTCCAGGATGGTATTCTTACTGGAAGAGGAGACACCAGAGATGTCTCTCCCTCAAGGCCATAAAGAAGAGGCCATCTGAGGACACAGCTAGAAGGTGGCCGTCTACAGAAGAGAGAGAGGCCTCACCAGAAACCAACCTCAATGGCACCTTGATCTCGAACTTCTAGCTTCCAGAACTGTGAGAATATAAATATCTGCTGGGTAAGCCACGTGGTCTGTGGTATTTTGTTACCGCAGCCCAGGAAGACTGAAACCGAAGGGGAGACCCCCAGCTCCTGGAACGGTCTTGCCCCTTGCTGAGGTACCTGTCAAAGCTTGATGTAGTCATGGGCTAATGCAAGTTCTCCAGGGACAAACTACCCTGGGGAAGGAGGCGTCTCAGCAAACTCACTAATGGTTTGAACAAAGTACAGCACATGCTCCAAGGCTCCGAGGGAAACGGACTCCATAATCGACCTTTGTGGCATAACGGCATTTCCTTTTGTAGAAAATATCTCCATCCTGAGAGAAAATTTAATTTTTGCTTCTGTAAGCACCTTGGTGGTGTTACAGTCTGACTCAGTAAGCTACGGTTTGTACCCTATAGGATGTTCAAATGCTTAGCATGTTGCCTGAAACACTCTAGGTGCTCAGCCATTGTCAACTTCAACTGGACTTCGAAAAAAAATATCAGTGACTGCATTTCTGAATTTCAAACTTGCTGAGGGCAAGAACGAGAGTGTTGACTGTCACACTGGCTATCATCAGTAAATCAAAAAATAGCAAGTGTGGCGAGGCTGTGGAGAAAAGGGAATCCTCATGCACTGTTGGTGGGATTGAAAATTGGTACCACCACTATGGAAAACAGTTTGAAGGTTCCTCGAAAAATTAAAAATAGATCTACCTTATGAGCTATTAATTGTACTTCTGGATATTTACCTGAAGAAAACCAAAACGCTAATTCAAAAAGATATATGCACCCCTATGTTCTCTGTGGCACTATTTACAATACCCAAAATATGGAGACAACCTTGAGTTCCCATCAATAGACAATTGGATACAAAAGTTATGGTACAGAAAGATAATGAAACTTTATCTCAGCCATTAAAAAAAATGAAATCTTACTATTTGCAACAACATGGATGGACCTAGAGGATACTATGCTAAGTCAAATAAGTCAGACAGAGAAAGACAAATACCATGTGATTTCACTCATATGTAAAATCTAAGGAACAAAATAAATGAACAAATGAAACAAAAACAGACTCATAGATACATTGTCAGCTGGGAGTGGGGTTGGGGTGCTGGATGAAAAAGGGGAAGGGATTAAGAAATGCAAATTGGTAGTTACAAAATAGTCACAGGGATGTGAAGTACAGCATAGGGAATGTAGTCAATAATATTGTAATAACTGTATATGGTGCCAGGTGGGTACTAGACTAATTGGGGGAATCACTTCATAAATTATGTAAATGTCTAACCACTATGCTCACACTTAAAACTAATATAAAATAATGTTGAATAGCTATGTATGGTGTTGGGGGTATAGACTTATTGGGTGACCACTTTGAAAGTTATATAAATGTCTAATCACTATGCTGTGCACCCAAAATTAATATAATATTATATGCCAAATATAATTTACAAATTTTAATTATTTAAAAAATAGTAAAAGACATATATCAGCTTTAATCGTGCCCAGATAAAAACACAATAGAGGGTATGCAACAGTCACTCAATAAATGTTGGCTTCTGCAGTGAGATTTAACAAAACAAAAACTCAGCCATTTGAAATATCTGCTGAAAACTGAGAGTTCTTTCTCATTTCAATGAAGTTTGCTCATGTTTGCCTCAGTTTGACTAAGGTTTCTCAATCTGTGGCTTTTGGGGGTTTTTTGCAACATTCTTGGCATTATGTCAGAAAACATTATAAAATAGCAGTCTGAAGACAATCAGCAAAACATCTGAGTCATAACTAAGACAGAACCCAGGAATTTGAAATGCAAATAAACCATTTTTTCTGAACCCAAAACACATAGTAAGTATAATCTGGACATACAGATGGTTAAAAAGACTGGAACTTTAAGACACAGCAATTTTTGGCAGCACTGAATTAGTAAAACAGATACCTTCTGCACCATGCACTCTGCTGTTGATAATTCCAACGCTGTCTCAAACCAGTCCCTGGGGAAGATCACTGCCTGTCATTCACCCTTTTTCATACTCGGGGCCGGTCCCCACATTGTCCTCTACCGGCCTAGCGTACGTAGGAAACTTTTGACCCTTAAAAAAAAAAAAAAAAAAAGCTAGGTTTCTTTGTTTGTTTGTGTTTTCACTCCTGCCACAACCTTCTTTATTTAGTCTGCCCATTTCTAGAAGCTCACACCCAGGTTCCATCCTCCCTCAGCTCACATGCCTAAAATCTCTCTCCACCTGAGAGCTGATTCCACAGACGCTGTTCCGAGTGCCATGGTTTGGTCCATCCGCAGAGTTTGAAACTTGGTGGTTCGTGGGCTACATCAAGGTTCCAGTGTAGGCAGGTTTGGGGGGCTTGGGGGTATTTGTTGTCCTTTATCCTGTATAATATTGAATTTTAAAAAATCATTATTAATGTAAAAACATGTGAATTAAAAAAAAAATGTTTTTAAAGAAAGATCTGGCACCCCAGGGCCTTTATTTCCAAATGGCAGCAGTTGGCTGGAGCTGAGTGACAGCTGCTCTTCCATCCGACCCAGTCCACACGATCCCACAGCACCACTGGCCCTCCGCACCCACCTCCTTTACCTGTCCGGCTCCTGAAGGCCTTACTGCTTCGAGCTGTTGATTAGTAAATCAAGTGAGCACGCTAATGCCCACCTCACATCCATGGAGTTGCTAGCCTAAATCTGCACTGTCCAAAAAGGTAGCCATAAACCACATATGGCTACTGAGCACCTGAAATATGGCTACGGTGACCACAGACTTGCTTAATTTAATTTTTGATAATCGGGTTAAAATAATGGCATAAAGTCCTATTAGACGGTGCTGGTCTAGACCAAGAGAGATTATAGACTGAAAGATTTTGCCATCCACAGGCAAATGTTGTTATTTTCCTTGGGATCAGAATAGGCATCTTCATTCCAGGCTCTTTCGTAGGCCCCTCCAAACCACAAGTCCTCCTCCTCTTCTGAGCCAAGAAGCTGGTCAGTCTCCACCACTCCAAGTCCTCAAGCTCTTGGCCTCTCTGTTCTACTTCCGATAAACAGCCCAAAAATCACTAGGCTGCCATTTACATGTTGAAATTTAAGAGAAGGCAAAAGTGACCCATCTCCAGAGCCTTCCTTTTCTACCTGCTTGCCATCTTGCCTTCAAGTCACTCAAGGCTGTGGAGGACGCAGTCAGAAAGCATGGGGTTAACTGAGAGACATAATACACTGGCCCCACCTCACTTGCTGAGCTAAGCTGTGATAGTAAGTATTCTATGAACCAGCTTAGAAAACAAAGTAAGTTCCTGAGAGAAAGGGACAAAAGGCATTTCTGTGAAGGGAGGGAGGGGTTGGTCTTGAGGCTTTTCCTGAGAGTTGAGGGTCTACTCAAGATGCCAGTGGAAGGCAGGGATCCCCAAGGAGGAACAGCAGTAGAGGGCACAGCCCCCAAGGCATATAGGGGTGCTTAAAGAGGAGAAATCAAAGGCACACGTGCTTTACAACCCTGCCCGAATAAGCCACTATGGTTTCCCAAAGCTGGGTGGTGCTTGTGCTTCCATCAAAATACCTGGAACGGAAGCTGTTTCTCTCCTGACCCTTTCTGCTCCTAAAATATGGCCAAAATTCCAGCCGACATAGACCTGGAGAACAAGCTCATGAACACTGGCGCACATGGGAATGTGGCTAGTTGCACCACATAATGCGCTAGTTTGGTTAGCCGCTTGATTACTGCATTGTCCTGAGCTTCCAGAAAGAGAAAAGCAAGAATAATCTCTTAGACAGTGTTTACTATACCTGCTCATATATGGGAAAACATTCACCTCACTTCGACAGTACTATTGCTAATGTCACCTTCTTTCAACCAATGAGAAAATTGAGGCTCCAAGAAGTTAAGCAACTTGATAAAGGTCTCACTGCTAATGAAAGGGTGGCAGATCTAGGACCGAAATCTAGGTGTCCCGACTCCACATCCTGTGTGGGTCACGATGAAGACTCTATAAAGACGACACTATACAAGCCAACAAAGCTAACCTTTGTAAAACATGGAGCCATTTCTGAAAGCACATGCTGTGGAAGCTATTCAGATGACTTCTAAGGCATTCTATAACACACTAGTGTTTTGAAAGGCAGGTTTGGTCCACGGAATGCACCACAGTGGACATGTGGCTTCTGCACTAACCACTGGGCCAAAATTCATGGGCACTGAGTCTCCCACTGCAGACTTCAGCGGGGGCCCTGCAGCTCAGAAGCAACGCATGTGAACCTGAGTCTCACGTTCAGAGGCTTTCATCCTTCCCTTACACATTCCAACTGCTGGCTTGAGAATTCACATTTAATGAGTTCGCAGATGCAGAGAAGCATTCTTTAATTCCCGGTGCTCCTCAGAGCCCACATCCCCACATGCTGAAGAAACTTTGCCCTGTACGCTCACTCGGAAATATGCCATGGATTACATTTTTGAGGATTTCCACGAAATTTCCTGACTCCAAGACTTGTGAGACATTGAAAATTGGGGCTCGGTTGCCAGAGGAGCCTGTGGAATTTTGTTCAGTGGAAACAGGATTACAGAATTTTCAGGCTAAAAGAAACCTTCCAAGTCCGCTCCTGCCAAAGGCAGGCCCGGATTTCAACCACCGCCGGTAGATCCTGCATCTGTCAACATGCTGCTCTTTCCTGTCCTGTATCTTTCACTCCCCAGACATGAGTAAGGAGAAAATACCTATTTCCCTTACTCAATCCTCTTCTTCATCTTTTTATTATTTATTTTATTTTACGAAACAGCAACTATGCTAGAATAAGTTTTCTCTTTCCCAATTGTATATTGCGTAATGTAATTTGACACCAGCGACATACCATGGTAAAAATTTATAAAATGCAGTGAACTTTATTAGGTTACCTTTCATTTTACTTCTATTTCCGACCTCTTAATTCGGTAGAGAGTAATACTGGCAGAGTAAAAATTCAGTTTGAAAAAGAGCCTTTGACTCATAAAGAATTTTTTAATAATCATTCATAAGAGGTAAGAATCATATTTATTTTATAGCTTCGTTTTCTTCTAAGAATACTGTTCTAAAAATAGAACTATAAGATAAAAATCAAATATTAAATAAGCAGATGACATTTCATTGTTTTCCTAATTTGTTCTTGTTTTTTATTTTCATTTGTTTTTCACAGTGTGTTGACAAGTCTCATTGTAACTTTGCTACCACCTTCTGGTAAATTAATGAACAACTTATGATCTTTGACTAGAATGTGTTTCCACAATTTTATTTCCGCTTCTGCACTTATTTTACCTGTACTTATTGCAGCCCCAAAACACAAGTTGTTAAAAGGCATAGATGGCAGAAAAAAACAAGAGCACAGAGTCTCCCTTATCCAGTACCTGAAAAAATAATTAAAAAAAAAAA